>OY856414.1:766861003-767281003 GCA_963693085.1 Alisma plantago-aquatica | reverse complement strand
TTCCCAAATATTCGGAGTAGCATAATCACATAAGGTTCTTTCTTAATAACTCCATTAGGGATACGTCATCTTCATGCAGTAGATAGGAGCAAGGAGATGGAACCAATGCAGCATGGATAGAGACATCATCTCATCATCTAAATAAATGCATAGTCTTAACCAACGAAATTGACATTTACTAATATGGAAACCCATGGGAAGAACTCTCTGGCATCTTTAGATTATGGATAGGCGAAAACGTTGGGGCAGCAACGATGAGATGGAGAGCAGCAGTGGAGCAGCGACCAGGGGCTTGGATGACGGCGGAAGTTGAATGGTGTGATCAGCGGTTGGGGATATGGTTGTTGGATGATATGGCAGCAACACAGCAGTAAGACAGATGACGATGATTGTGTCGCTCGGCTGATGTAGCACTTGGCCGCAACGAAAGAGATGATATTGGTCTCCTGCACGGCTCCAGGATATTGCATGCCATGAGGTTGCATGCAGAGTCAAGTGGGGAGCCTCTCCTTATGAGACGACGAAAACTGGAGCTGAGGACATCAGGGCGATGCAGCGGTAGTTGGTTGCTGAATAATGCGAGTGTGATGGTGTCGACAGATGCGGATGGTGGCTACTTTTTACTAGCCGCTCGGAATGATGGCTGGGTGATCGTCGGTGGCGGCGTGCTGCTGACGGAGATGGCACTTGGCGGATGTTGTCGCTAGGGGATGGCAGCACTTTTGATGTTGCTGCTGGCGACGGAACTGATTGCGCGGGATAGAGGCGTGGTGGTGGCTCTATCTGTTGCTGGTGGCTTTTGCACAAGAAGGATGATGATGGCGTCGGGAAGGTGATGGTGCCGACGCATGGAAAGAAAACTAGATCGTTTGATAAAGAAAAAGATATGCCATGGAGGCCGGGAGATGCCTAGCTGGCAGCCGGCCTAAGACATTGCAACGGCGGCGGCCGCCCGCAAGCGGGGGTTCTTCCCCTCAGTTGTTCTCTGGAAAAGACGAGCGGCGGCGGCTAGGGCTGCGTGCACGCCGGAAAGGAGAGGGAGGAGGGGCGGCGGCTAGGTTTCCCTCAGGAGCGAACGCGCTATGTTCACGCAGGAATTACTGTTCACTCTGTCGTTTTGTTCACGTCGAAGTTACTGTTTACCGCTAGAGTTACTGTTCACGCCGTCATTTTTGTTCACCGCTCTGATACCATGTTAAAAATAAGATTGGATTGAATGCAATGGGATGAATACAAGATTGGACGTCCTCTCCTTTATATAGAAAGGGAGAGCCCTAAGACTTAGGATGCAAGTAATCTAAACGAGCTGAGACACTAAAGGCCCACTAACTAATTAACCTATTAACTAAATAGGCTAATATAGACTCTCTAACATTTCTCTTGTCCACCCTCTGCTCTCTTCCATCCTCTGTATCTCCCTCTCTTTCTACAAACAAAAAAAGACCAAAAGACACTAGATGCTCTATTGTGAAACAATAAAAACAAACAAAGGAGCAACTGCTTTATTCCTTCCTCCCCATGGGGTTCCAAAAAACCCATGGGCAAGCACTTTGTCTTGTAATTATGGGATCATGGTTTTGACATCAGAATGTATAATTTTGGTGAATAACTCTAACCAGCGATCTTTTTTGGCAGCGCTTTCTCTCTATTGTTTTTTGAACCTTGCTTCTTCATACTTAGTTTATCTATTGTGCTTACTCAAGTATCTATTACCATGTTGCATCCCGATAACTTTTATGCCAATAAGATGTCTTGCCCTCTATGGTTATTTTATGTCTCGCCTACCATGTAATTGTCAAACTAAATGGTAGCAATTACTTGTCCTAGATGAATGTTGTTTACACATTCCTTGAATCTCACAGCAAGCTCAAGTACATCATCGACACTCCACCAGCAAAATCTGAGGATTACCCCATCTAGGCTATTGTCAACAACTAGATTTACTACTAGATTTTAAGCAGCATGAAGCATCAAGTCGTCGTAGATTATATGTTTCATCATAACACAAGGACATGTCAAACAAAATTGGTAGTGGTATTTTATGTTAGTTATTATCTATGTACAAAGGAGATGCTCAGAGTTGCACTAACTATAGAGGTATCAAGTTGATGAGTCGAACTATAAAGCTTTAGGAGTAATTTATGGAGCATAGCCTAATATCTATAACACAAATATCAAACAATCAATTTGGTTTCATGCTTAGAAAATCAACAACAGATACTATTTTTCAGATAAGGAGGCTTATGGAAAAGTATAGAGAAAGCAAAAGAGATCTTCGTATTGTTTTTATTGATTTGAAAAAGTCTTATGATCGAGTACCCAAGGAAGCGTTGTGGATTATTTTGGAGAAAAAGGGTGTGTCAAACCAATACATTGACTTGATTAAAGACATGTAAAATTAGCTCAAATGCATATGTGAAGACTCCTAGAGGAGAGATGCCAACATTTTCTATCATAGTTGGGGTACACCAAGGATCCACACTCAACCCATATCTATTCATTCTTGTTATGGATGAGTTGACAAAGAATGTTCAGAATGATATTCCTTGGTGTATGTTATTTGTTAATGATATTGTGTTGATTAACAAAATTAAAGATGGATTGAATGATAAAGTTAAAACTTTGAAGAAATATGTTGGAATCAAATGGATTCATGATGAGTAGGAGCAAAACTGAGAATATGCATTGTAATTTCAGTCAATCTCAAATTGTGAATGGTGAAGCCAAGTTGGACACAAAGGATGTACCAAAATGTGATAGATTTTGTTACTTAGGTTATGTTATTCTAATAGATGGGGATGTCCAAGATTATGTTTGTCACAGGATCACTGTAGGATGCTTGAAACAATGGAGTGCCATTGGCGTAATATGTGACTAGAAATCCCTCTCAGATTAACAATCAACTTTCATAGAATAGTTATACGGTCAGTCATGCTCTATGGGAGTGAATTTTGGGCGGTGAAGAAACAAGATCTCAACAAGATGAATATGGCTGGAATGTGTACGTTGAGATGGATGTGTGGGAAAATAAAAAAAGATCGCTTGAGAAATTACTATATTAGGAATAAAGTGGGGGTGGCATGCATTGAGGACAAGTTGCAGGAGGCCAACTCAGATAGTATTGACATGTGCAATGCAGACCGACTAATGCACCTATACAAAGCAATGTTATTTAGTCAAGCACAATAAAAAAAAAGAGGAAGGCCAAAATTAACTTGAGAAGAGCTTATAAAGAGAGATTTTGAATCTTTACATTTTAATCAGAATATGACCCATGACATATCTGGATGGAAAAGAAGGATCCATGCAGCTGACCCCTACATGATTGGGACTAAGGCTTAGATGATGATGATTATTATTATTATAACATTATCTTTGTAATAGTTTCATGGGATGACTCACTTAAGCACATTAGCATTGGTTTAGTTTATCTGTGGTGACAGATATCGACTCAAAAGAGGACTGTTGGACCCTTACAAATGCCTCCTTAAGGCTTGGCAGTTTATCTGTAGCAAGAATGACACTTCTGCTTGAAGCATAGACAAAATTCAAACCTGATAGAAATCTAGTTGTTACCAGGTTGTGTCTTTCATTTAATCACTGGTTTTTAGTGGCTGGTAGAAGCTCGGCATTTGAGAGATAGACTCAAACACACTAAAATAATCCTCCAGAGAACGACTTTCATGTCTTTCAACAAAAATGCAATCATAGACGTTGTAGAGACGGAGAGCATTCTTCTCGCACGAGAAGTGTTTCTATACGGCTTCCTAAATCTTTGGTTGTGGAATAGAACATGAAACTAGATACAATTTGGGGCTCCCTACTATTCTACAACCACGATTTTCCCAGACCATTATGTTTCCGCCTTGTAGAGTAGTCTTTATCACTTTCAATCAGAGGTTCTGGCTCTATAATATCAACATTCTCTCGAGATTCAAGAACAATATAGATGGCATTCATCCAGAGGAGATAATTCTGTGAATTGAGTTTCGCAGAAGTAATTTGAGATTGATCAATGCAGACGATTGTAGCAGAAGCCAATGGCTTTTTGTCTCCGATAGTCAAATGTTATCAGAATGATTGTAGCAGTTGAAGTTGAGACAGACTACCGGAAACACGCCATGTAGAGAAACTGACATGTTTACAGATTTTGACATGTCGTGTAAGTTGTTGTAGGCGTGAAACTGACCTCCGCTGACACGCCATGTCAGAAAACCAATACACCATGTAAGATATTGCAGGTGTGAAAAATAGGCTTCCATGGACACATCGTGTTAGAAAACCAACACATCGTGTAAGATGTCAATGGCATGAAAAATAGGCTTCTACTGACACGTCGTGTCATACGATCCGTTGTATATCTGGATGGGAATTGGTGTCGTCATTGGGAAAGATAGTCCCAGGAAGACGCATCCGGGAGAAAGATAACATGGGGAAGAAGTACCAGGGGGTGTGGGAACTAGCATCGTCACTTGTGTCAATAAATGATGCTAATCTAATGAATCAACAACCCCTAGAAGCTTGGGCACTAATGCACGTACGGGGAACATGTGGAGAGGAAGAGAAATAGGGAGGAGGTTGTTTCTCCTCCTTTCTACAGAATAGAACAAGTGGTTCTCTCCTCTCCTTTAAGAAGCCATCTTGTTGTAACGGAGATGAAGGAGACAGAGAGGTCAGTGGGGCCTAGCAAGGGATTGGAGTCAATGGCGCCCGGTGGTGGAAGATACAGGCGACCGCGATGACGAGTGTGGAGAGGAGAGGGAGGGAGAGAGAGGGAAGCGAAGGTGGCGGCTAGGGTTAACTCCCTAGGGCTTGCTCAGATACCATGTGAAAGTATTAGGCCAAAGTGGTTCCCTATTGTAGCGGGTTAACTGTTATTATATAGGAAGAGAACATTTACACAATAGACCCAATAAAGAAAGCAAACAAGAAAAGACTACATGAATAGGTTCTATATTCTAACAAGAGGCAAGCGGATCATGCATCTCAAGATCATAACACATGCTCTAAAAGTAGGCATAGTGGTCCTCGATGTCTGTATCAAGGGCGAGCTTTAGTTTTAACCAAACTGTAGTAGATACCCTACACCTTAGGATTTTGCTTGTGGGCATAAACAAGCAAGTTGTTCACACTCTCTTTGAAAGTTTGATGACAAAGCTGAGAGGCAACACTATTAGTAATCCAACCCATAACAAAAGAGTCAATCTTAATCTAAGATGAATAATCATCCTCGTTTCGAATCATCATCAAAAGCATGGATGGAAATATGATAGTGAGATCAGCGGGTTTGTCTTATAGTGTAACGTGGACCTCCATAGATTGATGCCATTAAAGATAGTTTTTACCATCCAACTTGATGTTGATTACTTGATGACAAGGAGGATTTGATGTTAACGACGTCTCTATAATCATGTAGACACAGACATATCAAACAACATTATAGAGGGTGTGTACAATCGCACGACAACTACAATAGTAGGGAAGTACACTCGTAAAACCATAGGCTGCAGAGGAGATGTCGTTGGAAGCACGCAAGACACTAAAGATGGGTTTCAAAAGCTATCACTATTGCCTATGAATTCCAGCCAGCAAAAGAAAATTAATACCAGGGCCTTGCTGCAGTATTGTTGCCTTGACGGTTGGGAGAAGGGGGCATCCAAACACACCCTGTGCCACCCTCTTCGCAAGGGGCCTTGGCCACACCTTGTTGGGGTCCAGGAAACTGAAAGGGGGTGACCCCTAGAGTCATAGCTCTTACTCTAGACATTAGGAAGGTAAGAAAGAAGAAGAGGCAACATGTAAAGTTTTTGGCAAGGAGGAACAAGAAGAAGAGATGTTGATTTGCAAATAAGGGAAGGGCAAGAAAGGAGGGCATTGTGGTGGAGAAGGTGTCACACCCCGATCTCACACTAACCACTAATCACAAGATTAGGGTGCAACGGAGGGATTATCACATAACAAATCACTAAGAACCTTTTCTTTTTAAAACCTCGTAATGATATCCGGATTTCTGATGTAAACTAAAACAAAGTAAACTATTGCTGAAGCATTTCAATTAAACTGGCTAGAGTACGTAAACAGAGTTTACAACATGTAACATTGTTTAACAGAAAGTAAACATAACAGTTAATTTACATCTTTATACACATTCCACATACACACTCTCTCTCACCCACACCATGTCCCAAGGACCGAGGGGAAAGGACTAAGAGACCTTTAACTAAACTAACTACATATACCATTCAACTGACTAGGGTGGTAAGATGCTTCAGATTCCTGAAACTGTCGCTGACCTGAAAATGTTTTGAGTAGAGGTATGAGCCTACTCGCTCAGTGAATAGCATTTCACTTAGCTATCATTAAACAACTCATCAGGTTTATAAATTGAAATAAAACATAAGTGCAGTACTAAGTAGGGCAGTTCTAATAACATAACAGATTTGTAGAATATAATCACAATTCTACGCAACAACAGATAATTTAAACAAATAACAGATATAAAGAATTGGCACACAAGTTCGGATCTCTATAACACATTAATTTACTGTGATCCTATATGATTACATATTTATATTATTATTATGCCCTAATCATATGCAGTGTACTCTGCCTATGAAGATCCGTAGCAAGTTCATGCTACGATCCCACCGTACAAGACTTAGCGACACACCCGGGAAATGCTAAGTCTGACGCCAGCCCTGTTCTGCTACAGGACCCCAGGCTCCACTGCCTCAATGCACAACCACGTGTGCTGCACAACCACGTGTGCTGCACAACCACGTGTGCTCCAGACTCCTCCTGACAAACCTGAGCACACAGGCGGAGAGTCAACACTGGGTTACCACCAGAATTACTCAACCGGTTGGTGTTGGATAACCCTTTACTTTATTTATTATTTACCCCAGTGCCACCGAAATTACTCAATCGGTTGGTGTTGGACACTGTCTATCAACCCTCGTGCCACCAGAATTACTCAACCGGTTGATGTTGGACACGAGTTTCACCCCTAAGAAGCAGATCTGTCAAAGGGGTTCTACGGTGTTAGGGCACCTAAGTCTATTAACTGATTAACATATAACCATTTAAACAGGAAAATCACATCTACTGATTTCATATCGGATCACACTACACTGTCATTCTAAACTGACAGAGCAATATATTTTAATCATTGTAATTTCTGAGAAATTCTCATACCATGCATTCAGACAAATTAGAAATGCATAAATAACCCAACTTATTTCAATTTGGCACATACATAGCGAATTTACGCAATTGAACATCTTATTGCACAAATTAAAGAAATTTGCTTCACATATGAGAATCATACTCAACAATTATCAATTCTCTAAATTTCTCGAAAAACGTGCACATTAAGACAAATCCTGGTTTGTGCATCACTTAACTCAATTAAGAGTTAATTACATATCACAACACAATTTAATAACAATACTTGAGAATTTCTGGTAATAATTCAGAGAAATGTGCCATTTCATGTAAATATCAATTTACACATATTAACGTCAAAAGATATATGCAATTAAGGTTTTCATGCATATTTTATTTATTCATATCAACTTTGAAATCATACATCTGATAATTTATCAGAAATCTTCATTGTCTGGGTTCATACCCAAATCATACCATTTTCAGACATGAATTTCTAATTTCAACATTCAAATAAACAATTTAGGTTCCAATGAACCATAAAAATCTACCGATTCAATCCACACTAATCAATTGCTAAATTCAATCATATAACAGCGTCTAGAAGCAATTTATGAAATAAAAAGTCGGGCGACGCCAAACGCTGCCCGACGCCTGATAACGCCTGTTATCAGCGAAATTCGCGCACATAACTGGAAATATTCAAACGCCTGAGTTTATTAATGATAAATAAATGAAACCCCACTCACAGCGATTTGGTCTATCCGGAGATGTGTCTAGGACCTGATTCCGGGCAAAAACTGGTTGCCTTCAACCTTGGATATTCAGCTTTAGAATCTGTTGCAAACTGGTTACTTCACGCACAGTTACAGGTTGACGGAATAACCTGATCAGCAGCCGAATCGTGACTAGGAGTGGTGAACCTTTTCTTGTACCTCACGGCCGACCTCAAAGGAACCCTCCCTGGTGCTTGGCGCGCCCTAATCGGGCCCCTGGCCGCTGCTGTACGCAGCAGCTTGCTGCTGCAAGCTAGCCGTAAGCCAAGCAGCAGGGTGGCGGGGCTGCTGGCTAAGGCAAGAAAAGAGAGGAGGAAGGGAGGAGAAGACAGGGGCGTCGCTGGTTCGGGGCTAAGGGCCATGAATTGCCCTAGGTCACTACTGCTCGAGCGGCCTGCTGCTGCTCATGTTGGGCGGCCATGGCTTCTCCTGCAGGTTGAAGCAGGTAGGGGCACGGCTGGGCATTGCTAGGGCGTGGAGGTCGAGGAAGAAGAGAAGAAGAGGAGTGGGCGGAGGTAGGGCGCAGCTAAGGGCGAAGCTAGGAGCAAGAATCGCCCACTCAAACGCCCTAATGTCTCTTGACTGAAATCGGGCTGCTGTATGTGCGCCCCCCCTGCTTGCGTTCGGGTGAAGAAGAAGATAAGTAAAGGGGTAACCGACCCCCAAAGAAAAAAAAGAATAAAAGATCAATTACTGGGAAAATTGCAGCCAGGTCCAAAAACCTTGAAACTGTCATAACGTTTTCCTCGAATGTCCGATTCGAGTGATTTCTCTTGCAAACTTTCAAGCACGTGATTCTCTACAACCTCAAAGCGATAAAACACTCTAATCAACTAGTAATAGTTGATCAAAGCACTAATCACATCTGTGATTACTTAACTTAAATTAATCATCTTCATTATACACTAATTGTATCTTATATATTTAATTCAACTTAATCAACTTGATGATGCACTAATCATTATACTTACTAATTAATCACGGAGTGGGTCATAACAGAAGGGATCAGTGGATCCTTTGGGGTTGTCCAGTCCAAGATCAAGGGGTTTGCGGCTAGAGTAATGTATTGTAGTGTTACTATAGCAACCCACCCAAAATGGAAAAACTAGAAAAAATAAAAGGAAGGGGGCGATACTCTGATACCATGTAGGGAGAACAAAGAGATAATTCAATTCATGATACAACTAGGTACGCAATACATGCTTATATTGTGAAGCCCCGACGCACCACAAAACGAAATTACTCAAAACCAAAAGCGAAATTATAACTAAACATGTGGATTACCAAAAAACACAAAATTAAAACTGATTTCACAAAAGCACTAAGAGCCAAAAAATTATCACATATAAGTCCACAAGTCTTCCATTGACATCACATATCATATGACAAGGTGCTTACATCACTGTACACCATCACTCATGTCATCCATCTATTACATGAAGTACATGTTCCACATATATACATATACACATACCATATTTGTACAACCATGGCTCACAAGCCAACACCTCGTGTCGATAACATATCTACAAAACACATCGAGAACACCCCCAAAGACATGAGTGTACAGGGACGACAACTAGGACTCTATCACCAAAAGACTAGCAGCACATCCAACCTTATCAGCTACTGCTCTTACTACTGCTCTTCCTCAGCTGCACGGTCTCCACCTCTTCGTGCACGACCACCTAAAAGATGTGAAAACCCACAGTGTGAGACCAAATGTCCCAGCGAGAGATATAACTATCTGCCAACGCTATTAAAGCACAGATATAAGGTAAAGAAGAGAAAGAAGTAAAGTATAACATGATAAACATGTAATACTATTGAAGCAGTTAAAAGCAATTGTAACTGAATTGTAGAACATCTTATAAGTTAAGAAGAAATATGAAGAACATGTATATCCTCTATCAACTAAATTATACAAAAGCAAGGCAAAGGCTCATCCAATATTATTCAACCCTATACAAATATACTACACGGTTGTATTACATCTTTTATTAATGCCCTGAGGAGATGAGGCATACCACTCATGCTCCAACTGACCACTACTAAGTCGGAATCAGTGTCATACAAGATCTAGGAAGAGTCGGACTCCTATGATCTCTCCACACCCTTGGTCAGTCTGAGCCCGCCGTAGTGACATATCAAGTCCAATTACAAAACAACCTAGCTTGCCTTAGTATATAGGCACAGCACTAGTGAAACTGAGTTACGACCGCAATCGCACTCCTGCCGAGGTATGACCACAGCCCTCAAAAAATACCATATATATACACATTGTATCATATCATTGAGATACAGCCTCGACTGTTCTCCTGTCAGGGTATGACCGCATCTAATCCTGTGAAATGCATATACTCAAAAGTATACGACTCCGAGCTTCCACTAAGGGAGAACCCATTTCACCATCCAGCAAATACTGACGTTGAAGATGGATCTATGGCACAGGATAACTACACGGTTAAGGTTCCACTGGATTAGTTATGCCAATTAAGTGTCTTTTAGCATCAATCAAGTTATAATGTACAAACCATAAACAAACTCTACAAAGATAGGGCATAATACAACTTCAGAAGATATAAACCGTAAAAGGTGTGAACTTGTCACATCATCATCACATGATAATACTGCCTCACAAGGCCATTATTATTTTCATACTGTCATGGGATATCAATCCCTTATCACATCACTGGAGGATAACACCTCACACTAGGCATATAGCCTCTGTCAGGTCATAGGACCCAATCACATCATTCATGTATTTCACATGTCTCAACATGCCTCATAAAGGCTCATAACTGTTATCCTGTGTCACATCATATACACCATAGCATACACTGGGTATGATATTCAAATCCATATCACCAACAAGGTTAGGGATTTATAAATAAGAGAGAGAAAATATCATAGCATAATACTCATTCCAAGCAGGGTAAGCAAGGCATATCACGTGACCCAAAAAAATCAAGGTTAGGGTTCCATACACATAGCCGATTAGGGTTTTATAGCTATATTCAATCACCAAACCCTAGGTACACCATCTCCCACTTTCTTGGAGCATATTAGGGTTAAGGAACATGATTAGGGTTAACCAAACAATCATTCAAACAGCACTATACATGGTTCATTACTTGCTTACTCATACACATGTATTGATCATATGATCATGTATGTGTCTCGACCATCATTCACATATGTGTCTCGACCACTCATGAAACAAGTGTCTCAACCACCCTCAAGCAAAGTGTCTCGACCACCTCCTTGCAAGGTGTCTCGATTGCAACATGGCTAGGTGTCTCGACCGCACCAACATCATATGTCTCGACCTCAAACCAAAACATGTTTCAACCACTTCCAAAGGAAAGCATCTCGACTGAAACAGAAGTATGTACCTCAACCTACATAAGGACATGTGTCTCAACCGAAACTAAAGCACCATCTTGACCAAAACCACATATGTCAAGTGTCTCGACCCAAGGATAAAACAAGGTGTAGCAACCACCAAGGTCAAGCTACCACCAAGGCGAAAGACCATCATCAAAATAGGGATTAACCAAGATCAAAACAGAAGTATTCCACGGCCAAAATAGAAGGTTACATCAAGGAAAACCATCATCTTCAAGGGGGAAAACCCCATACCATAATCGGTCACCAAAAACCCCAAAAATGTATGTCATGAAATCACCATGGAAGAACCTCATGCAAGAGAGATAAACCATGTTAAACACCTCCAAAACAAAACTTAAACTCCATAATACATCATGGTGTATGAACCTCATGCATGTGATCAAAACCAAGATCAAAAGATAGGAAGAAAATCACCATTTCACAACCATCTCTAAAAATAACTTACATTAGGGTTTCGGATTCTAAGCGAACCAAGCAAGATAACCATCACCATTCAAATCCTAGATCATGGTATTATCTACTAGCATGTTAAGGGCATGTTTTAGAGAGAGAAAAAGCAACATGCATGTAATGAAAAGTGCAATAATAGAGAGGGTAGAGTGTTATATAATCCGCCTTAAAAGAAGGAACCAGCCCCAAGCTCACGATCACCAAGGAGGAAGATGAAGCTCCACCAAAAGCTCAACTCTCGACGACAAGAGCACCTCAAGAAGAAGAAGACACCAAGGTCAAAGATAGCTCAAGAAAAGAGGACAAGAAACCCTAGGCCGAACCAAAAGAAGGGAGAAAAGAGAAGAAAACTTCCTCACAGTTGGGTTCCACCTTGTCAAAACATGGTCTATGACCCTTGTGATGAGGAGTTTCTCTTCAAAACGACCACCATGGATGATCCATGGTCTAAGGCCAAGAAAGGGGAAGAAGATGGGGTAGGAGATCCAAGGAAAACGTCCATAAAGAAAGGCATATACTTACCAAGGTTGAAGATGACCAAAAGTCACCACAAGCACCAAGTGAAGGTTGGTCGGCTTCCCAAGCAACTAGATCATCACTCCTTAGCTTCTACAAAGCTTCAAGGTTGCCACAAGAGAGGAGGAAGGAAGGAGGGTCGAAAGGAATGCATGTTTGAAGAGGAGAGGGGTTATATACATGAAGGAAGAGAGAAGTAGGGTGAAGATGAGGTGTCAATGCCTAAAGGCACCCAAGGGACACTTGTCCATCCAAGACACACATGCTACCACTTAAACCATGCATGTACGAGATGGTGATACAACCTAGGTGGGGTCTCGATTACTTGGGTCACCACCACCTTGGTTTTGGTCGCAACACCTCAAGGAGGTCAAAACAAGAGCATCATCTACATCCTGGTCGAGACAAAAGGTTACCAAGACACCAAGGTCGATACACACCACAAAAGGACAAACTGTCTTGACCCAACCCCTCCAAGACCATCATGGTCGAGACAAAACCACCTAAGGAAGGTGTCTCGGTCGAGACACACCCCAAAACACACCCAAGGTCGAGACAAGGGTCGCTACACTCAACCATGCACACATGGTCGACACAGAACCAACCCTAGAAACCCTAATCACCTCTAGAGATGTCACCACTCATCCAAGGCCTAACCAAGGTGCCCCAAAGCATCATTCTCTCTCATGAGGCCAAGAAAGAGAAGGTACACACTAGATGTGGTTGTAACGCCCGGGCCCACTGCTCAAGGCTCTAGTAGAGTTTCAGGAATGACGACTAGCCCCACAAACCACCACTAGCCTTAACTGCGCACTTTGTCCACACTGACGCGCAAGCCAGGATCAACTTTCCAACTGGTCACCCATCCTAGTACTACTCCAAGCCGAGCACGCTTAACTATGGAGTTCTTTAGCGATGAGTTCCCAGAAAAGGAGGTGCACCTTGGTGATATGGGTAGTCCAATCATTCCATTTAAGAGTGTTTTATCCAAGGCCTCAAATCCTGGGATGTTACAATCTCCCCCACTTAGACTCTTGACGTTCTCGTTAAGGCTCAACTATAAGGCCTCATAATCTCTTCCCCATTTCAGTGTAGACCCACAATGGCCCATGGACACCCAGCTCCCGATCACGAAATATCAGCGCAATGGTGGCTACGTCAACCATGGACAGCCCTTTCCTACATGCCTGGACCGCACGGCTCAAGACTGGCATGCCATGTCCATGTGGGCCCCACCTACTGGAGGGGAATTGGCTCTGATACCATTTGTAACGCCCGGGCCCACTGCCCAAGGCTCTAGTAGAGTTTTAGGAATGACGACTGGCCCCACAAACCACCACTAGCCTTAACTGCGCACTTTGTCCACACTGACGCGCAAGTCAGGATCAACTTCCCGACTGGTCACACATCTTAGTACTACTCCAAGCCGAGCACGCTTAACTATGGAGTTCTTTAGTGATGAGTTTCCGGAAAAGGAGGTGCACCTTGGTGATATGTGTAGTCCAATCATTCCATTTAAGTGTGTTTTATCCAAGGCCTCAAATCCTGGGATGTTACAGTGGCAAATTGCAAGATAACCCTCACATTTGGGTAACTTGTAATTTGGCTCAAAACAAGCACATAAAGCACAAACATCATCCAAACAAGCTCAAATTAGAATCTTAATCTCTCTATAAGCTCTAAAAGCATCTCAAGGGATTAGAGCAAGGTTCTAAGTACTTAATCAAGCAAAACAAACAGGGTTAGGCCAAAACATAGGTCAGGGGTCTTACATATAAGTAGTCAGTGTAATCCACTATTGACTCCCCAATATGGGACCCAAAAAAACTCCATATGGAAAAACCAATTTAACATTGTGAACGCTTAGAATCGTGTATCATTTACCACCAAAATACTTTTGAGACACTCAATAGTCCCATCAAGGTAATGTTTTACACTTACGATTGAACGGCATCTAAGATACAGATAACTGAGAGGAGGATCAACTAGGTCCCAACTCCCATGTCTTTATATATGAAAATGTTTGCATTGCATGTTCCAATGCTCTAAACCAACTAGGATGAAAAAGATCTTTTGTTGCATCATGAGAAATTGTCACAAATAATAATGAAAAGGTAAGAGTAGATAATGCAAAACTGATTCTATCCGAAGAGTATTATTTTGCAATGGGATAAGATGTATAAACTTGCGTGTCTTTCCTCCAAGCAATAGACATGAAGGATTACGCATACTGCTGCTAGCGGCAGTAAAGGTCTTGCTAGCACGACCCTTGACAAGAGCATAGGTTGTGTAGGCAGGCATAGAAGTAGTCATAGGAATCCCTGTCCGCCCCTTCCATCTCGTATAAGCTTGCAAGGGATGAGCAGGCCACGGAATAAATGGAGGCAAACTAATAAGATGAGGCTCGGTAAGGATTTCAAGCTCAACACAGACCTTGTCTCAGAAAAGTAAGGTGTACCCTTAAAAAACACCACATATGCACTAGCATAGACAAGGTGGTTCAAGGGATCCAGACACTTGTACCCCTTCTAAGAGTGTAATACCCAAAAAACATTTAATAGCTCAGTTGGTTATTATATCTAGGAATAGATTCTTGCTTGCGGAGGAGAGATAAAATATGAGTTTCAGGATAGAGAATCAAGAATGATACTAAATTGTGGAGAGTAACAGATGGAATTCCACTAATGAGTTAAACATGTTGTAAGCAGGGAGTCGCTCTAGAATTTGGTGGGTACATGAGAGTGAAGCATATTGTTCTAGCAATATCTAGTCGGTTACAATTCTTGAGCTTTACAACTCAGTCTTTTCTTAAGGTTGTATAAGCACGCGAAGCGTTCTTAGAGAAAAAAAGGGTCAGGTTCTTTTAAATAGAATATGCATTGTTGGTGCAAAAAGCACAATTAATGTAGAAAATTGGGTTTCAGCTTCCATCGAAGAAACTTTTATAATTTCTACATTTTAACAAGTAATTCTAGGGGCACGTTTGGATTTTGGGATTGGGCTGGATTATGGTAGATTCTGCATCTAGGTAGTCCATGTATATGGAAAATGTCGTTTTTGAAACACATGTAAAACAATAATTTATGTTTGGATACAGATGGAGATAAGCACCGACAGGTGGTGTCAGATGACTGCCCGCACGCAGGAAAAGCGAGGCGCCGAAGGCGGAGAACGGCGTCCGTCAATTTTGAACTGGAGGCCATTCTACCGCATTTTCTCTATAACAGCAACTGCTGGATTTTGCCATTTTTCCATATTCGACAAAGCAAACGTAAATTTTCTGTTGACGGGCTCAAGAATGCAATTTTACAGTGAAAACCAGCTAAACAAACGTGCCCTAGGTGACCCTAGAAATTCTTTCCCAAAGATGTACAGTATTTACCTATAAGTTGTGGATCCTGCAAGGTCCTGAAACACCAAACTGAAAATATCATGTAGTCTTACGGCTAATCCCATATTCTCTAGGGAAAGTGACACCTGCATGTGTCCCAAGTCGGCCCGAAAGGCATAATAATTTACCAACATAAAGATATGGAATGACACAATTTCGCTTAGCAACAAAGGGGCGTTCAAGTGGATGGTGCCGCTACATGGGTGAAATTTTGGAATCTTTAACAGTCATTGAAGATGCATCTAGGTAGCAAAGTTCATCTAGTCCTTCAGTAGCTCCATTAATCCTCATCCTCGTGCGGAAAACCTAGAAAAGGCAAGATGGGAAGAATCTCATGAAGTATCTTAAGGACTTTGTAATTATACTAATTAATAATTTGCTCAAGGAAAAGGAGCATATAACACTGGAGAGAGAGGCAAGTGAGTCTCAGACTCCCAAATGCTGGATACAGTAAACTTGTAGCCATCAGGGTAAGGGGATTTCTGCAAGCCAGATCACAAGAAATGATTCCTCTTAGAAGACGCTCAAGATCAAACCAACCGACTATAAATTGTGTCACTGGAACATGGTGAAGGAGAAGGCAAGATGGTGGATAGCTTCATCGTAGACAAAGACACTTAATTAGCCCGATTAGACTTTCCATGTTTCTCCCAACACTTCTTTTTCTATGGTCGTTCTTGCCGCAAATCATAGTGTTAGGGACCAACTGGAGTGTGTCCCCATCTTCTACTAGTTTCCCTGAAGCATGACCATGTGCGCCACGACCATGACCAGGAGATGAGATAGTAAGAGAGGAGAGGATCGTGATAGGTCTATAGAAGCAATAATTCCATTGAAGGCACTGATAAAATCATTAAGCTCAGATGAAGGATCAACATGTTAGAATCGGATTTCGGATGTCTACAAGTTTATCAGCTAAGCTAGCTAGAAACTGAATCAATATCATTTATATCGTTGCCTCTGAAGTCTAGCTAAATTTTTGCTAAGAGCATGATTAATCTCCAACTTGTCCCAAGGGCTGAAAATTTGGGATAAGTAATGCTCAATCACCTCAACAGGGAAGGCATTGTGACGGAAGTTTTTGTAAATTTCATACACTTCTCCAGGACTCTTCTTATTAAAGTAGATACGAGATAGTTGATCCCACATAATCTTTGTAGTAGAGGGATACAACAAAGTGTCACCAACCATTGTTTAACACTACTCAGAATACATGATAAAATTACAGAATGGTTGTATCGATTGCTAGCTTGAGCTTCAGCATCTTTAGATAGCTTCTCAGGCGGTTCATTAGACAGATGGTGATATCTTCCTTAAGGCTTGACACAATGACAAATATCTGACTCCAAAAGCATAAATTTTCCCATCTAGTTTAACAGATTTAACTTATATCCAGTGAATAGCAGCAGATCAAAAAGCCATGATCTATCACGTTATGAAAACTTACAAGAAACAAGTATGTAAATAGGGAAGTACACAATATGCAGGCAAGCACACATGTAGGCAGCCGAGTACACAGGTAGGCAGGCAATTTTACTCTTGAGGCAAAGTGCTCACATTAGTAGGTACAAAACCCACATGAATAGTACCCAAGAAAACTCGCCTTAAGTGAATTCCATAGTCTTTCCAAACAAAATCTGAAATCAGTTGCATAACAGCACATAATAGTGTTGCAGATGGTGAAAAATTGTAGATGGAGGCCCCAAAGAAAAGGAAAAGGCAGTCCTAGTGGCCCAATGCAGCCAAAATATGACTTGGGATTGTCCCCTAAGGAAGCAGCAGCGCAAAGGAGCTTGAAGGGGTGGCTTACTAGTTGCTGAACCATGATACACAACGGTGATGGTTGGACTGGTGCTAGACACAGTGGCTAAAAGTGGAGGAAAAGAAAAGAGGGTTGATCTGATGGAGAAGTGATGGGAGTGGTTGATTAGGCCGGAAGGACCCATCCCAGGGATTAACTGCTCTAATACCTGGAAAGGACGGAAAGTATGGACAACAATATAATGGAGAGCTACCCCTATGTGTGTTATTCATAGAAGAGTAAACCCCTCTCCTATACATAGGAGTGGAGACAAGTACAAGGACGCAGATGTAACCCTAGTGAGCTCAAGACACAATTGGGTCCATATTACAAATAGACTCACTTAACTAAATAGTTAGACTCTCTAACACTATACTCATCTTCCTCTATTTTTTTAATCTGGTCTGATATGTCATATTATGTCAAAGAAAAACTGAAACAAATACAGTATAGAATCAATGTAAGAGAAACAAAAACACAAACAATATCATGACATGCATCATGTATGTCAATCTGACTTGGTCCTGCTCGAATCATCATCTAATGCCCGCCTTGGATAGGCTGCAATAAATCGTGGTCATCTCTCTAAGAGGCCATGATTGAATCCTAACCATGCGAGGTCCTACCTGGCAGTTCCTTCAACAACGACGTCCTTGACTGCTATTCCTCTGGATCCACTCTCCCTGGAACTTGCTTTCTGACAGTTTCCTCCCCGTCATGCAGACTTGTGGATGTTGCCATCCTGTCAGAAGTTGTGGTGCTTTCAACCCTGGCATCGTTAGATGGCGCGAGGGCAACAACTTCAGCTTTGTCGTTGTAAAAGACGGACATGAAGAAGCCCAGAACGCCTAGATGGTTGTATTGTCCCTTCATGGCTGGATGGCTTGCCTGGCGGCAAAGAGTGAGATGTTGTTGTTTAGGCTATTAGCAGGGAAAGGGGTCAATCTAAAAATCCTTACGCCTACATCCTGCTGTTTGTGTGACCTGGAAAGGCACATTTGTCTGGACATTAGGCGAACAGTAGCAAACTATACAGTTAGTATTTACTATTTTACACAGACATATATATAAAAATATATTTATATATATGGGATTAAGAGAGGTATTCTCTCCCCCTCTCCCATGCCCGTGACGGAAGCCGAACATCCCGGAGGGTGGTAAACCAAGGTGGAACCTGGGATTCGAACCCGGGTCCCTTTGTTAGGAGACTATGTGCTTGACCACATGAGCCACTCCTTGTCAGCTAATAGATTTATACATATGTATGTATGTATATATATATATATATATATATATATATATATACATATAGGAAAACAAAAACATATACATGAATATATCAAATAACTATTCTTACAAAGATGAATTGAAGAAGCTTCATTAAATGAACTCGACTTACATGGTAGACAATTGCATCTCTCTTACTCGAGCTTTACTCACTCCTACATCATGTACTGAGTATAAAGTTAAGATGTTCCATGGATATGAACTTAACCTACATGGTAGACAATAAGGCCTAGTTTGGATAAGCACTTCTAAAATTCTGGTAATTGTGTGTGTAAATATGCATTTTCTGGCATTCTGCTGTAGAGAGGGCCGGAAAAGGACCAGCTCCCAGCATGTGCCACCGCATACAAAAAGGGGGACGGCGGAGCAGACGGGCACGGAAGTGGTTTTCTCAAAACCCGCCGATTATGGCGGAATTCGCAACTGCCATTTTGCTGCTGAATTACATGGACAACGGTACAGAGTAAATACAGCAGGGCACCTGTTAGTGCGAATTTCCTGTGCGTAATGTGCGTCGAATACCGGAATTTTAAATTAAGGCGGCCAAACTAGGCCTTAGATATCTTTTAACTCTATCTTTTCTCAGTCTCTCTCTCTTCGTGATATCCTCAATATCCCCATGCCAACTACAATTGGAACTGATTGTTAGGTTGGCCAAAAAGACCAACTCCTAAAAATGAAGATGATAATGGTCATGTGTACATAGGCTACGCTTGGAACAAACAAAATGTATCTAAATTTTGGATAAACAATGTGGTGAATCATGTGAGTTGGAGCTATTGCCAAAACTAACAACTTAACTGAGATTAGACTGACTGGAGTTGCAGTCACTCCTAGTTATCACAGGTTAGTGAGTGTAACATAGATATATGTGATACACTTGGGTATCCTTTCGCAGACAATGGACAACAAGCAAAGCGTGATGCCATCCCTGCAGTTTCTAGTCAAAATGTGATGTGCCTATAGTTTCTTATGGATTATATGTAGGGCTACTTAACACCATAGTCACAATAATCGCCGACTTTTTGAAAACGTCACGTTTTAAACGCAAGTTTTTAACCAGTTATACATGACGTCCGAATAAATCCCAATTCCCGATTTTTCCGTTTGACTCTCGCATTATATGCAAATTATTAGCATTTTATGTATTTTTCCCGTTTTATACATATTTTCCAGTTTTATATCGTTTAAGACTCTGACGTTATTCAAGCGCATGTGCACATGTTTATATACATGTATAGACATATATGTATATGTATGTGTGTATTATATGTATATATATGTATGTAATACATATGTGCATATATGTGTGTATGTGCAATAGTATGTGTTTTATGCATATATATGGTATGTGTATATGTATATCATCCGATTTTTTCCTGACTTTTCCCGAAACATTCACCGTACTTTTACTGTACGTTGACAGCTTTTTACCCAAATTTCCTGCATAATTTCCAAAATTCTAATTTTTCAGCTCGGACGAACGTATCCCGAATACGAATTTGTGGCTATGGTTAAAACAATGCCAGCTGCATTTTAGTGAATTTGGATCTTGAGTCTTTATACCTGACTTGATATTGACCAGACCTTTAAGATACAATTATTCTAGGGCCTATCCTAGTTGGATCTTCAAATTCAACTTAACCAAAAACTTATAACTTGCTATATAAATAAATTTGAACAAATTAAAGTTTAACCCAAAAATTATTATTTACCAATACATTCATACAAAAACCTGGCATCATTAAAAAGATATGCTAAAATGTAACACTTCTAGATTCACATTATGTAGATAAATGTATCTTCTCATATAATCTATTTTATACGTTTTATTTGTAGATTTAAGTGGCGAAATTGTATAAATTTAAATTTATTAAAAAAACATTTGAAGATAACGATCAATATTCTCACACCAATTACAACATTCTTCCATCGCCCCTAATTTACAATACTGCTAAATTAGCCTTCATCGCCTCTTACAGTTCCACTCCTACCTAATGGAAAAAATTAATAACACTCCTTTGTGTTAGTATGATTCAAGGAAGTAAGGACACGTGTTTAGACACGGACATTGACACAGATACGGACACGGGACAAGGCAATTTTCTAAAATATAGGACACGGACACGGCATTGGATGGGAGGATTTTTTTATAAAAGTATATACATATATGTGTATAATGCATGTATGTGAGTATTGGAATTGCTTAGAAAAATATTTACACATGTATACATAATTGTACATGAATATGAATGTGTGTTTTTGTATAGTATACAAACACTATCAAGCACACATCAACACATTGCTGCAGTTTTTATAGTAAACATAGTAGATTTTCAGAATGAATACATGAGTACAAGTTACTTATTTAGTCAATGTAGTAGATACAATGTGATTTATGATACTAGTTCATCTTGGATTTTACTGCGAGAGCATCCATGCTGAGTGGCGAAACATATATGTTTTTACTATCACACAAAGTTAAACCTACTTTAACTTAACGAAGAGGGGTGGGATAAGGAGAGATCTGGGGTTACATTTTAATAAGAATATGATCCAAAACAGAGCTGAAAAGAAGGATTCATGTGGCTTCCCCAATGATCTTGCCCAGAAGGCTGTATTAACAGCATTCCCCACATATACAGGTTCACTCAAACAAATATCCAGCCCGATTCTCCCAATCCAACAAGTATACTATTATTTAGATCCCGAAGACACATACAAAATCAGTTACTTCACAAGAAAACCAAATCATCAATTTTGGTATCCACCCAAAAGATGGATTTGAGTAGCTTTTTCGGATGAAGAATTTATGATTGACCTCCTACTCAAGGAGGAGATAGCTCATTAAATAGATCTCAGCAAGATGTATGGAAAGAGAGGCTTTGAATCAGAACAAACTAGAGCATGATTTGACCCAAGGTTTTAAAAAGCGGGAAGCGGGCGGACGGGACCTTGTAGCCGATTAATCGGTAGGTGGGCGATTAAGCGGGCGCTTTTTAGAAAAGCGGATTTCCAATTCCTATAAACTTTTATGCAAAATTACATACATATGTATATAAATACTATATTTTTGAAATTTGTATACAGGTATTGATAAACATAGAAATGGCGTAGGTATTATTGTTGATAAGATGTTGAAGGATGATGTCATCAAGATTACAAGGATGGGTGATAGTTTCATAGCTATCAAGGTTGTTCTTGGGGGAAATATTTTTAACATTATTAGCGCTTATGCCCCCCCAAGTTGGCCTTGGCGAGGATTCGAAGAAGGATTTTTGGGATGACATGGATGAATTGATGCAAGGAATACCGATCGAGGAGAAGATTATTATTGGGAGTGATTTAAATGGCCATGTGGGGAGTGGTAATGCTGGATTTGAGAGAGTTCATGGTGGTTTTGGATATGGCAACAGGATCGGAGAAGGAGAGAGGATATTAGATTTTGCAGTTGCATATGATATGATTTTGGCAAACACTCATTTCAAGAAAAGAGAATCTCATAAGATTACTTTCAAGAGTGGGCACAACTGTAGCCAAATTGATTACCTCCTTACAAGGCGGGTGGATCGTAACATATGCAAGGATTGTAAAGTGATTCTTGGCGAAGAACTCACGACCCAACATAGGTTGGTAGTTTTGGATATTAACATGAAGATCAATAAAGGCAAACATAACGGAAACCAAGATAGCAGGATCAAGTGGTGGAATCTTAAAGGAGAAAAGAATTTGACTTTTCATGATAAACTCATCAAGGAGGTAACTTGGAACTTGGAGTCTGATGTTAACACTACGTGGCATAACATGAGCTCCTGCATAATAAAAATTTCCAAAGAGGTTTTGGGGGAGTCTAAAGGTTGTGGACCTCCACACAAGGAGACTTGGTGGTGGAATGATGAAGTATAAAAGGCTATTAAACTAAAAAGGGAGATCTATAGGAGCTTGCTCAAATCTGGAGATGATGCAACGTTCCAAAGATACAAGCAAGCAAAGAAAGAAGCTAAAAAGGTGGTTCGGGAGGCAAGGTCTAGATACTTTGATGATATGTATAAGAAGTTGGACATTAGAGAAGGGGAAAAAGATATATATAAAATGGCTCGTATAAGAGAAAGGAAAGGAAGAGACTTGAGTCAAGTAAAATGCATAAAGAATGAAGATGGTAGAGTATTGGTGAAGGACGATGATATCAAAAACCAGTGGAGAAATTACTTCCATAAGCTTTTCAATGGAGATATTGCATATAATGTTAGCGACTCGTGTGACATTAATACAAGAGATATCATTTACACACGACGAGTTTCACCATTTGAGGTCAAAAATGCGTTGAAAAAGATGAAAATGAGAAAGGCATGCGGACCAGACAATATTCCCATTGATGTATGGAAGAGTATGGGGGATGAGGGAGTTACATGGTTAACAAATTTCTTTAACAAGATCATGAAGACCAAGAAGATGTCGGATGAGTGGAGAAATAATATTATGGTCCCAATCTACAAGAACAAAGGTGACGTTCAGAGTTGTACAAACTATAGAGGTATCAAGCTGATGAGTCACACGATGAAGCTTTGGGAGAGGATTATTGAGCAGAGGTTAAGATCTATAACGTAGGTATCAAACAGCCAATTTGGTTTCATGCCTGGAAGATCAACAATAGATGTTATTTTTCTGATAAGGAGGCTTATGGAGAAGTATAGACGAAGCAAAAGAGATCTTCATATGGTGTTTATCAATCTAGAGAAGGCTTATGATCGAGTACCCAGAGAAGTGTTATGGATGGTTTTGAAGAAAAAGGGTGTGCCTATCCAATACATTGACTTGATCAAAGACATGTATGATAGCTCTACTGCAAGTGTCAAGACTCCTGGAGGAGAGACACCAACTTTTCCTATTACAGTTGGGGTACACCAAGGATCCACACTCAGCCCATATCTATTCATTCTGGTTATGGATGAGTTAACAAAGAATGTTCAGGATGATATTCCTTGGTGTATGTTATTTGCTGATGATATTGTTTTGATTGACGAAACAAAAGATGGATTGAATGATAAAGTTGAATGTTGGAGAAAGACATTGGAATCAAATGGATTGATGATTAGCAGGAGCAAAACTGAGTATATGCATTGCAATTTCAGCCAATCTCGCAATGTGAATGATGGAGCCAAGTTGGACGGAGTAGATATACCAAAATGTGACAAATTTCGTTACTTAGGTTCTATTATTCAAATAGACGGGGATGTCCAAAATGATGTTTGTCATCGGATCACTGCAGGATGGTTGAAATGGAGGAGTGCAACTGGAGTTTTATGCGATCAGAAGATCCCTCTCAGGTTAAAAAATAAGTTTTATAGAACAGCAATACGACCAGCCATGCTCTATGGGAGTGAATGTTGGGCGGTGAAGAAACAAGGTCTCAACAAGATGAACGTGGCTGAAATGTGTATGCTGAGATGGATGTGTGGGAAGACAAGAAAAGATCGTTTGAGAAATGACTATATCAGGAATAAAGTGGGGCTGGCAAGCATTGAGGACAAGTTGCGTGAGGGCCGACTCAGATGGTACGGACATGTGCAACGCAGACCTACTAGTGCGCCTATACGAAGCAATGCTATTGAGCCAAACACTATAAATAGAAGAAGAGGAAGGCCTAAATTAACATGGGATGAGCTTATAAAGAGAGATTTTGAATCTCTACATCTCAATCAGAATATTGCCCATGATAGAGCTGAATGGAAACGAAGGATCCATGTAGCCGACCCCAACATAGTTGGGATTGAGGCTTAGATGATGATGATGATGATGATGATCTAAACATTGTACAAGACAATATAAAACACCCAAATAGTTTATAACCAATGTATTAAAAAGTGTTTCAAGCGGCCGCTTAAGCGGCCAAGACCCTCAGCCACTTAATCCAGCCCCTAATCGCCCGCTTAACAGGTTTGAAGAAAATCACCCGTTTTTTCCTGCTTTTTGTCCGCTTTTTGCTTAAAATACTACTGGAAGCATGTAACATTAATTTCCTTGCTGCTTTCAGTGATTAATGATTGGTACTACTAGTTAGCATCTGCAATTACTGATCTTCTTGCAGATTTTAGTGATTGGAAATATTATTAGTAGTAAAGTATTAATTATTACTTAGTTAATTACTGATTTGCGGATTAGATATGTATAAAAGTTCCTTAAATATATTTTTTATATACACATACATGTAATGTTGTATAAAAATATATAAAATTTAGGCACCCGCTTTTTCAAAAATCGCCCGCCAGCCGCTTAATCGATTACATGGTGTTGTCTGCACGCCTCCCGCTTCCCGCTTTCTAATACACTGTTTATAACACAACTATACAACAATGATTGTATCTATATAATATAGTAAACAATATACTTGTCATAAATAAAGCACCCTACACATAAAATAATAAGTGTATATACAAGATTCAACAACAATTTTGTATCACATGTTTATAGGGGTGAGCATTCGGTTAATTCGGTCAGTTACGGTTAATTTGGTTCGGTTAAATAGTTAATTTATGGTTTAAGATTTTAACTGTCAACCTAACAAAACTAGTGTCGGTTAGTTCGGTTATGGTTAATCGGTTAATGGTTAATTCCGTCGGTTAATTTGGTTAACCAAACAACACTCTTATAATGATATTGTATGAAAATAATTATAAAATTTTGAAAAATTATTATATTATTATGATATTACATATAAATATAGTCATATATAGTTAATAAAGGCTTGATTAGGTTATAAACGAGACGGTTTTTGAAATAAAAGTAAAATTATATAGGTATATATATGAGCAAGATATTTCTTTTTGAATAAATTGTGACTATTCAGTTAATTCGGTTAACCAAACATCAAATATTTTCAATCGAAAAATTAACCGTTTAACCAATTAATGAAAATAAATTAACATGACTAACCGAATTAACCAAATTGTCTAAAAAAATTTAACTATTCAGAATTAACCATTTGGTTAATCGGTTATTAACCGAATTCTGCTCACCTCTACATGTTTACGTAGCTAAACAGTAAACAATAAACCTATCATAGCTAGCTTACAAACATATTGTTACATTTGCACACCATCAAATAGTCATACATTACAATAGTTAATCAAAGTATGCATTCTAAATTAGATAATAGTTACCTATAAACACTTGGATACATCACAAAAGTACCATATCATTATAGCTTACATATAACGTATGCATTCTAAATTAGAACTAGGTATATAATAGAACATTTAATGTATGCTAGTTTAATATATTATAGTCAATACTAAACAGGGCATATGATGTACTTAATGTTATATGCTTACAGCAATTTTTTTAAAAAAACGGGAAAAAGACGGGCAAAAAGTGGGAAAAAAGCGGGAAAAAGAGGGTTAAGCGGGCAAAAGCGGCTGCTTTTCTCAAATCCACTCAAGCGGCGCTTATGGCACATTTTAATCGGCCATCACCTTGTGGCAATTAAGCGGCCGCTTAAGTGGCCGCCTAGGACACTTTTTAAAACACTGATTTGACCTGATAACCTAAGGTTGAACCGCATGTTTGAAAAACAATTAGACCAAAGAACAAATTTAATGATGGGCTCTAGATAGAAAGGACAGTTAAAAATGGGACTGTGATTGAATTCTACCAACTAGGCTCAAACAATATGAACCACTCCAGCTTAGCCACAACCCCAAAACCGTTTGAGATTTTCCTTGCGCCTATACGAAGCAACGCTATTGAGTCAAGCACAATAAACAGAAGAAGAGGAAGATCTAAATTAACATGGGATGAGCTTATAAAGAGAGATTTTGAATCTCACTAAGGCGTAGATGATGATGATGATAACGGTAATGAATAAGAAAGCTAAGGTACTATTCATGCATGTGCTTTAATCTCTGAGCTTATGACAATTTAATTAAAATTAGCTGATATTATGAATTCTCTATGTTTTAATATATACAACCAATCATTAGAACTAACTGTAAGATGTAAAGCACCTTAGTCCTGTCTCAAGTTGGGTTAAATTTGGACAGGGGTAAACAAAAATACTGAGCAACGAAAGCATAAAATATGCTTCATTTTGTTCTCGACATGACCTGAAAGCTCCGACTTCTAGAGTAACCCACAACAGGAACATATGTATTGTACTAGGGTCCAAGGTTGCAAAGAGACAAAGCATCAGTCCACATTATGCCATGTACAGGGTTGCAGTGAGACAAAACCAAAGAATTTGGCACTCTAACCAGATTCTTTGCTTCATGGCGCCTTGACACCTCGACTGCAACTGACTTGTTACTGTTTGCTAGGTTGGATATTTAGCCAAAGACATATAGTTAAGGTTAAATTGAAGGTTGATAACTTCTAAAAAAAGGCATCACCAACCCACGATATTAACACACTCCTACCTACTGAAGTATCCCAGACAATATCCGACTTTCAGCTAGTGTTGCAATACTGCTCCCAGTCAACCAGTCTGTACATTTCTAGCAACAAAAACAAATAAAGATTTACGATTTAGTACCATTACAAATTACGCAAACAGTGATCAATATAGGAAACTAGCAACCAATACTGCGGCCCCTCAATTAAGTTTGTAACAAACGATGAAGGAACCAGAAGAACAAACCCATAGATTAGGATCACAGCCGCCAACATTCGACAAAGGCCATGAAATGGGGATTGGGGAGAATGCAACACACTTGGAGACAGATAACACCAGTCATAGCATGATTCGGGTTCAAGACTTTAAGTGAAACAAGTATCGCGCCTCCAAGAAGGATTAAAGCCGGTGACAATGAGAAGTATTATACTATAAAGTCAAGTGGAGGAAGATAATTATATATATGACAGCTATCAATAAAGGAAAATCCAAGATAGAAATGCAACAGTAAAGAAAAAGAATCAAGAAAGGTAAATCTTACAAATATTAAGCCGGCTCCGTATATGGTTGTTCAGGGAAAGAAGGACAAAAGTAGAAGTGCTTTGTGAATTTCAAATTGCGTAGACCCCTAGAAAATGTGAAGGTAAAAGATATCTGTACTAGGAAAAATTTATCCGATAGCGATGGAATTGGGAGTTAATATAATATTCATGGAGTCAAGAAGGTAGATGCATCCAAATTTATAACTGTCCAGCACAATTGCCAATGAGGCAAGTAAATAACAGTGAGGTGTCACTGTGCCACCAAGTCATCAATACACCTAAGACAGGACACCTTATTAGAAGTGTCAAAACACAACAAAAAGAAAACGGTATAGAGCCAGATGAGCACCCTCCACAACTTTCTTCTCAGCAAAATTTTATGGATAATTCAAATTTATAATGGATTTTAAGGCATAAAGGACAACTTTGATTATTTATGATTCATCCAATACTTATGGTAATCCTACACAAGTTATGGCTAAGCATGTGCCTTCACCCTACAAACTGGAAAAGTATGTACCACATGCATCTAAACACATTAATCAGAGAAACACAAATATCAGTAGCATGATCTATCGGGTAACTGACATATGCACAGTGTAAACTTGATCAAGTGTAAGACAGATTTGTTTATCTTATTTTCAACTACGTATTATATTTTAATGAAATATAACCAGAAAAAGCTGAATGGGAAAGAATAATCTACGTAATTAACCCCAACAGTGTGCGAATTGAGGATTAGATAATAATGATGACGACTGATCGTATTGCCAGCCTTAAATACTAGGAGTTTACTCAAAATTGTACCCAAAAGACAGAATCTAGGTATACAGGCAAGAATTTTAATAATGCTTTGGCAGCTTGGGAGAAAATGTAAGAAAATGAGGTTTAGCGTCAATAGTCAATGACCATCACACAGCAAACTGAACAGTGGATACAGAGAAACAAAACAAAAACAAGCCTGTAAGTGACAAGCAAGAAATCTGGCACACAGCTATCAGTGAGCACCAAATTGTGAAATCAGCAAACAAAATATACATGTTCGTTTAACTTGTTTAGAGAAAAAATAATGTTGACAACCAGTTTCTCCGATTTCCTATTTTCTGAATAATTAAGTAAGAAGCATCAGGTTATAGAGCATCTCTGCATCTGAATGCCATAAGAGTTTTATAAACAGCAGTTCTAGGTAACTTTCATTGAACACCTAATGGTTCATAACTGATCAAAAATGAGGAAAGATAAAGGATAACTCCATTCTCATAAGTCAAACAAAAACCACAACCAACATAAGCAAAAACAAGCAAGCTATTGAATTCTGGGAGACGAGGAAGGCAAGGACTAGTATCAGTTAAGATTATATACAAGTAGTAGACAACATCAATATTGCTGTTTGCAATATACATGATAATTATTCTAGACCAAACAATTAGCATATTTAATTATTATAACCGAACATGTGAACAGCATAAATGAGAGGTGACATTTCTCAGACCAGAGTTTTTTCAAATCGTATAGTCAAACAATATGTCATTCAATTAATTGCCTATATAAACAAACAAAAGTCTGGAAAAATGAAGTCAGATAGACTAAAATTTCTCAACCTTAGTAGTCATTAGAAAAAGTTTATAATACACTTCCTGACGGCCGCACAAGAATCTAATTCACCAAACATCATACAGAAGTAATTTTATCAAGCATCACTTATATAGTTTGAGCATTTTCCGGTAGTACAGCCAAATCCTGGACAAGAACAAAGGTCGTCGGACTCACTACAAGCACACTTCTACTTATCTTTGGTGGAGACGCCGTATTTCTCCTGCATTCGGAGAATTTCATCTTCCTTCTTCTTCTGGTCGACCTTCTTGCTCATCTTCGCATGTTGATAGTAGAGGACGATTAAGTACCGGTTGGCGACATTGAAGCCAGACAGGTGATCAACGGCAGTCTTTGCGTCATAGATGTCCTCGTACACCACGAACGCAGTGCCCCTCGTGTCTTTGCTGGTCCCAATTCGAATCTGCCGTATCGCTCCGTACTTCCCGAAGATGTCGTACATCTCCTCGCTGGAGATGTTGAAAGGAAGATTACGGACATAGAGGACACGGTTAACCTCTGGCGGAAGACGGGCGTTCGCCTTCCTGAGACTAATAGTCGCCATGACGCCGAACTGAATATAGGTATCGCAGTAGCAATTAGGGTTCCGACGATAGGCGCAGAGCAGGGTACCAGCAGGAAGTCGCGAGGTGGAAGGCAGCCCTTAACCTTTCGAATCAATAATAATAGGTTATGAGACAATAGTCGGTGAAGTAAATCGTTATTTCTCTGGGTTACGAAAATCTGTTTTTTTTTCTTCCCCTGAACAAATCTTAGTACATTTTTAGCATTATAACAGTTTCACATATCATGGTAACGTCATTAATCTTTTACACGTCTCGACATAGCTTATCTAGGTCAATTAAAGTTGTGTCCAAACATGTTAATACGACCCGTTTGACTTACAAAAAAACGAGTTATGGAGTCGGAATGCTTCATAAGGGTTTATATGTGAATTGAAATCGTGTCATTCATGGTTTAACAAATACCAACAAGGGTGTAATGTGAGTGTCTAGATTAGTTATTAAATTCCATATATGTTTAAATAATATAACACACTGAATAAATATTTTATATTATGAAATAACATAATTGTATATATTTAGATATAAGGTTAGTGTTTATCTAATCTTTGTTTGAAGGAGAATTGGACTGGATAGATTTCAAGTTATACATTACATACTATTTCTGATATTTGATTTATCACTTTGACAACAATTTGGATTCAGGTCCATCTCCAATTCAAAAATTGTGTATCGGCTGAGATGCTTGTCCATTTCTATACTAGCCTCGTCCACTCCTATATTAAACTGCATATTGATTGTGAGACACACTTATCTTTTTTGAAGTTGTGTATGATCACACTTGTTATTTCAGGTAAAGTGTGGTCATAACACGTGTTTCGTGAGATTCATTTTAATATCATATGAGAATATGTGGCATTCAACACAAAACCAATCGACAATCAAACCACCCTACTATGCTTCTTTGTTTGGAAGATAATAATTCGACATGTATTCTCTTTTTTATATATTTCTTCGATCGTTGACCTGGATCGACCTATTCAACACACCACCACATTTTTTCGTGATGAGATAGAACACAGAGAGGCCAAGATGAATTGTGATGGAGTGGATTTTTAGAATCCTTAAATATCAAGGACATAAGTGATTTCATGCATGTTGAGTTATTTTTGGAGTTCCAAGTGCTTTGTCAAAGTTTGGATGACAAATGATAAGTATATTATGATTAAGTTCCTTAACTTTATGCCTTTTTGAGGCATTTAATTGGATAATCAGATAGTTGAGTTTTGTCACCAAATTTTAGTAGAATGTATCTTGAGAGGTAGGGAAGCTATGGTTAAAATTTGGTGGCAATTGGATGTTCCTAGAGGAAGTTATGAAGGTTTGAAATTTGGGAAATAATATGCATTTTTGGTGTTTGATAGAACCTAAATTGTTGATCAAATAAGGGCCTGTTTGGTAGGGTGTAGCCGGATGACAAAGTGCGTGTTTAATGTACATTTTTACATTGCAAACTCACACAACTGCACCCTAGTACACCCAACCAAACTAGCCCTAAGTGTCACACGCCCCTTGGTCTGGGTTGGGCCTGTGTGGCTGAATCTTGGCCGTCCATATCTAATCTGGAGGTGGGGACCGTTAGTTTGAATGAGTCATGGATGGGCTCAAGTGAGGGACTCACTCAGACCATTAGATTGAAGATCAAGGGTCCCCGGGTTGTCCCTAACCTTGTGGTTACCTCCTTGACCGCAGGCTTGGACCACGATGTCGTGGTGCTCACTGATCGTGGGACGAGGGAGAGAAGTAATCGACTAGTTGGTTTCTAATCCTCATTCCAAATTGAAAGAACCCTCATTTCAAGCATATGGTCAAGAAGACAGACAGTTCCACCTCTCCGTCCTTGCTGCTTCTCCATGGCAAAGTACAGGTGGAATGAGGGTGAAGGAAGAGGAAGAAGGAGAGAGATGGATGGCATTCGAGTGGATGTAGATGTCCCCAGGAGTTTGTCAAAGCTAGTTGGTGGCCTGATTGTAAGAGAGAGGGTGGTTTTGTTGGCTGCCGAGCTCCGATTCGCTGAGGATGAAGGAGGACTTGGGGATGGATACAGTGGGTTTCCCATCGAGTTCTAGAGCTTCATTTTAGTTGAGGGAGACCTGGCGGTGCCATTAGGGGCTTTAGGCAGACGTTTAGTGGAGCAGAGGCATTATGCCTCTTCTTCTCTGTTGAACTAGTGCAAGCGGCGGCGAGATTGAAGGGAGCAGAGATCTGGAGCCTCATCTGGATAGCTGAGAAGTCGGCGGCACAGTAGGGAGTCCAAGGAAGCTCCTGACAGTAGCAGGTCATGGTGAAGAGCAGCTTGTCTCCTTTGACTGCACGCTGGATTCACAGCTGCGGCGGCACCCACATAGAACAGCAGATGTGCGCGGGCGTCGTGCTTGAGCGATGAGAGAAAGGGGGAGGATCAGGTCTGACTCCCAGTCAACCAGCTCCAAACTGGGTCCAAGATGTTGTACCGGCCAACTCAAACCAGACCGGCCAGCTCAGCAGCTGAACTAGGCACATACCCATGTGCACCACGTGGCAGCGCGTGATTGGCCACAGAGGTATTTTTCTTTCATAAATACGCATATCTTCAATAATTCATAGTAATTAGTACAGTTGTCAGAAAAATATAAGTAAAGTACCAAAATTCTCAGAAAAATACATAGAACAAGATGAAAGCATGATATCAGGATTTTGATGCATAAATATCAATGATATCATGTATGTAGAATGCTTAGTCCATCAGTAATAAATATCAAATGATGATATAAAATTATGGGGTAATGTCAATAAACCCATAATTATGTTTATAATGCATCAATTATGGTCATATTGATGCAATAAATTATGTAATTTGCTTCATATGGCCAATTAGGGTTGATAACCCTAAATCAAATGCAATAAATACATACATGCTCAATAAATGATGAAATTCACAAAACACCCTCATATCAGTAACTGGAAGATAATATGTAAATTTGAGATCAGTTTTATACATGAAATCCATCTTATATGAAGATGACCCTTAATGCATGGATTGTAACCTTAATTTGAATAATGTGTATAAACTAGAGTTACTATGTGCACAAAAAGGATATGGAACCTAATGTTTAAATAATAAATTATAATCTAAGAAAATGACATCAGTAAGATAATCCTAAGACAAGAATTCAAGTAATGATGCACACATCCTAATGAGATGAGGTAAACCCTAAAATGGATATAACTAGGGTTAAGTTGATGAGAATCGATGATAGTATGTGATCTTACCTTAATCAGGGTTGACTAAGGACATAGTTGGCGTCAAGAATGTGATATGTGATTAGGATATATGTGATCAAGATACGCCATTACCTCTTGCTTGGATTATTATACATTATGCTTGTGTTATATGGTAGTAAAGACTTGGCATATGGTATTGATTGAAATGATTGTCTTGTATGATATGTTGCTTGAATTTCCATACTTATTTCTATGAACACATGAAACATAAAATATCTGATCCATCATATGATAGCACTAAACTCTTTGGTAGTACAGTACATTTCATCATTTGGAATCCTTGTGTCACTTGAGTATGGTTAAGTATGATTTCATGTGTACTAATCATACAGTTATGTTGTGGATTTGGAATCCTAACACCTTGTAGAAAAGGGTATGGCTACAGGCCATGATATCCCTTATTATAATGCTAGGTGATGGATATATGATCGAAGCCTGAAGAGAGCCAGTGTGGTGATGATGGATTTATAATAAATAAATGTTATACATGTCCTTTTATTTCTAAAAGAAAAGAGATATGTTGGTTGACTTAGAGATGCTTTGCTTCTAGTAGGAGGAGTAGATTACAATCTGTGAAACATTGTTCTAACTACTCTTAAAATATATATGACTTCTTTGTGTACTGTTATTCTCTTATTCTGTAATAATTATGTTTCTGGCGAAGAGTTATAACTCCCGCTGGGACAATTTTTTTTTTAAAATTGTCTCACCCCGTAGATTTCAACTTTTTAGGTGGTCATCAAGGACGAAGGGACCAATCTCCAGGTGACCAGTATCAGAAGCAGCAGTACCCGGAGCAGCAGTGAATCCCAGGTGGAGATTCAGACTGCTGAGTTATATAGATAGATAGTCAGTCCTATGTGTCCTCTGTACTCTCAGGTCCTTGGAGTCATGGTCTGAGTTTTGATTCGTCTCTTGAGATTTTATAGCATGCTGTGTTTAATTACTCCAGAAGTAATTAACAGAGATGTAAACAGTTTATCTTGAATCTATGAAAGGAGTTTTTATGGTTTCAATGTCTTATCTCAAAAAGTTTTAATTTCCGCTGATTTTTGGTATTCCGCTATGTTTACTTCGAAGTTTATGTGTTTATCTCGGGCTTTGGAGATCAGAGCCCACAATTAGTGGTATTAGAGCTCTAGGTTCGCTGAGTCTACAGAGACATAGGACTTAGGATGTCGAGTCTATCCTTAGTGTTCCTTCCTTATCTAATAGAACCTTATGCTCCTCAGGAGGAGAAGATATCTAAGGATGTCTGACCCACATGAAGAGTACGTGGCGGAAAGTAGCGTTGCTGCACCACAGGGAGGTGCAAGGAACCCAGAAATGGAGCAACCCTTACCTGAACAAACCAGGGAGCCACCCCAGTTTGACCTAGCTGAGATAGAAAACCCAGCTGTCCATGCCTTATTTGATAAGTTTCTGACAGCCATAACACACATAGCAGATAGGGTGCCACCGTCTGCACCTAGGATACCAGCCCATCAGGAAGGTTATGGAGCTGGCAAGACTTTCGAAAGACTTCGCTGGGTGGGAGCCATAGACTATGCTGGTACATCTGACCCAGCAGATGCTGATCTATGGTTGACAGAGCTGGAAAAGGCTTTCAGGATCCTTGATATTCCTGAAGCTGAAAAGGTAAAACATGCGGTATACCTCCTAAAAGGGAGTGCTGGTAATTGGTGGATGATAGAGGAGGATAAGAGACCAGGCGAAGAAATAGGATGGGAGGTTTTCCGACGAGAATTCATCAATAGATACTTCCCTAAGACGTATCTAGATGAGAAGATCTTTCAATTTGAGAAGATCACACAAGGACACATGAACGTTAGCGAGTATGAAGCTAAGTTCATGGCAAATGGCAGTTACCGATGAAGAAAGAATTCGACGTTTTGAAAAGGGCTTGAACTCTGAACTAGCCACTCCTGTGTCTGCTCTAGAGAATAGAGAAAGGTTTGCCACCTTTGTGGAGTCAGTAAGAAGGATAGAGAGGTCAGAAACCATGAAACAACAGACAAGTAGTAAGAAGATGTACACCCAGCCTCAAGAACAAGGGCCTGAAAGTTTTAAGAAACCAAGATTTTCTACACCATCAACTTTGCCAGGATTTCCTACCCAGACACAATGGGTGTCAAGTGGAAGTAGGGATCATAGTAGTATTCCAAGAGGACCCTCCGACATAGCATCAGCATCGGTAACTGGATCGTATAGACACTTTGCACCCAGAATTTGTTACCTATGTAGACAGCCGGGACACCTGGTAAGGAATTGTCCAGACAGGAATACAATAATGACTCAGCCCCAAGGACAGAGTCTGCAAGGCTCACAAGGGAGGCTCTATAATAATAGAGGACGTGGACAAACGTCCCATACAGGTCAGATGACATAAGTTTTGTTTTAATATTACATATCGGGATTCTATGTGTAGAAGATATGTAAATTTTGCTACTTTTGAATTCCTTGTCTAAGTCCCTGAAGAACACAAGGGAGATAAGAACTTGTATCTTACTCAGTATTCTTTAAAACAATTTATAATCTCCCTTAACTGTGTATGAAAAGGATGAAATATAGATGTGATACCTGAAGAATAATATTGTATGGTAAATTCTGTGTGTATAATGATATGAAGAACGAGAAATATGATGATAAGCAAAATACATACTACCTAATCTCAATGCTCATATACCCTGGCCAGGTATATGGTTATTGTAGATAAGGCAAGTATGAAACTCCTAGATTGTTATCTTTTGATTACTCTGATCAGGTAATTATTCTAAAACAATCTAGAGAGTATAGGAAAAATTAAATGAGAAAAGCTGAGTGAACCTTTTTAGTGAATTTACTCAGTGAACATACTCAGTGAATGCTTAGTGAATATACTCAGTGAACATACTTAGTGAATACTTAGTGAATATACTCAGTGAACATACTCAGTGAACATACTCAGTGAATACTTAGTGAATATACTCAGTGAACATACTCAGTGAATGCTTAGTGAATATACTCAGTGAACATACTTAGTGAATACTTAGTGAATATACTCAGTGAACATACTCAGTGAATACTTAGTGAATATACTCAGTGAACATACTCAGTGAATACTTAGTGAATATACTCAGTGAACATACTCAGTGAATACTTAGTGAATATACTCAGTGAACATACTCAGTGAATACTTAGTGAATATACTCAGTGAACATACTCAGTGAATACTTAGTGAATATACTCAGTGAACATACTCAGTGAATACTTAGTGAATATACTCAGTGAACATACTCAGTGAATGCTTAGTGAATATACTCAGTGAACATACTTAGTGAATACTTAGTGAATATACTCAGTGAACATACTCAGTGAATACTTAGTGAATATACTCAGTGAACATACTCAGTGAATGCTTAGTGAATATACTCAATGAACATACTTAGTGAATACTTAGTGAATATACTCAGTGAACATACTCAGTGAATACTTAGTGAATATACTCAGTGAACATACTCAGTGAATGCTTAGTGAATATACTCAGTGAACATACTTAGTGAATACTTAGCAAATATACTCAGTGAACATACTCAGTGAATACTCAGTGAATATACTCAGTGAACATACTCAGTGAATACTTAGTGAATATATTCAGTGAATACTTAGTGAATATACTTAGTGAACAAACTTAGTGAATATACTCGGTGAATTTCCTCAGTAACTACTTAGTAAGCATACTCAATGAACTCCTTCAGTGAAGCCTTTGAGACAATATACTGAGTAAAATATCTGTGTTAAGGTATGTATGTTCCTCTGATGGTAAGCATTCTTGAGTAATATTGGAAGAATGTTCTTTTATGCTTTTTCTTTTCCAAAAAGTATGGACACCTTATGTTAGGGGTTTATGCTTTATACAAGCATAAACAGTGATAAGAAGTGATTAACAAAAGGGACTTTGTACGAATTACAAACCCATAATATCATCATAATGATCAATCTGTTCTTCCTTTCCCTGAGATTTCGAGGACGAAATCCTTGTTAGGGGTTTATAATTTGTAACATCCCTGACCTGGGTTATAACCTAACCCTAGAAGTTTTGCCTAAATAGGTAATTAAACACATGTAATCATCTTTTAGCAGGTAATAAAAGCTCCTAAGGAACATATGTTTCCATTCCTGTCCCCTAGGAACAATGTTGTAGTATTGTTTTGCAATGCAGGGACCTATGTGCAATTATCCAGTTAAGAGGTTTAACGTGCAGAGTTCACAGGTTAAGATGTACCTTTGATGATGAAACATCATAAGAGTGAATCTGATGAGGCATGATGGATTTTTCCAAGCTTGGGTATCAAGATGCAGCTTATGGAATGATCCTTATGCTTAAAAACCCTAATTTGGAGTAAAATGCAGTTTACCCAAATTATGGGGTGCAACTTGTAAAATACACTTTCTAGAATATCTTTTATGACTTTTGACATCATTTAAAGTTATTATAATGAAGGAGGCACTTCTTTTGAATAATCATATAATAAGGAGTACCTTTGTAATTAGATCACCAAGTTGTAAGTAAGGAGACCCTTATGTATATGTGCACCTTAGTGATAAGTTGACCTTCCTTGCCTTTAATTCTTGGTTTTTATAAGGAGTTTTACCTTAGAAATAAGGAGGAGGGACGTGCCTAAAAGAAAGGAGGGACCTAGTAGAGAAAAGGAGAAACTAGTTGTCCTTATGTTGGAAATGACCCCAAGGTATATAAATACACCCTTCCTTTGCAAGCAAAGGAACGTTTCTTTCATTCCCTCACTTATCCCCCTTGCTCAAACCGACTAAGGCAGAGCTCTGGAGCATAGGAGAACGACCAGGGAGTTCAAGGTAAGTTTGGATCATCCCTTTTGCTTGAATTCATGGAGAAAACTCGATTTCAAGGTTGAATTCATGGCTAGCTCACCTAGCTTTATCTTTCTAGCCATTCCTTTCCAACTTTTCCTTGGAGAATTCACCTTGGCCGACCTGTGGAGCTCAAAGACATCATTAAAGACCTGAAGCTTGGAAGCTTGGAGCTCAAGGAACAACCTTTAGGCGGGTTTTATAACTCTAAACCTTATGCTTTGATTATACATCTTTTTTTATGCATATAGTTGCTAGTTCTTCTTCTTCCCTATCTTCCCTTGCATCCTTGCAAGAAAAATCGTGAAGAACTGCTACTGTTCTTGAGGTAGAATATAAGGGCGTTAATTCCTATGCTTATCCACAGATTTCCACTTTACCAAACGACCTCCACCAATTGCCCATACGGTTTACACAACCGTTTGATGGGCAAACGGTTTCAGGGTCGTATGAAGGCAAACGGCCTTCAAGACCATTTGGTCACGTTGACCAAGCAACGACCGTATGGGAATCTTGTTTATAATTATGTAGGTTAATCACCCACAAAATTTGAGGGGTTAACTCCAAAGGAATCGTGAGATATAAGCAAATCAATTAGCAAATTCAATTGAATTAAGTTCTGATTTTCAATCTGTTTAAATTGCCCTTTTTGGGCAAACGGTCTCAAGACCGTTTAAGATGGTTGACCAAGCGTTGACCGTTTGGTATTACTGTTCATAATGATGTTTATTAATGACTCACCAAATTTGATGGATTAATTCCAAACGAGTTATGAGTTGAAGGTTGATTAATAGGGCAAATCCTAATTGAAATCAGTGCTGAAATTCCAATGAGTTAATTAGTGATTTTGGGTTGATTAGCCCAAACGGTCTCAAGACTGTTTGGGGAATCATCCAAACGGTCTCAAGACCGTTTGGGGATCACCCAAGACCGTTTAGAGGTCTGGGGTCAAGTAGAGTTGACCAATTGAAGGTCCAAAGGTACCAAATCATATTGCAATTAAGTATTGATGTGATGATCAACTCAATAGATCAAACCTTGATGAATTTTCACTAGAGTCCAAAGGATGGATGGGCAAACGGTCTCAAGACCGTTTGGAACTCATACAAACGGTCTCAAGACCGTTTGGTGTCAACCCAAGGCCGTTTGGAGGTCTAGGGTTAAGGAAATGTGATCAATTGAGGGCCCAATTACAGTGGGTTATTGAAATAATCAAATTGCTGATTTGTGACTTAATTAAGGTTCAACCCCTATCAAATCAACTTAGCTTTTGATGAATTCTTGGCAAAACGGTCTCAAGACCGTTTGGAGGTTATCCAAACGATCCCAAGACCATTTGGGTCAAGTTTTAGCCCGATTGGAGGTCAATTGATGGGATCAACTTCGATTTGATTCACATTGTTGAGTGTTGATGGTTGAAGGTTTAGAGACCTTAATTGAACCAACTCCAACCCTAATTGGGTATCAATTAAGGATCAATTGAGTGACCAATTGGTTAAGGCTAACCCTAATTGTCTCAATTGATAAGTGGTTAGCAAGCTTGAGACCAATTGAAGGCTTCAACATAGGAAACCCTAATCGAGTTTACCCTTTGAATCACCTTGGAGGTCCATGCGATCTTGAGCTTTTAGGACCATACGACTTCAGGACCGAATGAGATCATACGACTTCAGGACCGAATGAGATCATACGACTTCAGGACCGAATGAGTTCATACGACTTCAGGACCGAATGAGTTCATATGACTTCAGGACCGAATGAGTTCATACGACTTCAGGACCAAATGAGTTCATACGACTTCGAGACCGAATGAGTTCAAACGACTTCAGGTCCGAATGAGCTCAAATGACTTCAGAAGTCAAACTATGACTAAACGGTCTTCACCCCATCTTGGGCAAACGACCTCAATATCGTTTAAGGGTAAATGATCTTGAGTGTCATGCGGTCTTGAAGTCAACCAAAGCTAAACGGTCTACAACCTTAAACGATCTCAGGATCGTTTGAAGGTTGAAGGTGTGAAACCCATTGGGGATTTTAAGGATAAGTCTGCCTAATGCCTTGAAGGCTTAGATGGTTTGATGGTTGTTCAACCTAAACCCTAATGATACCTAGGGACATTAAGGGTCAAGTGGTTAGTATATTAACCCATGCTATGATTAATGGTGAACTTTACCAAAATACCCTTTATGGATTCAAGTAGGTAACCCCTTTTTATCATGCAAAACCCAATGGTTACAATGGTGATGACTTGGCTAGGCTTATCAATGTTGATTAGACCTAACCCAATCTAGAGGGATGTAATCATCACCTATGAGCAAGAGGAGAGAGAAAATCCCAATTATGGTTGAAATCCAAGTAAAATACCTTCAATATATATGAATGTACATGATTAGGGTATGATCCACCTATGTGAGATCATGAAAACCCTATTTATGATAATTGATGAATCTTAATCTTATCTGAAGACTTTAATGATGATGTTTCTCATACATGGTGATGTTATGAGATCAATTCACCAATAGGTGAATAGTAAACCCTAATTCTAGGATGATGACATGTATTGTGAATAGTAAACCCTAATTGATGAGATTTAGGGAACCTAACTCTTGTAATAGTAGGAAAGTAAAACTTCTTTGAAATGAATTGTTTACTGTTATCAGTTAAATTAACCAAGCAGGTTCTTATATGAGGATGATCATATTCAGGTAATGATAATGATTTCATATTCATTGAAAGTATGATATTAACTTTATGAATAGTGAAATACTCTGTTACCTAGCAAGTGGCATCTAATGAAATTGATAAGCTGTGAGAGCCATGAGTATCATCAAGGTCATGCTTGACAGATGAATTGTGATGAGATAATTGGGAAATGATAATTGATGTAAGTTAGACTTGTTACATTTAGTATTCTATTTTCATAGCTACTATGCTAATGTTTAATGTTCAAGAACATGTATGTTATCTGATAAGTGATAACTTATGAGTTTAATAGGTTGAATGAGTCATGAGTAATATGCACTGATGATCATCAAAGGTCATATTATTTAGATGACCAGATAAAATAATATGTTATTGGTAATAAATGTTATAATTAGTCCAGGGATTTGGACTCTCACTTTCCGGATTCTTAGTGATAAGATGTTTAGGTATTGATATCCCAATGTTAAATTATGAAATGTTATCCTAGTATAGAGTGTTACTATGTGAAATTCTATTACAAGATAATCCTATGAAAGGCTTAACTGCAGACTTATGGGTGATGAATGTAAATAACCCTTGTGTCACTTGAGTATGGTTAAGTATGATTTCATGTGTACTAATCATACAGTTATGTTGTGGATTTGGAATCCTAACACCTTGTAGAAAAGGGTATGGCTACAGGCCATGATATCCCTTATTATAATGCCAGGTGATGGATATATGATCTAAGCCTGAAGAGAGCCAGTGTGGTGATGATGGATTTATAATAAATAAATGTTATACATGTCCTTTTATTTCTAAAAGAAAAGAGATATGTTGGTTGACTTAGAGATGCTTTGCTTCTAGTAGGAGGAATAGATTACAATCTGTGAAACATTGTTCTAACTACTCTTAAAATATATATGACTTCTTTGTGTACTATTATTCTCTTATTATGTAATAATCATGTTTCTGGCGAAGAGTTATAACTCCCGCTGGGACAATTTTTTTTTAAAATTGTCTCACCCCGTAGATTTCAACTTTTTAGGTGGTCGTCAAGGACGAAGGGACCAATCTCCAGGTGACCAGTATCAGCAGCAGCAGTACCCGGAGCAGCAGTGAATCCCAGGTGGAGATTCAGACTGCTGAGTTATATAGATAGATAGTCAGTCCTATGCGTCCTCTGTACTCTCAGGTCCTTGGAGTCATGGTCTGAGTTTTGATTCGTCTCTTGAGATTTTTGTAGCATGATGTGTTTAATTACTCAAGAAGTAATTAACAGAGATGTAAACAATTTATCTTGAATCTATGAAAGGAGTTTTTATGGTTTCAATGTCTTATCTCAAAAAGTTTTAATTTCCGCTGATTTTTGGTATTCCGCTATGTTTACTTCGAAGTTTATGTGTTTATCTCGGGCTTTGGAGATCAGAGCCCACAGATACCATCGACGCAGGTCGATGGTATCGACACCCTGAGGCGTCGGTTTTATCCCTTTTCCGTCGTTGAAGCTCCACGTGTCGATAGTATCGACTTTGTGGTCGATAGTATCGACTGTCTACTCGCCAGCAACCTGATGGTAGGTCGCTACCATCGACTTCCCTATCGATGGTATCAACTATGTGCTACTCCTTGCGGCTGGCTGCCTGTGGTTGTGTCGATGGTATCGACAGCAGTAGATATGTGTTTTTCCTGAAATTGCAAAATAAAACCACATAAGCCGAGATAAAACCTATCATTGTAATCATTTATGCTCAAAACAATAAAATAAGGGAGATTTGACACTGAGAAGGGTCATAGACTAAAGTAAATGAATTATGCAATATTAACCACCAAAATGACCAATAAATGCATAAAACACAAGTAAAACAAGTCTATAAATGCGACTCAAAATCATCGCATCACCCCCCCATCACGGCAACGTCATGGAAGTCGATACTGGAGCCCTAACATCATCGTAGTTCCCTGTTCTTCCCAGCAAGAACTCTGGTTCAACGTCTACGTCCATCCCCCAACAACAAAGGCCTTCTTACTATGAATCAATGGGTAGAAATATGGCTCAAGATCAAGGTTACATCCGTATAGATCCAAAAGACAATAACACCACTATGAAGCATGAAGACATAATCATATCTTCTGAAAATGGCATACATGCCTTCAGTTTGAAGCAAGATGCTCGAAAGAACCTTCTAAAACCATGGCAATTCACTGTTATAGTGAAACTTATATCCAAAGAAATCGGCTTTCTAACTTTACAAGACAGGATCAAACTGATGTGGAAACCTAAAGGATGCTTCAACCTCATAGATCTATCAAATGATTTCTTTGTAGTCCAACTGTAGAGAGAAGACAATTACATCCACACTCTAATAGGAGGCCCATGGCCTCTCTTTGGGTCATATCTCTCCGTCCAATGCTGGCAACTGGAATTCTCACCTGCGTCATGCTCAACCCCGAAACTTGTGGCATGGATACACATCCCTAACCTTCCCATCCACTTGTATAAGGAAGTCCTCCTCTCAGAAATTGGAGACCATATAGGCAAAACCATCAAAGTGGATCTCAACACCTTATCGCAGCGTCATGGTCATTTTGCTAGAATCGCTGTTGAATTGGACATGTCTAAACCCCTTACCCCACAAGTCATGATCGAGGGAAAACGATACCGGATCGAATACGAGAACATTCCTTTTATCTGCATGTTCTGCAGTAGAGCAGGACATCTGGAGAAGGATTGTTCGAAAAGAATTACAGCAAAAAACGAAGCAAGGAGAACCGACACGATGAATGACACCCCAACACAACATCCACCTCCGTTTGTCCATGGTTTCACCGATTTCATCTATGCACATCCTATCCCACACAAACAACATGTCAACAAAGCATCTAACCAGAAGGTTCCGATGAACCCAACAATTGATTTCAGAGTTTGGAAAACCAGATGGAAGAGGACGATGCTACTAAAGTCATAGACGTAGACAATGTGGCAGAAAGGATCGTCAATGGGATAGACTGGAGGACAAGAAAGAAAAACTCTAGGCAGAATAAGTTGACCTCAAGCAATCAGTGAAGCATCAATAATTTGCATTCAGATCCCTCATAGAAATCCAGCCAAGTTCCATTGATAAACTCAATGCAAGAGCAGGAAAACATGAATCATATGGTAGTAAACCCAACCAGAGACGCCCTCATATCTGGAAGATCACAGGATCCACACCCCTTTGTCACCACAATCTTCTCCTTAGGTGACATATCCAGATTGGACAGTCCCCCTCATCCCCATCAAAGTCCCAGTCGAAACTCAGTGGGCATTCACTTAAGGAACAAGAAAGTGATACATACCGGGAACAACTCCACTCCGTCCAATCGGAAGAGGGGTAAAACTTCTCATATTTAGGACCTAGAAGACGAAGCCAGGATGATGGGCACATCAACACTCATCAATACTGATGAATGAGGATCATCTATTGGAACATTCAAGGATCATGTGATAAGGACACCCAAAACACAACTAAGGACTTGGCAAGGAAATATGACATATCAGTCTTATGTCTTCTTGAAACTAGATGCAGTGGAAGAAGGGCCATGGGTATCATCAAAAATCTAGGGTTTGCGCACTTGCACAGAGTAGAGGCCATTGGCTACTCTGGAGGCATATGGGTGCTCTGGAAGCACAATGTCAACCTTGACATCATCTTCTCACATAAACAATTTGTCCACTGCAATGTTAATGAAACCTTGTTTACATTTGTCTGTGCAAGCACAACAAGGGGGGGTAGAAAACTCATGTGGAACCACCTTTGTACTTTGGCTCAATCCATCACAGACTCTTGGGTGGCTATGGGTGACTTTAATGTAGTCATGCATCCCTCAGAGAAGTTTAGTAGTAACTCCTTTGACAGTGCTAATAGTAGGGATTTCCAAGATTCCATGGAAACCTGTTGCGTCTACGATCTTGGAGCCTCAGGTGCTCACACCACCTTCAGGTGAGGGCTCCTCCACGAACACCTTGATAGGGCATTGGCCGACATATTTTGGATCGAAAACCCAGCAAGCAAAGAAGTCAGTGTCCTTGAAAAGAATCACTCTGACCATGCACCTATCATGGTTTCCTGCATCGATCATCCCTCAACCCACAAGCACCACTCAACGCGCACATCTGCATGATGGTACTCAACCCCTGGTTACGAGGACTTCTTCACAGGTTCATGGCCTCATGACCAAGACCTTGTGTCTGCTAATTCCTACTTCCTTGCTAAAGCTAAAAGACAGGACACTGCTACTAGGAAAGACGATAGGAGAAAGAAGGATAGAATATCGAACAAGATAAAATCGAACCAGTTGAACCTCGCCATCAGATTCAATCATTACTATACAAGAAACCATCAATCTACAATTAAAGTTGGATGAGATTCTTAGAAGAGAGGAAGCTGAAACCCAACAAAGGTCTAGATGCGAGTGGATTAAACTTGGGGATAACAATACCTAGTTCTTCCACTCCCTCACCAAAGCCATAAGATGGAGGATTAAGATTACTTGTCTCAATAACTCCAATGGAGAATGGAGGACTGAAGAATCGATGATCAAGCAGCTAATCCTTTCCTTCTTTTCTAACGTATATATGGAAGTAAATGAAAATATGAGGATACAGGTGTGTCCATCCTTCCCGGGCTCCTATACCCATTTATCTATGGACCAGAAAATCAAGTTGGCTAGAACTCCACATGAAGAAGAAATCCATACTGCTCTGGATTCCATGTCTCCCATCAAAGCCCCAGGTCCAGACGGGGTTGATGCTGCCTTTTATCAAAGGAACTAGAAGCTTCTGAAACATCAACTCTGCAATTTCATCCAAAAAACTTTTAAGGACATCCCCTTGCCCCCCAACTCGACATATTCCCTCATCATCCTCATTCCAAAGATTACTGCACCTGAGGTTTGCTCTCAATTCTGCCCTATGTCACTGAATAACGTCTACACTAAGCTCTTATCCAGGGTGCTCGCTACTAGGATCAGACCCTTCCTTAAATATTGGGTGTCGCCCCATCAATCAACCTTTATTCTCGGATAAAGGATAAGTGATAACACATCTCTAGTCCAAGAAGTTGTTCATTCCATGGAGTCAAAAACAAGAAAGAAGAAGTCCTTAGATTTAAAACTTGACCTCATGAAGACCTTTGATAAATTGAGTTGGCACTTCATTCATGATACACTTATCAGAACTTATCTACTAAGAGTCATCATCAACATCATTATGGAGATCATCACCTTGGGGGAATCTTCCATCCTCTAGAATGGTGGTACCACATGTTCTTTCAAGCCATCCTGCAGGGTGAAACAAGGTGATCCTCTATCACCTAATATATTTGTCCTTTGTCTAGAAAGGTTCAGTCAGCTCATTGCATCTGAGGTCTCTTGTGGGAAATGGAAACCCATTTTCATTTCTAAAGCCAAGATTCATGTAATCCACACAAGCTTTGCGGATGATATCATCCTCTTCGGGGAAGCCTCTCTTCACCAAGCTAAGGTTATGAAGGACTGCCTTAAGAGGTTTAGCGACGCTTCAGGTCTCTTCCTTTCTCATGACAAATCGGCGTCCTTCTTCTGCTTCAACACTCCTAGGGGTCTAAGAAACCAAGTCTGTAGGAAACTAGGAATCCAGTAAACAAGCAATTTGGGCCGCCATCTCGGGGTTCCGATTGTGTACAGAAGGAAAAGTAAGGAACTCTTCCTAACCCTCACTGGGAAAATCCATAAACAGATACATCGATGGCAGAACAATCTCCTCTCTTTGGCAAGAAGAATCACCCTTGCGAGATCCGTTTTACAATCGCAAACCTGCTACATCATGCAATCGGTCCAGCTTCCTTTGGCTATCTGTGACAAAATAGATCAATCAATAAGGAACTTTATTTGGAATGGAAACATCAACATACACCTTAATCTAGTTTCTTGGAAGACTGTAACGAAGCCAAAACATCTTGGATGCCTTGGAATCAAACAAACCAAGGACTTCAAGACATCCCTTCTCATGAAGATGACGTGGACCTTTCTACTACGAAAGTGCACCCCTTGGGTGGAACTCATGGCAGGTAAATACCTCAGCAGAGGACATCCAAGCACTAACAACTCCCACCTTTGGCGAAGCATTAGAAGCCTCACTCCCATTCTCCTCATCAACTCTAGAAGAATTGCTATCTCTGGACATGACACCCTGGTTTGGATAGATGAATGGGTGGGGAGTGGTCATATACCCTCCATCAAAGTAGATCTAATTATTCCAGAAGACCCTCTTGACCTCAAGGTCACAAGCCTGGGAAAGGAAGATGATACATGGGATGCCAATTTTCTAACCTACTGGTTCAACACAGACACTGTCCAATCCATCCTGCACATGCCTACACCTAAGGATTCCTATGATGAGGATACTCGTGTATGGAAGCCATATCCTTATGGGATGTTCACATCCAGCTCAACCTATGTCACCATCAGCCACTGGGAAGAAGAGGACCAACCCCTATTCAAGGCCATTCATATACCGCACCATATCAAAACACATCTATGGATTCTTCTCCATAGTCGTCTGCTCACAAATGTTCTGAGAATGCACAAGAGGTTAACTGATGTACCTACTTGCCCCATATGCAACACTGCTGAAGAGGATTGCCTCCATGCCATACACGATTGCGATGTTGCAAGACATACATGGACCAATATTATTCCTCCTGAATCCACCCTCTTCTTCTCGAGCCCCAGTGTACATTCATGGCTGGAGTACAATCTTAAAGGTCTCCAGTGGATCCAGGACTGGAACACAAAATTCTCGGTAGCTTGCTGGAGAATATGGAAGAATCACAACTTGTTCATCTTCGAACAAAGTTCTATCCCTCCAACAGTGGTTGTAGTTAACTGCATAGCATAAGCTTCATATATAACCCGCTCTATGTCCCAAACTTACACCTCCTCCAGCTGTAGTCCAGAAGAGAACTATACTGCCACACCTCTGCCTACTCGGACCTCTACAACTATCATTCATGTTGATGCTGCCATCTCAAGCAACACAAATTCGATGTGTATTTGTGCCATAGCCAGGAATGCTTTAGGTCAATGGAGGACATGCTCTGCCAAACTCTGCCCTGGTTCATATGCCATGGAAGGTGAGCTGAATTCCATCTTACAGGGGGTGGAACTTGCAGCCCTCAACAACTTTGTAGAAGGTATAATCATATCAGATTCATGGAATGCTGTACAATGGGTATCACACGTACATGACCCTCCAGACAAATAACGTACTATTACTATGAGGATTAAAGAATGCTTGAGCCGGGCAGGGATTGAGAAAGTAGTGCACCAAAGAAGAAACAAGCTCACAAATCCGCTTGCCAAATTCTACTTAAAACAACCATCCTCAATAATGACATGGAATGCATGTCCCCGACAAGGGCAGAAAATTTATCTTTCTGATCTTCAATTGTTCCCCAATTTGTTTCCTTTAAGCTCTTGATGTAACTGGTTACCAGTATAGCAAAAAAAAATGAGCTAGGAGATATTCATAAACAATCATAGCAGGGTTATATTAACATTAAGAACATTCCTTTATTACATCAACATGCAAGCAATCTAGATATGATTAACTCTCATCATATTCATTATGCACATGTTTAGCATTAAAAAGTATCAACCATGTGGCTATGATAACCACCAATTAACATATCAAGGTTATGATCATAGTAAGGAGGTTATTCCGCCATCATTCCATCATATAAGAATGTTAAACATGAATACTCATCTTTATCTATTTGCATAAGAGTTAGGTTCACAAGATAAATTATATTAATGTTACTAATCAGCACTTATACCCAAACCCTAACTCACGACATCCCCATTGGATCATGGATGCATAAGGTGAAGCATCACCATCACATTCCATACTATTCGCAAGTATGAACCCACACATAAATCAAGGTGTAACCATCGGGTTATAGCATACTAGGGTTTCAAAATAATAAGAGAGTACTCTGTGATTGTATTAGTCATTCAAGGATTATTCATACCCAATTACCATCATTGAGTTATATTAAAGCTAGGTATAACAAGCTATACCTCATTAGGGTTACATATCAACACAATATGATTATGATCCCTTCTATTCATATGAGTGAATAGGTAAGACTACCTTATTAAGGGCAACCCTCCATTTTTTCCATCATCATTCAACCCATATCACCATACCACAATGTCACCCAGAACCATTAGATGTTTAAAAGGTAAGACCTTTGGCTGTTTACATAAATAAACACCTTAGATAAAACACCTATGAAGTTCTTGATTTGTGCTCTATAAAGAGTCACCATATAATCCTAGACATCCCTTGATTAACAACACAAAAAGTTTCATTGAGAGTAGGGTAAAACCCATAATCGACTATTCAGTTAAAACAAGCCATCCATTGTCAACAAGTAAGCTCCTTAAGTTGATCATATAAAGGAAACCATCTAAATCCCATTATTAGGACCAACATATTACATTATCCATAATTACACTTTATTGGAGGAATAAACATTAGATCTTGACCATTGGGTCAAGTTCATATATTAAAACCATCAATCACAGTATAGGTTCGACCATTGCATCAAGTGACCCAAGAAACCATTGGTCTAAGGCTTAATTGATGCCAAAACTATATGATTAACTTACAATATATTGTAGAGACCTGATACACCATTATTAGTGATCATTAACTTACTATAGGTTGTTAGATCAACACTATAGTCATTAATCAACATCAAATATTAAGTTGATGTCATCATTGATTGATATCATCAGTAGGGTACTTAATGGTTGATCATTATACTTCTAATTGATCCAAAACCTGCCCTAAGGGGGTGACCATAGGTTGCCACCATCATTTGACACCCTTGATCATGACCATCAATTGTTATGAAGATAACACCATAGGGTTGTTACAATGGTACCATCATCGGGTCATGGTTTATAGAAGAAATCAGCTTTAAACCCTAAAATTGACCATTGTTTGATAGGTACTTAGCACCATAGGTTGTCAAAACAACCTGATCCAAGTCATATATACCTTAGGAATAAACTACACATGATCACAGGTTCATCTCAAACTGAAATCAGAACAGGAAACATTATAAAAATCGAAATCCAAGTCAAGCATAGTTTTTTAGTGCATAAATCATCATTTTCAAGCAAGAACATGAGCTAGTAAGCTTATGGTAAGCAATAAACGTGGAGTAAGTTATAAAACTTGCCTCTAATAAGAAGATAAAACCACACACAGAATAAATATCGAGTAGGTAGGGTAGAAAATCCAAGAGTAAGCTATGAATTTGTCCATCTAGCACATTTCTTCATCAAATGAGCAAACCCTAAGCATAAGGAGCAAGAAAGGTAGGGTTTTAGAGATTTAGAGCAATTTATACCATGGAACAACAAGGTTTCGACCTGGAGAATGCTAGGAGGAAGGATAAAAAAGAAATAGACGGAGGAAAGAAGGGAATTCTTACACTTTTAGGTCAAGATCACTAGAAGGAAGCTTTTTCAACCCTAAAATGAAGTCAATTTCAACCTTAGAGCCTTTCTCCAAGAAGATCCCCAATTTCTTCTTCCTTGGGCAGAAAAATTCGCAGCTGAACAGAGGGAGAACGAGGTTGGGATAAGGAGGGAGATGGTGGAGAGAAAATGGCTCGTTTTTGTGCTTGGGGATAAGTATATGACACTTTAAGATAAAGAAAAGGAAAAAGTTGAAGTTCTAGTATCTATCCAAGTGTCCATGGCCTTAAATTATTAAGAATATACAAGAACAAACACAAGAAGCTCCCATACCATGTGTATAGACCTGCTTAGCTTTCGTTTTTCGAATTTCCTAGCCAATCAAATAATTCATTAGTTGATAGCTACTACAGGTAGCTCATCCGTGAAGGGGAAACCCTAAAATACCCTTGGAGAAAACACCTTCAAACTAAGGTTTAAATAGGTGCCCCCTTGGCTCAAAAAGATCAAGAATGATGATAGAATATCCAAATAACATAATGCAAGTGATAAATTGCAAATAAAACCTCTCAATTGGGTAAATTGCAGAAAAGTCTAAAATGTACATAAAATTGCATAACTTGCTCAAACAGTGTCCAAATTGGACCAAATTTGAAACTTAAGACTGTCTTATGATTTCAAAGCATATAAAAAGGTTATATTAGGGTTATAAGTATTCAATTATGATAATTAAGCTTGTTCAACTCATGAAGTAAGTTTAGGGGCCTTACAAACACTATCTTTAAGATAGATTCTGCCGCTCCTAGCACGAGCATCTCCGGCGGTCTATCTCCAAGAATCATCCACCCCAATTCTGATACAGCTGCTCGGTGCAAGCGAGAGTGATGTGTTGAACTCGTTCCTTTATCCCTTGGTCACAAACAGCAAAATGGCATCGCAAAGTAGTCGTCGACGTAAGACAACAACAAGGAGTGGTTGTGTTCGGGAGAACAGGCTTGTTGCGTTGGAGTAAAGGAACTAATGTACCACATGAAAAGAACCTTGGTATAGCAGAATGGGAATCGTTGTACAATAGGAAAGGAATCACTGTAAAATGAACTGTAGTGGAGTAGGAAAGTAACCGTTGTATAGCAGCAAAGGAATCATTGTACAGTAGAAAAGGAACAACAATATAGCAATAAAGGAACCATGCTACAACAGTAAAGGAACTGATGCATTACTTTTAAGTATTGTCTCTCGGTATCTCTCTATGTATCTCTTATCTATTGTATCTCTCAAATGAGAGCGGACGCCTCCTTATATGGAGTGCGTCTCAACCGCCGCGGTAACTGCCACACCTGTTGGTCTCTCCAACATGCATCTTTAACATCACGTTTAATGGCCGACTTAATGGGTAGTCAAGAGAGGTTTTATTGCTGCGTCTTAAACACTATCAACCGAACTCCAAACGACGTAGCACAGAAAACAAGACGTCATTTCAGGACAAACAAAACAAAATAAAATATTTCGTAAAAAGATAAATCCATGCACACACTGACCCGACGAGCCAAGCCGAGCCAGGCCGGGCTGGGCCGAGCAGGCGGGCGAGTGAACAAATGAACGAATGAATGTGCACACATGTGTGTTTGTGTTTTATTTATTTTATTATGAGAAATACACAAGCCAAACCAGTCCATGCCCTTGAGAGGTCCTAACCTCTTGGGGACCACTAGCACATATAAGGAGCTGTGTGGTTCCTACTGCAAGTAATATGGGATAAACGTTTGGCTGGAAAAACTGAATTTTAGAACACAAATTACAACATTCCCCATATGTTCCATAATTCTTTTCGAAAATTCAATAAATAATAAAATTTGTGATATTACTATGTTTTTCAGCATTGGTAGTTTGTGGCTTTGAACCATTGCCTAGAAGGACTCACTTCAATCCAGAGAGACGTGGTGAACTACGTCTTGAACTAGAATCCCTGATTCGGACCTTAGTAAATCACACAACCATAATGCGGGCACTAGAATGAGTTCATATCGGTGTTGTACATAAACGACCTTCGCATAATCTTGTTTCATGAGCGCTCTAGTAAGTATGCCCAACTCACATAAACCCCAGCTCTTGGGTTACACTCAAATAGTAGGGATCTCCAAGGGTATCCTGTCTGGTACATACCCTGCCAATAAATGGCCTTGAACCCATTCAGAGCAAAGCTCTTCCTATACTCAAATAGAGTCGAAGCACTAGCACCATAGGGAGGGTCAGAGTAAAAACTCCTAAGTATGCTTCCGCATAACACAACAACTTAGTTGTCCCTTTGAATAATTCCTCATGGGATCTCTAGTTTTGGAAAGGTAGGGTTACCACTGTAATGTTTATTCTATGGGTAGAAGACCCATCCCCCTCGACGAACTGAGTACTACCTTTCTAGCTAGACCCTTAGTGAGTGGATCAGTAATGATACTTGTAGATTTCACATACTCTATAGATATTATCCCTCAGGTGATGTGATCTCTCACATCTTCATACCTTAATCTCATAAAGAACTTACCTGAGTTGCCTTTAGATTGCTTAGCTTTGTCTATGGCTGCCTTATTATCACATAATATGCAAACAGGAGGAAATGGTTTAGAAACAATCGACAGATCAATAAGTAAATTTCTGAGCCATTCAGCCTGACAACAAGCTAAATCTAAAGCAATAAACTTAGCCTCCATAGTGGATCTAGCTCTCACAGTTTGCTTGGATGATTTCCAAGAAACTACACCTCCTTCAAGGCAAAATACATACCCACTGGTAGATTTGGTTTCATCTGAAACTGCAATCCAGTTAGCATCGGTATGTCCTTCTAATATAGGTGGAAAACCAGTATAATGAAGGCTATACGTAGTTGTACCTTTAAGGTACTTAAACAATCTTACCAAAGCTTTCCAGTGGTCCTTATTAGGACAACTAGTGTACATGCTCAACCTGCTTATAGTATAAGAAATATCGGGCCTAGTGCAATTAGCAAGGTACATTAAGCTTCCTATAACTTGAGCATATCTATGTTGATCCACAGGAGTACCTTTATGTACAACAAGATGTAAACTAGCATCATAAGGTATATTAACAAGAGTACAATCAAACATATCAAATCTATGCAATATTTTATCAACATAATGAGTTTGATTAAGTACATAACCAGAAGTAGATCTACTCAATTTCATACCAAATATTACATCAGCAAGTCCTAAATCTTTCATATCAAAATTGCTAGCAAGAAAGGATTTAGTTTCAGATATAATTTCAGAATGAAATCCAAACAACAATATATCATCTACATATAAACACATTATTATGCAGGTATCATCAACAGTTTTAGAATATATACAACGATCAGATTCATTTGCAATAAACCCGTCAGATAAAACAATTTTATCAAACTTATCATTCCAATGTTTAGGTGCTTGTTTCAGTCCATACAAGGACTTGACAAGTCTACAAACTTTGTGTTCTTGTCCAGGTGATACAAAGCCTTCGAGCTGATCCATATAGATCTCTTCTTCAAGATCTCCATTCAAGAAGGCTGTCTTGACATCCATTTGATGGATTTCAAGCTTATGGATCACATATAAAGCAACTAGGACACGAATGGAAGAGATTTTTGTTACAGGTGCATATTTGTCAAAGTAATCAAATCCTTCCTTTTGACTAAAGCCTTTGGCTACTAGTCTGGCCTTAAACTTATAAAGGAACCATCTACCTTCATCTTCTTTCTAAACACCCATTTACATCCAATAGTCTTGTATCCTCGAGGGAGTTCAGTAAGAATCCAAGTATGATTGCTCATAATTGATTTTATTTCATTATCAACAACTTCCTTCAAAAACCTAGAGTCTATAGATTTCATGGAATCCTCATAGGTACGCAGGTCTTCTTCTACTATGAAGATGTAGAAGTTGGGACCATAGTTCTTATCAACTTTGGTCCTTTTACCCCTACCTAGATCACTCGGAGGTTCATCTACTGGGAGTTCATGTTCTACTTCATAAGAAGGTGGAACTACAAGAGGTTCATCAGGAGAGGAAGAAGAGGGATCTTCACTAACTTGTCTAGGAACCCTTTCCTTAAGAGGAAAGATGGTTTCATAATAGACAACATCTACATGTCTAGTCTCAAGTATAGAGTTAACTCTAATGTTCGATATTTCATATTTTATTACTAGGAACCTATTGGCATTACTGTTTCAACATATCCTATAACGACAGTATCAACAGTTTTAGGTCCTAGTTTTCTCTTCTTATTCTCAGGGATCTTAACCTTGGCCAAATACCCCCACACTTTGAGGTATTTCAAATAGGGTTTCTTGTTAAGCAAAAGTTCATAGGATGTTTTTTCAAGGTGTTTAAAAGGGATGTGATTAAGAAGGTAGTTGGTTGTATGAAAGGCTTCCTCCTACAGTCTGTGACTAAGTCCAAACTCGGTTAGCATTGAGTTGACCATGTCAATCAATGTTCTATTCTTCCTCTCAGTAACTCCATTAGATTGAGGATTATATGGGGCAATGGTTTCATGAATAAGGCCATGGTCCTCACGGAACTTGTTAAGTTCATTAGAAGTGTACTCACCACCTCTATCAAACCTCACTCTCTTAATGTTCTTCTCTAATTGTTTCTCTACTTGGGTTTTATAGATTCTAAAATTTTCTAATTGTTCATCCTTAGTTTTCAGTAAGAAAATAGAACAATACTTTGAAAAATCATCTATAAATGTAACAAAGTATCTCATATTATCACGAGTAAGAACAAGATTTAAATTACAGACATCAGTATGAATTAACTCAAGCAAGGATGTATTATGATCTACCACTGATTTAAATGGCTTCTTAGGAAGCTTAGCCTGCACACAAACTTGGTATCTATCAGAAATATCAATATGCGTCTTAGGAATCAGATCAAAGTGAATCACGCGTTTCATCATATTTTTGTTCACATGACCAAGACGTGCATGCCAAACATCACTAGTTACAGAAACTAAAACAGTAGAAGATATTTCATTACGAGAAGAAGCATTAAATGAAACAAAAGATAGTTTAATCAAACCACTACAAGTGTATGCAAGACCAATATAAGAACCGTTCTTAGAAATTACAACTCTATTGCCTTGACACATCAAGGAATAACCAAAATGTTGTAAAACAACTTGACTAATCAAATTTCTACGGAAAGAAGGTAGATGTTGGACATCATGTAATCTAAGAATATTCCCAGAAGTAAGCTTTATGTCCACACGTCCAAAGCCAACAATCAGGATGGTGGATGAATGATCTCCCCGTTTGATCACTCTGCTAGTTTCAGCCTGATAGATAGAAAAGAGGGATTGGTCAAAGCAAATATGGTAGGTGGCACCAGAATCTATGTACCACTCTGAAGATAAGTCAGCAAAAAGAACAGTAGGATTTTCTAAGCTTTCTACAGAAGAGGAAGGAACCGCCCCCACAGTGATCATATTTACTTCATGATTTTTAGGAGCCTGGACATTCAACTTCCTTTGACCTTTGCGAAATCTGCACACATTCGCTAAGTGGATAGGTTTATCACACACAAAGCAAACACGTTTGTCTCCTTGATCACTATTATTATTACTCTGATTTTGGTGGTGCTTGCGACCCTTAAAGGAAGGTTTAGATTTCTTATGGAGATGGGATATATTGGTTGTGTTTCTTCTTAGTATTATCACCTATAACCATTTTGACAGACATGTTACACTTCCTATCTTGTTCCCTATGTCTATCCTCAGTTTGTAGGGATTTGACTAAGGATGCCATGGACATGTTCCCTTGTCTATGCCTAAGGATCCTGGAAAAATCCTTCCAAGAGGGAGGGAGCTCCTGTATCAGGGTTTCTACTTGAACATTTTCATCAAGGTTATAACCTTTAGCCATGGATTTAGACACTAAGTTTTGGTATTCTAGAACTTGAGCCGAGACAGATTTATCATCAACCATATTATATGTTAGACATTCAACAAAGACATAACGCTCAAGACCAGTTTCTTCTAGACCAAATTTAGAATCTAAGGCCATCCATAGTTCAAGAGCAGTTGGAATCCTATGGTATATATCATACAGTTCATCGGATAAGGCAGATAGGATCCTACCATGACATAAATAATCAATCTCCTTTGAAACAAGAGTGGGGATGATAGGTTCAGGAACGATAGGATCAAGATTGTCTTCTCCAAGAAGGAGGTTAGCAGGTTGTGGTGGAGGCACAATAGGAATAGAGTCTTCAGGTGGTAAGATGGCAGACACAAGTCTAAGAGATGTAAGCTAAAATCACATTTTCTGTTTCCAACGATGGAAGTGCAAACCAGAAAAGCATTATGGATGAAAGGAGGCGACACTGTCAAGCGATAGCATAGTCTTCGAATCCATATTACTCAAACAAGCAGTAAGATGTATATCTAATTAACAACTATTTAGGGGCAAACAATCTGTCTAGACAATTATATACTTAATCTAAACAGATACGTGTAGAAGAGAAAGGTCTGTCTTGAAAATGTTATAAAAAAGAGTAATGTAAAATAGATGTTAATTAGATAATTGCAAGTAGTTAACCACCAATAAGCAACAGTAATAGTAATAGTAATTTGGATTCAGAGAAAATAGCGAATGAGTTTAGAAATCAAACTCCAGAGCCGGAGATGAAGGCGTGTGAAACACTGTCTTCAAGACAGATTCTGCCACTCCTAGCACTAGCGTCTCTGGCGATCTATCTCTAAGATTCAACCACTTCAACTCTGGTACAACCACTCGGTACAAGCGAGAGTGCTGTGTTGAACTCATTCCTTTAGCCCTTGGTTGCAAACAGTAAAATGGCATCGTGAAGTAGTCGTTGGCGCAAGACAACAACAAGGAGTGGTTGTGTTCGGGAGAACATGCTTGTTGTGGTGGAGAAAAGGAACTGATGTACCGTAGGAAAGGAACCTTGGTACAATAGAACGGGAACCAATGTACAACAGGAAAGGAACCGCTGTAAAACAAACTGTAGTGGGGTAGGAAAGTAACTGTTATACAACAACAAAGGAACCACTGTACAACAGGAAAGGAACAACAATATAGCAATAAAGGAACCGTGCTACAGCAACAAAGGAACCAATGAATTACTTTCAAGTATTGTCTCTCGGTATCTCTTTATGTATCTCTTGTATGTTGTATCTCTCAAATGAGAGCAGACACCTCCTTATATGAAATGCGTCTCAGTCGCCGCGGTAACTTCCCACACCTGTTGGTCTCTCCAACGTGCGTCTTTAACATCGTGTTTAATGGCCGACTTAATGGGTAGTTAAGAGAGGTTTTATTGTTGCATCTTAAACATTGTCAATCGAACTCCAAACGACACAACACAGAAAACAAAACATCATTTTGGGACAAATAAAACAAAATAAAATACTTCATAAAAAGATAAATCCACGCACGTACCTAACTGAACTGAGTCGAGCTGGGCTGGGTCGGGCGAGCGAGCAAATGAACGAATGAATGTGTGTGCACGTGTGTGTTTTTATTTTATTTCGAGAAATACACAAGACAAACTAGTACATACCCTTGAGAGGTCCTGACCTCTTGGGGACCACTAGCACATATAAGGAGTTGTGTGGTTTCTGTTGCAAGTAATATGGGATAAATGTTTGGCTGGAAAAACTAAATTCTAGAATAGGAAATACAACAGTACCTGCGATCACTGGGCTGCACTAGAGGTGAAAATGTTTCAGTACCAAATTGACATGCCGGAAGAACGACGTTAAACACAAGCGGACATGCAGAGCAACTCGGCGTCTAGCGTTAGCCAGAAGAGCCAAACGACGTGAAGTCATCTATTACATGACAACCAAATGACGTGGCGTTAGGCGTCAATGTAACAAGCAAGGTGATCGGCGTCTAACAATAGTGGGATTAGACAAATGACTCGGCGTCAAGCGTTAGCGAGATGAGCCAAGGATATAGACTTTGCTGCATTCTTAATGACAAGATAGACCGGAAGAACATCTCTTATCCAAAGGATTGTAAGGCAATGATTTCTTTAAGTATATACGTATATAGATATACATGTCTTGTTTCTCAACGGGATGATCCGGTCAGGAGTTTCTTACTCATTTATTTATGTTCTCCTACAATGTTTTATTCTTGTATATCTTATCTTGATCTACCTGTAATTGTTAATTATTTGTAACTGGTTGTTGTTGCATGTAACAACGTTTACACCTAAACAATCTAACAATCTTAAAGAAATCATTCTTAGTCGTTAATTAACAATGGAGATCATGGTACTTGTGCTAGAATTAACAATAAACATATGCCTGAAATTTTATTTTTTCGAACATTGTATATTAGCAATGTTGAATATATAATTGGCATAATATATGGGTATGAAGAATAGGAACAACCCAAACTAAATAAAACCGATCCCAACAATATGAATACTATTTCTAGTTGGAAAAAGGCTGATACAAGTTGCAAAGAGTTAATTTTGTTTGTGTTAAAAATACAAAACTGTATAATTTATAGCAACTATTGCTTATTTCCATGACATTGTATAGGGATGGCAGAAATAAATATAAAACTGAGTATAAGGGTACAAAATAGTATTTCGTTTCAAAGTTTATAATATTTCTAAGCGTTTTATTTAGTAGAGGTAAATCTATTCTTGAACAAGTAATTGATGTTTTAATTCTTGGTGTATAAAATTATGGATGCATGCATTAATTGCTTGAAAATTTTGTTGTTATGTCTATAGTTGAGATATTCCTAATATTTTAGGAAGTCGTTTGACATATATCTCAAATATAAAGGAGAATTTCAATGAGCGGTCTCATGTTAGACATTAATAAACAAGACGTACACCTGAAAGATACAAATGTCAACTTACATGTTAGTTCTTACACGACAGTTAATTTTAGTGCTAAGACTAAAGATAAGAAATTAAAGATAGTAGATATATCTATGGCTAATAACAAAGTATGTCCTTTATATACAAATGATAGAAAGTTGCCACATCTGAAATCAAGGAGATTATAATTAGATATTCCTTGAACCTTAATGATGGGTATGTGTCTTTAAAACCTGAAATCTCAATTATTAAGTGAGATGGTTTTGTAATAGACTGGAAAATGTAATAAGTTATTATTACATACCTTCGTGATACTATATTATTTAGCAAGTGATATTTGTGTAACACGGATAACTAGTTTAAGATTCTTGTTGAACATATTTCAAATTGCAATTTAATATTTGATTGAATATAGTTTTGTATGCATGAATCTTGTTTCATCTAATATATAACATTATTGTTTGAGACATATTTTGTTGTCTCAATGAAACAAATGATGAATCATGAATTGGTTCCAAAATCTGACATTAATTCTGAAAGATGTAAAATATATATGTAAACTAAATTGCCTAGAAGAAATTTCTTTTTATAGTAGAAATTCTAAAATTATAGATTTAGTTCACCATAACATCTGCCAATTTAATGAAGTTACTAATAGGAACTGGAAATTATTATTTTATAACATATGTGGATGATTTGTGTAGATATTTTATGTCATTTTTACTTAAAAATAAAAATGAGACATTAGAAAATTCAAAATATTCTAGATGGAAGCTAAAACTCAAACTAGTAAGGTACTTAAATGATTAAGGTTTGATGGGGAGAAGAACATACCTTGAACTTATTTGTTGGAATTTTAACAACTCTACTGTGTAGTTCATAAAGGTTGTTGCTTCGTATACACCATGATTTATTGGGATTGTAGAAGTCTTAGAAAAACTCTCTCCCCACTCTCTCACCCTAGAACCTCTAGGGTTCTTCCTCCATAGGCGACTGGCTGGGGGGAGGGGGTTTGGCCGCCGCAAAGTGGTGCCCCGCTCCCCCTCGGCCTCTTCTCGCCCGTCATCAGCAGGGTATCTTCTTCAAGAGGTGTGTGAGGGTGGTGTCTTTGGAGGCAACGGTCTTCTTCCCCCTGTCGTTGAGCCCGAATGTGATGAGTTTCCTATCCCCTTTCTCTTTTACTACTTTCTGTTTAGATTGTTCTCTTTTTTGTCTATCTCACTGTTAATCGCGCTGCTTTCTCTTCTCGTGGTAGATTTTTCTTTCTCGATCAATTTTGTTGTGGAGTTTGTATGGCAGTAAGTGCGGGAAAAATATCCTTTTGGAACACCGATTTGGTGTAGATACTCTACCACATATACATACTCAGGTTGAAGGTATTCCTCATAGAAAGATGCCTTAGCCAGCGAAGTAGAAGAGAGATCTATACATCATTGTCCTTATCAGATTCTGATATGAGTTTTTGTGGTGGTTTGTATCTATTCTTGATCTTTGTGTGGTCTTTTAGTTTGTTTTTCTCCTCATGTAGATGTCGTATGGCTCCTCCATAATAAAATTTGTCTATTTAACTTCAAAAAAAATATTGGGATTGTAGAACGTAAAATCTAATTCCTTATTTAAATGGCTAATAACTTTCTCTAGACCTCAAGTTTTCTCATACATATGTGGAAGAAACTTTGACTATGACTTGCCAAAATTTGAATAAAGTTTCCCATAGACATAATAAGAGTAACTTGATTGAGTTATTGATTGAGAAAGAATTGTTCCTCTAATATCTTCAAATGTGGGGGAATTTCTACTAAGGTATATGTCTCTGAACATAAAAGAAAAGAAATTAGATTTAATAAAAACGGTTGATGCCTTTTTATTGGGTCATGTAAAGACAAGTTACGCCTTTAGATTTATGATTGTAAAATCTAAAATCTTAGGCTATAAGGTTTATACAATTGTGATATTACTTACGACATTTTGTGATAATGTATTTACCATGAAAAATAGGTGTATCTAAAGAAATATCTTATAAAATATTCATTATACACATGGTCTTTTCTCGAGTATGTAGAAAGGATGAGAAATGTGGGGGGCAACTTAGAATTTGCTATTTCTAAATTTATTGATTCTGATGAAATGGTTGAACAAAGGAGAAGTTAACGTACTAAGATTTTCAAGGATGATAGAAGTGAGTTTCTCACTTGTAATATCGAAGATGATCTTGTTCCTTTCAAAACATGCTATGGATTCTCCAGAAGATTAGTTTTGGAAAGAATTTGTTAACAAAGAAATCTTATGAATTCTCTCAAATTAATGGTGGGAATTTATAGATTTGTCTTCTAGTTGTTCTAAAGTTGTTAGTAAATGGATCCTTAAGATGAAAATAAATTCAGTATGGATAATCAATAACGTACTTTGATAGGCTAGTTGCTAAGGGTTTTACTCTCCAAAGGAATAAAGTATTTTGATACATATTCTATGTTTCCTACATGAACACAATCTAAATGCTTAAGGCATTGGTTGTCACATATAATCTCATATTCATTAAATTCTATATTCTTACACGGTAATATTCACGAGAAGATATATATATGCGAAAAAATCTAATGGATTTGTGCATTGTAGGAATGAGCACAAAAGTGTGTAAATTTATTAAAGCTATTGCATGGCTTGAAAAAAGCTCCTAAGCAATGATATGAGATGTTTGATAGAGTACTATCAATGAAATGCTTCATTTCTAATAATTTTGATAAATGTATCTACTGTAAAAATCGTCAATGGTTGATTCATGTTGTTATACATAGATGATGTTTTGTTTCCATATAAAAGTAATAAATTAGACTATCATTCTTATGTAACAACTCTTAGATGAAATATAAATAAGAGTCATTTATGTGCTAAATTCATGAGGTTTATTGATGGTATAACTCTATAAAAGTCTCATTATGTTGAGAGGATACTAGAGAAGTTTGAGTACACATCATGCAACCGTGTTAAGACTCTATATGAACTCATCAAAATGTCTTGTATAAGAATGTGACTGAAGTTCTAATGAATTAATTACGATACTTTCTAGATATTGGAAGTTTGATGCATCTTAAGAACCACACATGTACATACATTATGTTTGTTATGTGCAAGTTGAGTAGATACACCAATGATCCTGCTAAGACCCATTTAGAAATCTCTTGATAGAGTATTGAGGTCTATAAAGGGAACATGTTACCTTGAATTCATTATGAAAAATATCCTTTGGTATTCAAAGGATATAATAATGCATGTCGGTTTGTCATGAACTCTAGGAGTAATGACGTCTTGTGATATATTTTTCTAATAAGAAAATGTGTTGTTTTATGGATTGTCTCGGTCTTCTTCTGAAGCTTAGTTGGGTGTTTTATATATGAAATTGAATTGGAAGTTGAATGGCTGCATAGATTTTAATCTAAGTTAGCTATTGTAAATAAATATGATTCCTGCAATTTCATTTCATATTAATAACAATACAACTATAAAAGATATAAAGATTGATAAGTATAATTGTAACAACATTGACACATCCAAGTCAGACTTATGTCTGTAAGGGAGTTCGTGTCTTGTGGGGTCAAGTTTGACTACGTAGGTATCTTTTTTCTTATAAAGCCAATCCTTTGACTATATGTCTTAATATGGCATTAGTTGAGAAATTCAGGTTGGGGATGGGACTAAAACCCATTCTTATTCGTAGACAGTAGCAACCCAACCCAAAAGAGTGGAGATCCCACGAATTGGGTTCAATGTGGTAATAACAAGCTTTCGAGTGAATTGATGACACTATGTAAATTTATCTCTGATGCTTCATGCATCTGTGTGTCTCTCCCCTGAAAACTTGTTTAGTGTCATAAGCTACAAGTTAGTAAGAGATTAGTCTCTAAATGGAGTCAAGTCATAAGACATGATGCTAGCAGTACATCCTTGGAGACTTCAATTAAGTGATTGATGTTGTGTGGGCCGCAATAAGGAATAGGGTTGTTTCCTATATCAATCATGATTCCCTGATTAGGGTGCATGGTCTTAATTTAATGCATCGTTTTACTTCTTTACTGCCATGTCTTTATTATGTTGTTCCAATAGATACTCTTGCAACCAAGGTTCAAGTTCAAGACTTTAGTTCACCTAAACCAAAAGGTATCTACCGAAAGCATAGTATGGAGGACTGTTTGGTAGGGGCACTACACATTGGACTTTGTGGGAGATTGTTGGATATATAGTTTTTGCAGCTATTATTTAGCATGGGTTAAGCCCAATGTAGTGCAACCAGTACATAATTGAAAGGAATGTAAGTTACTTCTTTTATATAAAAGGATAACTACGTTATTAATTATTGATTTAACTAATTGTATCTTTCCAAAACGGTTCATCAACTTTCCCTTATGTGAATAAGAGATGAAGTTAATTATTTATATAATTAATGACCTCCTTTCCTTAAGGGTACAAACATGTACGTTACATGTACAAGAGTGATCGTGTCTGTCTAGGATTAGGATGTGGGGCGTGAAAGGGTTATAAAAAGGGAAACATGTCATTAGGGTTGAACACACAATGAATTCAGCCTCTCTCCGCATAACGTAAAGGCGTCAACTTCCGTTTGTAAGAGACGAGAGATGTGTCCATTTGACGGAGTGTTTCTCTTCTTTCCCTTCGCCCATATGAATTGTTGCTTCATGGAGACTTGTTTTCGGAACAAATCAAGCATTTGGAAAAGTTGTCTCATGGATATCCTTCTCCTGCACGAGACAAACAATGCCGTCCTTCTATTCCTTTGACACGATTTGTCTGGGTGGTGGTACCTACGATCGCTGGGCTACACTGGTGGTGTAAATGTTTCAGCATCAAATTGATGTGTCAGAAGAACGACGTTAAACACAAGCAGACATGCGGAGCAACTCGGTGTCTCACATTAGCCAGATGAGCCGAATGACGTGAAGTCATCTGTTACATGACAGCCAAATGATGTCGCATTAGGCGTCAACGTAACAAGCAAAGCTATTGACGTCTAAGAACAGTGGGATTAGACAAACGACTTGTCATCAAGCATTAGCGAGACGAGCCAAGGATATAGACTTTGCTACATTCTTAATGACTGGATAGACTGAAAGAACATCACTTATCTGAAGGATTGCAAGGCAATGATTTCTTTAAGTATATACATATATAAATATACATGTCTTGTTTCTCAATGAGACGATCCGATCAGGAGTTTCTTACTCATTTATTTATGTTCTCCTACAATGTTTTATTCTTGTATATCTTATCTTGATCTACCTACAATTGTTAATTATTTGTAACTGGTTGTTGTTGCATGTAATGATGTTTACACCTAAATAATCTAACAAACCATCCCCCACTTGCTTCGCATGTCCTTGGGTGAATACATAAAGGCCTCATGCATCTCCGATGCCATTGGATCAGTAAAGGTAGCATCTCACGACCAAAGGAGCAAAGGGAAGGGAAGGTGATACCACCGAGATAGGAAATCATGCATAAGTGTTATGTTGGAGCGATGGACTTACAAAATCACTAAAAAAGATGAGAGGACAATATGTGGTTCACAGATAAAGTCAATACCAGAAAAACAGACCGAATGAAAAGGGCCAAGCTGATCACATATATGGATTCAAGAAAGAAAGACGAAGGTGAAGGAAATATGTTTGGGGTCAAGACACTGCTAGAGAGTCCTAGTCATGGAGGTCGGTGGCGGCAGGAGTGGCATATTCGCAAAATGGCAGTTTGGATTCAAACATGGAAAGATCAAATGCAGATAAATATATTAGGGTGTAGGATGCTCACTGATCAGTCAATTGAACCATGACACTTGTGTTTGTGTAGGGGAACCGCCGATATCCAGAGATGAAGATTAGTCTGATTCAATTGCCTTGGGGGTTCATAGGAAAACTTGAGGGTAGAGTATGACGAAACAAAGCAGGGCAATCTTTGTGGATTTTTATAACTCTTCCTAATTTAGAGTAGAGGGAGTCCTGGTATCATGATGTTCAGGTGGTACAGGCACTTAAGTTTAAATTAGGTGTTCTCTTAACTATCCCTTATTAAAGATGGGAGATGAAAGGAGAAGAAAATGGATGTGACGCCCCATGCCGCAACAAGTGAGATAACTCAAAACCAAATGTGGAATTTACACTAAGCACAAAGTTCTCTGGTTGGACAGCAAAAACTCCAGCAGGTGGCTTGAGGCTAGCTGAAAGTTGAGCTAGTTGGGATTCTATAGACTTCTGATGGGCTTGTTGGTTTGCTATCATAGTCTATTGTGACTGTAACATCTTCTCAATGGCTGACAGTTTGTCATCAAAAGAGATGGGGCTGGCATCTCACCCTTGTTGTTGATGTTGATAAGGGACTTGGTTAGGGTTCTGGAACTGATAGTTGTTTGGGTACTGGTTGTAGTTTCTATTCTGAAAGTTACCTCTAAAGTTCCATTGATTCTTGAATTTTTTTTGTTGGTTATACTGGTATCCCGACAGACCTCATTGTTGATTATCTGAACCAAATTGTTGCAAATTTTCTACTCCTGAAGGATTTCCATATTGTAAACCTAGATGGTTCCTGTTCTAATTCGGATTATAATATCCTTGACCAGGGATAGTGTGAATAGCATTCAGATTTTCCATCTGACCATCACCTCCTTGGGCACAAGCATTGCCCAGAACAACATCATAGAGAATATTGCAGGCTAGTGTAGTGTGATTGGTGCCTTTACATGCTTCGTAAAATGATAAAGCTGAATTGACTTGTTCTTGTTGTCGAGGGGGCGAGCACCTTCTTTCATAAGTGGTAAAAGATGATTCAAGATTGTCTTGCTTGACAACTAGTAGATTTAGAGATTCGGCGATAGACTTGTACTTAGGAGTAGCTTCTTCCATAGCTACCATCGAGACTCCTTTTCCTATAGATCTTCCCCAGTTGGCTTGATTTTCAGCTCCAAGGGTGACAACCTTCCATGTGCTATCATAGCTTTGACGCATGAAGTTTCCTCCAGATGAGGAGTCTAAAAAATTCTTGATATCATCATCCACACCCCTATAGAAGATTTCAATGAGCTAATTCTTAGGAATGCCATGGTGTGGACACTTGCGTAGAAGCTCATTGTATCTTTCCCATGCTTCTGTAAGGGTTTCGCTAGGGATCTGAACAAATTGTGTTATCTGGCCCCTAATTTCATAGGTGAGGGAAGGAGGATAGAATTTATCCAGGAAAACATTTTGAAGTTGTTCCCAAGTAGTGATGGGTTTACATTGCAAGGAGTTATACCAACTCATGGATCTATCGACAAGAGAATATTTGAAGAGACGAAGTCTGATGGCATCATCTGTGACTCCATTCTGCTTTGTCATAGCACATAGGTCTATAAACCTTAGAAGATTTTCTTGACTATCTTCTCCTTGCTTACCATAGAAAGGGTTGTTCTGAAGCAGTGTAACCCAATGTGCCCTGAGCTCAAAATTTAGAGCATTGATGGGAGGAGGTTGTACTGGGTGGTGAACATCAACAGACTTAGAGATGGAGAACTCTCTAATCTCCTTCTATACTTCTACTGCTTGAGCTGCTACTTGAGCTGCTTGGATTTCCTCTTGAACCACAGCTCGAGCTTCTTGCATAAGCCTTTCTCTTTGTGCATTAAGGGCTTGATCTACCCTTCGGGAAATTTCCTCCTCTTGAGCCATCCTTGCTTGGTTCTCTCTACTCTGACGAAGAAAGGTCTGTTCTATCTCAGGGTCAAATCTAACAGCAAGGCGGAACTATTCGAGCAATGCATGCACTAGTCTTTGGGGGTACCTGGGATGGAAAGATCTTTTGGGAGTAAGATGGACGGAGTAGAACCAGATTCAAGTGTATGATCAATAGTATCAAAAGTGAAAGAAAAATCCTAGATTAGCCGTAATGAATCTGTATTTAACTAAATAATTTCGTTGTCCCCAGAAACGGTGCCAGAATTTGACGTAGTTTTTTACTGCACTAACAAATTCAACCAAGGCTGAAATCCCTGAGATTTACCAAAACCTTATACAATAATACGGCCCGCAAGCAGACGAGTCTTATCACAATATAGTTAAGGATTAAATACCAAAGGACAACATTTTTAAGAATCTTGGTAGTCAGATCCAGTCCAAGTAAGACTAATATTTATAACAAAGAGTTGATTGGGTTTAGTTAAACTAAATGCAAGGAAAGTACAGAGCATGATTAAAATAGAGTCTAGATTAATGATGGAATCACTGGGGTAGACCTGGGTTTCACCACCACTACACATGCAAACACATCCAAAACACATCCAGGACAGAAACAACTATCCAAGTAGAGTATCAAACCCCTCGTTAGGATGTCAGGTTTGTGTAAGCATCGCTATAGGCATCAGATGTCTCGTCACCTACTAGATCATGCACTTACTTCTCTGAAGATATCTTTTAGAAGTTTTCATCAAAGCATTAACCATGTTAAATGATATTAATAAACCTAAGTATAGAAGTTCTCACAACAAAGGGTTACAATAGATCATGCAAAGTAGGTGATTAGTCTACAAGCACGCATCAAATGATTAATACGAGATGAAAAGTTATATACAAGCCATGGGATGTTTTAAGATGAACATGTAAGCATGGGCAGAGGGGCTAGTCCCCACACCCCAATGAAGATGACTACTCGCTCCTCATGATGGAAACAATAAAAATGAGAGAGAGGGAAGATTCTACCATGGTCATGGTGAAGAAGGTGGTCGGAGCTCGGTGGAGAAATAGTCTTCTACACAATGTCGGGGAAGATCTAGTACGAGGAGGGAGAGAACACCAAGGCAGGTGAGATAGATCTTCTCTCTCCTTCTTCCTTCTCTTGTCATGCACTTTCTTGCAGGAGAAGGAGCAGTAGGTGGCTGATGGCGGAGTAGATCTGCAAATATGAAGACCAACCACTTCTGTGGCTAGAAGATAGATCTGGATGGAGTGGAGATGGAGGAGAAGTAAGAACCCCACAGATGTAGTCTTTGGCAGCGGAGATTGTCTCCCTGAGGCCTGGGCATAGAGTGGCAGCCTCTCGGTGTCATAGAAGAGATAGCTTGATAAGACAACTGGGTGGCCTATTTATAGGCACACTCCACCGACTTACTTCTAGACCACGGTCGTAGTCCTCTTGAGGTCACAACATGACCACGATTGTGGTGTCTTTGTGTATTGCATTGGAGGGGTCACGGTCGGAGTCTCAACAATGATCGTGACCTGACTATGACTGTGGTCTAGCTTGATCATAGTTGCGGTCTTATGTGCGGTCGCAATTTGCACTGGTCGATGTGTAACCTGTGGTCGTGGTTTCCTTTAGCTCACAGTGTGCTCAGGTTGCGATCCTCTTCAAGTCGCGATGTGGTCAGGTCGCAATCTCCATGCAGGTCGAGGTGTGATTTAGCTTGTGGTGCCTCAGGTCGAGGTCCTCCTTGAGATTGCGATCGCGGTCCTTCTTTGAGATCACGGTCACATTCCTTCTTGAATCAAACCCACCCCTACGGGGGGGGGGGTATTGTTGAGGGTCGAATGGCCTGTGTTGATGAATCCTCTAACTGATGAGGATGCTTTCTAATGAAGGATCCAGCCATTGAAAAAGGGTATAAATTATTGAAAGTTTCAATCCTATACTGGCACACATAGCGTGATGTTCAATCCTACAATGAATACAAATAGATTTGATCAAAACTCTAAATAATGATATGGAACTGAGGAAAATTGTATATGAACATATTCAAGGGGTGAATATTAGCATTCAGTGCAAAACTAGGCCAAAAATGGTGACTAAAACTAAGATGAATATGCATTCGTCATTTGCCAATGTCTATTAAAGCACAGATAAGCTAAGCAATAGGTAATATACTAAGAAGGTAGGTAATATAATTACTAACTGAGAAGATTTAACAAAACGATATGTATCCAACAGGTAAAGTAGGTTAAGCAATTTAGGCAATAAACATTGAGCAGTAGAACAATTAACATTCTAAAAGGAATATGAAGAACATGTATGTGAAAAATAAGATTGGATTGAATGCAATGGGATGAATACAAGACTGTACGCCCTCTCCTTTATATAGGAGAGGGGAAACGCCCTAAGATTAGGAAGAAAGTAATCTAAACATGTTGAAATATAAAAGCCCAATAACTAATTAACCTATTAACTAAATAGGCTAATATATACTCTCTAACACTCCCCCTCAAGCTAGAGCATGGGTGAAACACATGTCCAAAGCTTGGAGTTTACAAGACTCGATAAAATGATAAAAGAAATGATAAATAAAAGATAAAAGATAAACATCACTCCTTATACAAAAATTGATACTCCCCCTTAGTTAATACTCCCCCTGAACCATGTGGTGACAATGCCTCTCTTCTTTGAAATTGTATTCTGCAGGCTGGAGATCCTCAAGCTTTGAAGAAGGTCTTTGGAGTGTATCTGGAATGAAGAGGATCTGAAGAATGGAACCTGATACTACAGTAGTAATTTTCCACTTGGAGTAGATGATCCTCAACACCATCACTACGTCATCTTCATTGGATTACGTACTTAACGCGGCATAAACACAAATGCCCAATGTCGATGTAGCAATAGAGGAATCTTCGAATTGTCTGAGAAGATGTGTATAATGTGGAACGAACACGAATGGATGATATGTTGGTGATGCGATGCAGGTACCATAACTTTGTCACAGGAACCTTGGGGGCTTGATAGGAAAGTAGATATCATCCATCAAGGAAAGTCCCAATTAGATAAGCAACATGTGATGTCAAAATAGCAGATGCAACTCGAAGAAGACGTGATGAAGCAGCTCAGTGAAGATAAACTTGACGAATTAACCTTATAGAAGTAGATTGGAAGGCTTGCTGAGATTTTGAAAATTTGAAGAAGCACCCTCTGTCTCATGTGAATGAAGTTGAAGTACAACATCAACACCTGACGTACATAACGTGGTATGAATGAGGATAGCTCGGTGTTAATTCTAAATGAAGATCCTTCATTACTATCTGGAAGTAGATAACGGATGTGCTGAACAATGTGAAGCTCCATGAAGATAATAGCCTGGAAGATATATAACATGAATACATATATCATCTCTTCTCATACTCTCTCTCATACATATTCTCTCTCGCACTCTCTCTCTCTTCTCATCTCTTCCTCTCCTCTCTATCCCCCACCCCCCGCACACCAAATACGACAAGAGTGAGTGTTTGGTGTGGAGAAATGGACATATGACCCCCCCACACTGTGGAAAGGGATACACACATGATATGGGTGGGTGGGAAAGGAATTGGTGGATTTGAGAGAAATTTGTGTATATGGAGATGTGTAATATGTGGAGAATGAAACCGATAACCAGAGAGAATATGCTAAATGGGTTAATGTAAGATTCGACTAGAAAATTAAATGGAAAATTCGAATAGGCTTAAAATGGAATCTGATTAGCAAAGATATGACCGATTAAGGATCCAAATAGGCATAATGAATATGGGGGGAATTAATAACTAGGAGTAGACATAGATGGAGGTGATGGTGGAATGATGAAGATAGCGGGGAAGGTGATGAAGAGCAGCGGCTTGCGGGATGTAGCAAAAAAAATGGCCAGATTATGTCACTCAGTTGATGTAGCACTTGGTCATAACGGAGGAGATGATAAAGGGTCTCCTGCACGGCTATGAAGATATTGCATGCCAAAAGGTTGCATGCGGGGCCAAGGGTGGAGCCTCTCCATGAGCAATGATGAAGGCTGGAGCTGAGGACATCAGGGCAATGCAACGACAGATGGTTGTTAAATAATGCAAGTATGATGGCGTCGACGGATGCGTATGGTGGTTGCTTTTTACTGGCCACTCAGAACGATGGTTGGGTGATCACTGATGGCGGCATACTGCTGACGCATATGGCACTTGGTGGCTGTTATCGCTAGCGGACGGCAACACTTTTGTTGTTGTTGCTTATGGAAACACTGATTGCACGGGATAGAGGTGTGGTGGTGGCGTTTGCACGAGAAGGTTGATGATGGCACGGGAAAGGTGATGGTGCCGACGCATGGAAAGAAAAATAGATCGCGTTTGAGAAAGAGAAATATATGCCATGGAGGCCGGGAGATGCCTAGTGGGCAGCCGACCTAAGCCATGGCAACAGAGGTGGCCGCCTGCAGGCAGGGGTTCTTCCCATCGGTTGCTATGGAAAAGATGAGCGGCGGTGGCTAGGGCTGCGTGCACACCGGAAAGGAGAGGGAGGAGGGGTGGCGGCCACGTTTCCCTCAAGAGAGAACATGCTCTGTTTGCACAGGAATTACAATTTACGCAGTGTACTGTTCATGCGGAGTTACTGTTCACCGCCAGAGTTACTGTTCACACTGTCGTTACTATTCACGAATCTGATACCAAGTGAAAAATAAGATTGGATTGAACACAATGGAAAGAATATAAGACTGGATGCCCTTTCCTTTATATAGGAGAGGGGAGACACCCTAAGACTTAGGACACAAGTATTCTAAACAGGCTGAAATAAAATAGCCCAATAACTAATTAACCTATTAACTAAATAGGCTAATATAGACTCTCTAACAATGTATATCATTTATCATCTAAATTGTACAAAAATAGGGCAAGGCTTCAACCAATGTTATCCACATTTTTTCCCTATGCAAATACACTACACGACTATATTACATCTTTTATTATGCCTTGAGGAGATGAGGTATACCACTCATACTCCAACAGATCACTGCTAATTCAAAATCAGTGCCATACAAGGTCTATGGAAGAGCCAGAATCATGACCTCTCCACACCTCCCGGTCAGCATGAGAGAAACATCGCAATAACATAGAATATGAGTCATCTACAAAACATCCTAGCCTACCTTGGTATGTAGGTGCAACGCTAGTGAAACTGAGCTACGATCCAAAGTTGCACTCCTGTTAGGGTATTGCCTGAAACCAATCATGTGAAACAATATACTGAGTCACATCACAGAGTTATGGCCCATAACTGCAGTCCTACCAGGGTATTGCCCACAACCAATCCTGTGAATTCATACACTCAACAATATATGACTCTGAAATTCCACAACGGGAGAACTCGTTTCACCATCCAACACTAAGAATGACACTTGAATGGATCTATGGTACAAGACACCTACAATATTAGGTTTTACTTGATTAATTAAGCCAATTAGATGTATTTTCACATCAATCAAGTTACAATGTGTAAAATCATAACAAACTCTACAAGATTAAGGGTATAGCACAACTTCAGAAGATATAAAATGTATAAGGTGTGAACTTGTCACATCATCACATATCAATGTAGCACAACCATTCACAAGGCCATCATCACTGTCATACAACCACACAAGGCTATCACTAATGTCACATCCCTATGGTATATCAATCCCTCAACCATGTCACTGGAGGATGATCACTTCACACTAGGCATAAGACTCTGCCAGGTCACATGATCCTAGTCACATCATTCATGCATCACCTATGCCCCATTATGCCTCATCAGGGCTCATTCAAACTGTTGCACATTATAGTCACCATAGAATACACTAGCCATGATATTTAAGCACATACCATCAGCATGGTTAGAGGTTCATAAGCTAGAAAGAGAAATCATCATAACATTATAGCCATTCCAGGAAAGAGAAGCAACACATCAATATCTCTAGATTAGGGTTAGGGATCCACACTTAGCCGATGAGGGTTTGTAACATGATTATAACACTAAATTCTAATTGTCTCACCTCCCACGTTCTTGAAGAATATTAAGGTTAAGGATCATGATTAGGGTTGATTAGGCAGTCAACCAAACATCACTAGACATAGTTTAACCATTACTCATACAAGTGCATTGATTATATGTTCAAATATAGGTCTTAACCATCCACCAGCCATGTGTCGTGACCACCCCTCATACATGGGTCACAACCATCTAACATATAGGTGTCTCAACTACCAGGAGACAAGGGTTGCGACCACACACATCCAAGGTATCACAACCTCAACACAACCAAGGTATCTCGACCTCCTCATCCACTAAGGTTTCGACCACATGGATAGGGTTTAACCATCAAAAGCAACATGTCACAACCTCAACTTCAAGGGAATCAACTTGACCCAAACATCAAGTAGGTGTCTCTACCCTCATAGTGGTAAGTGTCACGACCATCATAGGGCAGGATGTTGCGAACTCAGTGGTGTGCCCCCGCCAATGGGGTCAAACACTACTTAATTGAAGTTTGAATGGATGCAACTCCATGGATGGGAGCACACAGGTGGATTCACTTTCAAATTTATAATGACCTACACTCAATACACCCACACAACTAAAACACTACACCCACAAGTGCACATGGTCATGTCATAGTATAGGAGGGAGGTAAGTATAGGGCCGGTCTACAGGGAGAAAAGGGGGCACTAGAGCTGGGTTAGTTTTTCTAGGTTCCTACTGCGGAGACTAGGGTCAAGGGTTTAAAGGTCATTTGATTATTAAACTAAGTTGAGCAAGCAAGAAAGACAAGTAAGAACAAGTCCTAAGTTAACCATGGACAATTAATTCTACTAAGTAGGAAAAGACAAGGCTAGCAGAAAAGACAAGAAGAGAACAATCTACACTAAGGCAAGCAAGACAAGGCAAAAGAGCAATTAAAGACCTAAGCTAGCAAGAACAAAGCAAGAATAGGGCAAGAAGCTATCTAAGCAAGAAAAGATCTAATTAATCTAATACTAGCTAAGAAAGATGGAAACTAGGGTTTTAAAGAAATTAAGGGAGATGTGGGTTGTTCAGGGGATGCACTTATCACTTAAGTTGTGGGGGTGACATATGAACATTATAATTCCATTTAGATTATCAAACCAAACAAAAATTTAGAGTCTAATGAATTATCCTAAGCTACTAACCGGCCATGGATATGCTAGGTTGTATGTAGGGGAACTAGTCCCTAACACTCCCTACTATAGGCTCAATTGGGTTAGGGCTTAGGTGTAATTCAATTAGATTCTAAACAAGCCTAGGTTTCTAGGTTAGATGATCTTAGGATGATTAGGGGATGAGATTAGTAAAGGGGGTGGAAGTGAGGTTTTAGGCCTCCCATCACCCACATTCTAACCTTGAGAAAGCTCCATGCTAAACACACCAATTTCATCTAAACTAGCTACTTAGATCTCTCAACTAGGGTTAGGAAGATTGATTAGGATGTAGGAGGATGGGTAGCTAGCTAGGGATCCAGGAATTGGACCTAGGAGCAAATCCCAAAATCCACACATACAATCAATTTCCCTAAATTCCTAAGTGATTTCAAGCACAAACCAACAAGCAATTTATGGAGAGTGAAATAGAAAAAGAACATAATCATTAGAAAATGGAGTTACAAAGTTTACATATCATTTTCCCCGTACATGGTATCAAAGTAACATTTTACACCCCAAACAACCCATCTAAGGGTCTAGCTACTCATAACAATGCAAAGTACAAAAAGAAGGGAGAAAGACGTAGAAGAATCCATGGAGCTCAGTGTAGATGAATAAATCCTCCACTTCAGCTGCTATAGGGCATTCTCCTCTCTCCTCCAGGGTGCAATGGCAAGGGATGATGGTGGAAATGGGTGGAAATGAGGAAATGGTGAAATAGAGGTGGAAATGGAGTGGAATGGAATGGCTAAGGGGTGAAAATGGGGAGATAAGAGGTAGTGGAAGGTATCTTACTTCATTCTAGAGCTGCCACCTAGGTATATATAGGTGTGGGGGAAGCACCAGGTCAAGTAGGGATAGTATAGGAAAAACAATGCAAAAGTAGCTGGGTTTTTGTAGGTAGCACGTCTGTGGTGGTCATCACGGCCGTGGTGGGGAGGGGTGAGAACGGTCGTGGTGGATGGGAACGACCATGGTGATTCAGGTAAAAAATCACAGGGAATAGGTCACTTTTGTACTGAAAATGGCACGGCCGTGATGGGGTAAGGGTAGCACAACCATGGTGGGTACCATGGCCGTGGTGGCTCGAATTCAACTGCTCATTCTCGGCTCCACAACCGTTCTCTCTACAAGTATCACAGCCGTGCTGTGTAGCATGACCATTCTGGAGTTAGTACACAATGGTCGTGGGGATTTCTGCACAAATTGAGCTCTGAACCTGTTGATTTTGTAAGTGTCTTAACATGGCCATTTTGCGGTACCACGACTATGCTGGTCTCTAGATAAGCACTTTGACTTGATTCTTTGGATTTTCTTAGACATCTTTGCTTCAATGGATCTTTGGCCACCGTGGGTAGGTTGAGGGAGCATCAAACTTCACATTAGGTCTCTCTAAGGGTAGAGAAACCCTAGGATCACTCATTCTCCCACTCTTCCATAAAGCGTGGTCTAAATGCCTGAAAAACATGCAAATAATGTCCATAAGTGCATTATACACAAATATGCATATTGAGGGAAATAACATGTATTCTAACAGGTATATATGTGATTAAAGTGAAATAAGACACAAGATTCAACCCTAAAATAGGGTTCAATCACCACCCCGAACTTAAAACATATTTGTCCTCAAGTAAGCTCCAACTCAATCTCTCTACAATTTTTCCACAATCAAGAAATGACAAATGTAATGCAAAAGATGATTATTGCTGAATGGGATCAATAATGACTAAGTGCATGCATTCCACCTCTCTCCTCTCCTACTTTCACAAACCAATCATGAAAAGAGCACAAAGCATATGAACTTCAAATATAGTGCATAAAACACACAAGTTATCCATATTTCTTTCATGTAGTTTCGGGTATACCGTTTCATAATGGCATTAATCAAGGATGACTAGGAGTGTTGTTTCAACTTCATGCATTCAACCTTATATTTCAAATCACACCAAATGACCCACATGTCTACAAAAAGGAAAAAATGAGCTAGGTTTGATATTTCCTAGAAGAATGGGTATGAAAATGGAAGAAAGGATTGCGGTAAGCTTTTAGAGTGATTTTACACACTCATCTTGTCTTCATTTAGATGCTCTTAAACAGAAGCATCTTTTATTTTCTTTTTGCTTTTTTTTTTCTTTGCCCTTGGAGTAGATAGGGCATATGGCGATGAGAGTGAAGCGGTGAGATGTAGATGTGGCCACCCGAAACTTTTAGAGGTGGCCACGACTGATATGTGCACTTTGGAATCCTTTCATGAGGCAGAGGGGTAAGAAGATGGTGAGTGAAGAGTCGGGTCAAAGATGGGTCACTGGCATGATTCTCAACATAAGGTCTCCTGCATGATACACTACTACATAACCGACCTTTGGTGTTAGTTATTTAAGGCCTTTGGCGACGGTTAAAAAGCGACACATATGTGGGCGACACTAAAAGGTGAACCCTTAGACGTCGGTTTGAAAACCGATGCCAAAACCCTTCGCGCCACCCAAAATGTGCCAGTAGGGGCACTATAGGCATCCGTTATTAGTGGGGAAACTGACACCAAAACCCTTTACGCCACAAAAAGGGTGCCAACAGGGGCACTATAGGCGTAAGTTATTAGTAGGGAAACCGACGCCCAAACCCTTCGTGCCACAAAAGGGAACCATCTAGGACACCATCAACGTTAGTTTCTTAGTAATAATTGAGGCCATATCATCTTCCGCCACGGCCGTGTTGTCTGGTCACATTAGATGGCAGTCTTTTGCTATTAACCGACGCTATAAGCCTTTGTTGTCAGTTTTTGACTAATAACCGACGCCTATGTTTTGATTTTTCTTTCTTATCAGTTTGCAGGCCTGTGGATGGTCGCATAAAGAAACCTGTAGTTCAGTGGAACTGAACTGTAGGTTTACGACATCCATTGATATCAGCCAACAATAGGCCACAAACCTACAAATTTAACAAGATTCATTTTCACACATTTAGCAACCTGTAGTTCCATTCAATTTTCACACGTAGAAACATTCAGACACATGTAGAAACATTCATGTAGCAACCTGCAGTTCCTTTCATTTTCACATTCACACATGTAGAAACATTTAGACACATGTAGAAACATTCATGTAGCAACCTGTAGTTCCATTCATTTTCACATTCACACGTATAAACATTCAGACACATGTAGAAACATTCAGACATGTAGAAACATTCACACATATGACAATTCAGAAAAATTCATTTACAAAATATCATTCTTTAGTCATTATCGTTATCAACATCCCAATTATATTTTAAAACTCCCACTACTTGTATGGCTTTTGCCCATTCTTCTCTTACATCATTTAATTCTTCCGTCGTATAGGAAGCATGTACATCTGATAAAGCCTTATCTGTAGTGGGGTCAGTTTTAAACACCTACAAAGAGAATGATGTATATATAATTAATAATATATAAATAAGATTGATATATTTCATATTATCTAATGAGACTATATATAATACCTCATGTATGGTATCGATGTCCACTGCGGAATATTTGATAATCATGTGCATAAATCACATCACATAGTATGCACATGCCCAGTCGTTGTCTTATGTAGCACACTATAAATTGAAACATACAAAATATTAAAATATACAACTAAGCATAGTTCACATAAATAATATATACATTGGAGTCGGGAACTTACTTCCACATTCTCCAAAATTATTGGCTGGTTCTTTTTCCTGGGGACCTTTCCTCCAGCCTTTTTGAACTCATGTAAACCCCTACATGTTAATGTAACACAGTAAATTGCATAATTAAATAGTAATGTAATAACATATGTTAACGGATATAAAAATAAAATATTTCTCACCGGAATAATGCCATTTTCATTGCATGTCCATATTTCAGATTCAATTTAGTCCCCTTAGGATCTAGATAATAGACAGTGAACGTCTCGGGGACAATAACTAGTAACTCCCAATGTGTACTCCTAGAGGTAAAAAAAGTTAAAAATTAATAACTCGAAATCCACAATAAAATTGTAATTTTCTTAAGTCCAAATTATAAGCAAAGTAAACTTACTCCACATTGAATGGAGCTATTATCACCGTCTTCTTATTTTGACCAAAATTTGTAAAAGCATCACAACAGTATTGTTGAACTGACGAAGAGTCTTTAGCTACTAGACTAATCAAAGATGGAATATAAAATCCTACATGTTCAAATGAAAAATTTGCACATATCTTGTCTAAGTAGTTGCAAAACATGTATTACGTATGCATTAATATATAAGAAACCAGATCACCGGATCCTACACAAGGTATATGGATGTATAAACAATATCTCACCTTATCCATAGCTCTATCACAGATGTATTCAGCCAACTCCAAAATATCTTATAATTTTGTTTTCGTATGATTGACCTACAACATCCACATCTATAGAAACATTTATAGGGCAATTTATATCATGTTCGCCTTACCATACTACCATACCCCTATAATTAGGACCTAACGGGGTAGGTAGGTCCTGTGGAACCCAATTTGGTAATATAGGAGGTGGATGTGGAGGCCTAGATGCTCTGGGTGTCTTCATTTTAACCTATATATAATTTTAGATCCATTGACCTCATATATAGACACTAACAATTTAACGTAATGTAAATTTACCATACAATTTCAGTATAGACGACATCCTCTTTGGGCCACAATATCACTCCGCCTTCTGCCTCACCAAGCGTTTCATAATCTGGGTGGGCATATGGTAATGGAAGATCCATCCAATTGGGGAATATATGTAGCGGGCTCACACGAACCCAACCATCTGGTAATGGTGACTCATGAAACATTTCCCTTGGAAGGGATGGGTAAGCCGACACCTCTGCAATGACATATTTGTTACTTTTTAGACGGCATGGCTTCAACCCCTACAAATTTACATAAATAATGTTATATACATATATACATATCATCTTGAAAAGACTAGCTACTATGTCATACAAATACCTACAATGGATGTGCTAGGTGGTGGCTCTACAGGATTACTCTTAACCTCTGCAGTAGGAGTAGAGGGGGACGCCATAGGTACTGTCTGAGTGGCAGTTAGAGATGCCTGCCACTTGCTCATTGCTTCATGGAGTGTCTTATCAACTGCTTCCTTGACTCTCTTATCAACTACTTCATCGACTCTCCTATCAACTATCTTATCTACCTATACATGGATACAAGAAACGTTAGCTTCTGATTATTGAATTCCCTTTTATAGTAACATTCTAAAAAAAGAATAGGTTACCTCTTCTTGTGAAATTCCCACTTTTAGGACATGTTTGCGCTGGGATGGCCCAAAGAATGCTTTGATGCCCATACCGGCGCCTGCACCCCTAACACGTCTAGGATGCTCTGGGTCACCCAGAGAAACTGTCAATTCATCCCTTGTGCCCTCAGGGATGAACTTGCCTTGTTTCCTCGGCTCGTGCAGCTACCTCTAATTACCATCAACAGAAATGGGTAAGTAAGCAAACACCACAAATAATCAATATTCAAACGATTGCTCTAAGAGTTGTATTTTACCATTTTTGCAGCCGCCTCAGGAGTTGCGAGCTTCTTTATTTCTCCCTTCTTATTTTTCCTCCCAGATATCCAGACATCATGGCGAGACAGAGGTGTGGTACCTATAGTAGAGGACTCCTGAGTAGTAGTAGACTGAGCAATACACTCAGCATGTTGTCTTTGGTGAACGCCTGCATAGCCCTTTGGACCCATTGTGTGGTCATGTACATTTAGTGCACGCCTTGCTCTTTGCGCCTCACTGATAGCCTAGTTAGTATGCACATTGATTTGGTTAGTAACACTAAAGGTTAATCTTGAATAGGTGAATACAACATATATCAATTAAATAGGGAGTAACACCTAATACCTTAAATTCATCAGTGTTTCTTGGAGCAACAAACGCGTCCCGTTCTTCTGGGTCCAGGAAGTTTCATTGTTCAGTGGCTGACTTCTTCCTCTTCTCACCATCTTTTATGTATTCTTGGGTGAGATTTTTCCTATAGTTCCTTATGACCCTCCCATATCATTGCATCACGCATTTACAATGCAACTTTTCATCCAACACAAATATACTCTGCAAAATAGAATTGCTATTAACTAGTATCCAAAAAATTAGTAATCTACAAAATAGAATTACAAATAATAATAAATCACGCATAAATCCTTCCATATTAAGTCTTTCTTCCCCTTAGTAACTTTATGCCAAGATACTATCTTACAACCACAATGGCTACGAGTAACATACCCAAGATATGAAACAAACGAACTGCGGTTCACTCCAATTGCATTTCCTGCATTATCAAAATCCACAACCAGTTTGGGTCCATTGCCCCTTAGCATTGTTAACTTCTTCATCATAGTGATGCCCCTTCTCTTGTCAACTTTTTGGTACTTCTCATCAAGTGACTCAAGTGCTTCAGAGGGTACATGTGCATCATCAACCTAAAATTTGACAAAATAAACACACTTACAGGATATACTATAAATGGACATATAGATAGAAATATATGATATATTTTTAAAACTTACATTGTGAGGCGGTGCATTGGTATCCTCACCATGCTCATCATGGACATCATGCCCATGCTCAGCCATTTGAAAATTTCATTAAAAAATCAAACATTTAGCATTTGACATAACTAGAAGATAATGAAACATTTAAAAATGAAACATTGTATAGTTCACATATACAAATGAAACATTGACAAATGAAACATATAAAAAATATAAGCATGCATGCCTCTAATATTGCGACCATTTATCAATTAATAATCCTTCATTGTGATCTCTGTGCACATACAAGTCATCATTAGCTTCAATATTTTGTGGTGTTGGCAACCCAACTGAGAATGGACTGGAGTCATCATACTTATCATAGTACTCTTCTTCATCTATAGGATGAACCGTCTTTTACCATGAAGAACAACCGACCATTTATCATTTGCAGGATCATCGATATATATTTCTTATTTCGCCTATGATGCCAATATGAATGGTTCACCCTTCTCGCCAATCTTTTCAAAGTTCACTCAAGTGAAACCCAATTCATCCACTATAACTCCTTTGGTGTTATCAACCCAATAACATTTGAAGAGCGGAATTCTAAAATCTATGTAGTCAAACTCCCATATGTCTTCAATGACACTGTAATATGACATTTTAGCTTCATGTAGACTCTTATCCTTTGTACTTATAAAAAACATAGTCGACGCTTGAAGGGTGGCCCCACTGTTTTGGACGACACTCTTATCATCTTGGCACTTTGTGTAATATGTGAATCCATTAATGTCATACCCTTCATAAGACATAACATTCAATTTTGGTTTAAAGGTGAGGCATTTGATAGTTTTAGTAATATCATCTGGTGTTTGAGATAATTGATGTAAGAATTTATCTCCAAACCACTTAATAAATGTCTTGTTATGCAATCTAGCAAGCCACATTGAATTGGCTTGAGGATATTGTCTCTTGATGAAATTGGTATGTTCCTCGATATAACACTCAGTTCGTCCATGTTGTGTAAAATATACAAGTGACCTTGTTCCAACTGCTCACGGCTGATTACTTTCACCTGTGATCCCAAAATTCCTTTGCCAAATTGCCCCTCAATATTCTTGTCATTACCAGGAGTGTCATTACCACTCAGAAAGTCATTGCAAAAATCCATAACCTCTCTCGCCACATAACCCTCAATAACACTCCCTTCAGGCCGATAACGGTTTTGAGCATCACTTTTAAAAATGCTCATGTATCGTTCAAAGGGATACAACCAATGCAAGAAACCTGGTCCCAACATTTTCACTTCCCTAGTCAAGTGGACAACAGTATGTACCATGATATCAAAGAACAAAGGAGGGAAATACATCTCAAGCTGACATAGGGTAACAACCACTTCTCTTTGCAAAGTATCGAGAGTATCAGGGTCAATAACTTTGCTGCACAGATTGTTGAAAAAGAAACAAAGTCTGGTGATTGCAAACCTTACATGCTTTGGCAATATAGATCGAATTGCCATGGGCAATATTTGTTGCATTAGAGTGTGACAATCATGAGATTTAAGACCTATCAACTTCAGATCTTTCATTGATACCAATCTACGGATGTTGGATGAGTAACCCTATGGCACCTTAACATTTACCAAGGATTCACAAAAAGCTTTCTTCTCCTTTCTAGACAATGGTAACAAGCGGGAGGTAAGTATGTTCTCCGATTTCCCATTTCACATAATAATGTTAATTCTGACCTTATTCCCATTTCACATAGGTCCAGTTTGGATTTTATCCCATCTTTAGTCTTACCTGGTATATTCAACAGAGTACCAATGACGCTATCACAGACATTTTTCTCAACATGCATGACATCGATACAATGCTTGACTATCAAAGAACTCCAATAAGGAAGATCCCAAAATATTGACTTCTTCTTGAATAAAGATTTGTCACTCCGTGTGGCCATAGTACATTGTGATCTCTTACCGATTTCATTGAAAAAGTCTTTTACTCTTTCATAAACAACCTCCCCTGGTATAGGTTTAGGTGCACTCCGTTCCTCGTTCCATCCATTGAATGCTTTGCGCTTCCTACGATACAAATGGAATTTTGGAAGAAACCTTCGATGACTAAGATATACAATCTTGCCTCCATGTTTTAGTCTTGTTGAATCAGTGTTCTCTTCACATATAGGACACACTTTAGCTCCTTTGACACTATATCCAGACACATTCCCATATGCTGGAAAGTCATTAATAGTGCAAAACAACATAGCGTGCAAACAAAATGTCTCTCTTTGTGAAGCATCATAGGTCATCACACCTTTATCCCAGAGTTTCTTTAAGTCATCAATCATAGGTTCAAGATAAACATCGATGTCATTTCTAGGTTGTTTAGGGCCCCATATCAACAACGACAGCATAACATACTTATTTTTCATACATAGCCAGGGAGGAAGACTGTATATAATAAGCATGACTGGCCAAGTGCTATGTTGGCTGCTCAATGTCCCGTACGGATTCATCCCATCTATACAAAACCTAAGTCTTAGATTCCTGACTTCTTCACCAAATTTAGGGTACAATAGATCAATCTTCTTCCACTGTGGGGAATCATACACATGTCGTAGGATCCCATCATTATTTTTCTTAACATTTGCATGCCACCTCAAATTCTTCACATCTATCGGATTGGCAAACAAGTGTTCAAACCGTGATATTATAGGTAGATACCACATCACCTTGGCAAGAGAACCGATTTTCGACTCCCCCGAAGTCGTCAATTTATACCACGACGCACCACATTTTGGATAATATTTCAAATCCACATAGTCCTTTTGAAACAATACACAATCATTCAGGCATGAATGTATCTTCTTGGCCTCCATTCCCATTGGGCACAACAATTTCTTTACCTGGTATGTTGAGATTGGCAGCTCGTTTCCTTCAGGAAGCATTTCTTTCAACAAAGACAACAATGACGTGAAGCTTTTGTCGCTCCATCTATTGTTAGCTTTCAGCTTATACAATCTCAACACAGCGCTAAGCTTCATAAACTTAGTACAACCTATGTATAATGGTATCTCAGCATCATGCACAATGTTTCTAAACATGGGAGGTGGATCGGTTTCAGTGTGCTCTACCCCACAACTATCCAACATCGCATCAACGATGTCTACTGGAACTGGTTTGTTCAAATCTACGTCATTTGAGGCAATAACTTCTTCCATACAAGCACTACTATCGACATCCACTGGTTTCGGGTTTGAGATCTCTCCATGCCAGTGCCATTCTGTATAGCCTTGTACAATCCCGTTGCACATGACATGACTTTTGATTTAATCACCAGTGTTGACTTTCAAGTTGTTACCGCAATGCCTACATGGAGAGTAGAACCTATCTCCAGGTTGTTTCCTATGTTCCTCGAAAAATCTAATAAATTGAACAAGACTAGAAATAAACTCTGGGGTGCAGCGATTGCGAATGGACATCCATGATCTATCCATTCTATGATCAAAGAGAAAACAAGTATATATTACAACAAGATTAGGGTCTAGGGTTAACAGATTAGAGTTTAAGCATGGTTAAAACTTTAGGGTTTAAGGTCTTATATATAATTAATGGTTAAAACATCTTAAGTGAGATTAGGTGTTCAAGAACAGTCCCAAACGGGGGACTATCCAAGATTTACTCCTATTGAGTAAATCTTGGACGGGTTTCTAGGCCAATAAATACATGTGATGTCATTCTTATATATAATAAATGCGTACCACCTATCCAATTCTTGAACACCTAATCTTACTAGTAAGTGTATAATGTGTATTGGGTTTTCAAGAAAATTTCGGCAGCATTTTCCCGCTGTTCTCCAAGTACATATGTACTTAGAGAACAAACGGGGAAATGCTACCAAAATTTTCTTGAAAACCCAATACACATTATACACTTACATCCTAAGTGAGATTAGGTGTTCAAGAACAGTCCCAAACCGAGGACTATCCAAGATTTACTCGTAATGAGTAAATCTTGGACGGGTTTCTAGGCCAACAAATACATTTGTTGTCATTCTTATACCTACAATCCTAGTTTTATCATCCATATCATAGTTCTTCGAGTTAGGGTGATTATTGATGTCTTTAGAAGCATGACTGGAAATCTATCTAGGGCAAAGTTTCATCATTTACATTCCAAGCATGTCACGTGAGTGCATTAGAGTTCATCATTAAGCAAGAAGGGTGATTAGGATTCTCAATATACTCAACAAGGAAACAAGTTACCAATTTCATAGTTAGGACGGTAGAGATACCCTAAGATCTAGATCTAATGGTTCATAATGAGCCTATGATAAAGTTACATCACTAGATGATTATATAATTTCAAAAGCAGTACACAAATAAATTCAAATGAGTAGATAACTAAATAAAAAATAGTAGAAAAAATACAAATAAGTAGATGAATAAATACAAATCTATTGATAAACTAATATAAATCAGTAGATGATCAATTAATTCCTGAATCAGTACATAAATAAATACAAACAATAGATGATTTAGTCTTTTGAAACCATGGACATCTTACTATGATCTTAATGCTAGTAATATGATCAAAAACAAGGAGGCCCAAGTTGCTAGAAAGTGATGTGTAGTGTGGACTAGTTAGCATCACCTCAAACGTATCCAAAAAATGATGGAAGAGAAGAAAATAGTGATATAGAAAAGGGGGGGGGGGGCTGACCTTGGACGGCAGAGGGCAGGGAGCAGGAGGAGGCGGAGGAGGACAAGTAGGTGCTGACCTTGGGCGGCGGAGGGTAGGGAGCAAGCCGTGGAGGATGACCAGGTGCTAACCTTGGGCGTCGCCGACGGAGGGCAGGGAGCAGGTCACACCTGGAGGCGGCGAGTAGGGAGACGACGGAGGGAAAGGAGCAGGCGCAAGGTGGCGAGCAGAGAGAGGGCTGCCAGAGGCAGCAAACAAGGAGAAGGGTGGCAACGGCACGCAAGGAGGGAGCAGGCTGGAGCGTGACCGGCGGAGTCGGGAGTGGAATGGCTAATTTCACGATGAAACAGAGACGAATGGGGAAGAGTTTGTTTCTCGCGGGGGATATTAAGTTAACAAAGGCGTCATTCTTCTATTAAATTGACACCTAATATCCATCAACGTCGATTGCCAAAAAAAAACTGACGTCCATTGGGCAACCTTAACCCCAAAAATTTTCGCGAGGACGACATGCAAAACCTTATCAGCGTTGATTTTTCACAAAAACTGACGACATTTGGAGGTAATTTTTTTTTGTCGTTAGGCATCAGTTATTAGGTAAAAAACCGACGCCGTATGTGAAACTTTGGGGATAATTTTAAGCGTCGGTTCGTCTTAGGGAGCCGACACTTAATAAAAAGTGATACCCGTATCTAGTCGATATTCAAATATAGATGTCGATCTCTGTAATTAGCCGATGTTGTAGGGATTAGGCGTAGGTTTTTGGTAATAACCGATGTCTCTAAATGTGACGTTATAATCTATTTCTGTAGTAGTGAAAATTAATCCAACACTTCATCCAACAATTTCACACCACATGAATGAACTACCTAAAATTGATACTTTTATCAAGTGATTTCATATGCACTAAGCGCTCATAGCTTGCTCGAGTCACAATTCAACCAAATTATTCACAAACATAAGAGAGGTGATGCACATGTAAAAAGTCAAGAATTGATACCATTTAGTAATAAACAATAATAATTCACTTGAATTTGTCAAAGATCATCATTTTTAACCCAAAAAGTAGAGATTGGGTTGAAACACATTTTTAGACAAGAAATCTCAAATTTGGGCAAAATTGGCCAAAACAGTGCCAAGTTGCCTTCAATCACATTATTGAACTTAAAGCATTGAACAAGTAAATACTAGCTAAAACATGCAAAAAATACCAAATATCTACATGATATGTAATGCATGGAAAAAAGAGCAAAATTTTTGAAAATTATGCAAAAATGACAAGAAAGCAAACTACATGGCATGCAAGTACGCAAAGTAGGTAAATTCTAAACAGATAGAAAAAACAAATAAAAAGTAATCAGATGAGATAGGAAATAAACAAAATAAGTTGACTACTGAGGGCTTACCACCCTACCACCCCAAACTTTTGAATCATGATGTCCTCAACATGAAACTAAAGCTTAGGAATGATAGGGTAGAAGTCATGGTTGGGGTGGTGTGGGATCCTATAGTGGGCTTGAGTGCGGGGGTGGGTGCTGGTAGTAATGGACCCAGTAGTCTGCCTGTGGAGGCAGGTATGTCTCCTAATAACCAGAAAGTCCTCCCCAGAATTCCTCCCCCATTGGGGGTTCCTCTGCACCTATGCATGCTGATAGGGGTACATGTGGTTGATTTGATGATGCATCTGTTGATGATCTAACCACTTGGACTATTGTGTCCACTGAGTTGCCTCCAACTATACATGAATGGTTGACATGTCATATGCATTTGTTGGAGGTGGCTGGGCATCAAAATCCTAAAATCTCTGGCATGTGCTATGTGGCTGATCAAACATGTGTTACTGCTCTGGTACATTTGTCTCTCCTCCTTCTTCATGTAAGTCCATGTTTGGTGCACTGAACCCCTCTCTTGGGTGCTCCTCCTCATACTATGCTATCACCTCAGAAAAGTTCTCCGGTGACCCCACATCCATGAGTAGGGGGTGGTGTCATATGGGAGCTCCAAGATGATTCCAGGGTACCCGAGGTTTAGAACATAGAAGATTTTGCTATCTTTAAGGGAGATCATTTGGGACCTAGCACGATAGTTTAGATTAACATATTTTCTTCCTTCTACCTTGGTAAGCCCATATAGATTGCAACCCACTACCTTTTCCATTATGGTGATAATCCCTCCCATGATGAATGGATTTGTACTCTTGGAGGGAATAGTCTTCAAGTGGTCAATCACCATGGCACCTATGTTTACAAATCCCCAACTTGCAATTGCGGCCATAACAAACAAATATTTTTGTGAGCAACACCCTTGATTGTCATAATGGACAAACAAAGTGTTTGCTAGGACCTTATGTAGGTATCTTATGAAGGGGTTGTAAATCTTGCTGGTCTTGGATTTTCCTATAGAAAAAGTATCTTGACCAGAAATTGTCTTCCAAATCTTGTAGTAGTCTTCTCTACCACTCTTTTCAAGTCTTCCTTCATTGAATTTCTTTGCCATTTCTAAACTGGGGGCAAAGATAGCATTCATTTGGGAAACTTTAAGCACATGTGTGGAGTTGTTCAGCTTGAACTTGATGGCATCTTCTCCCTAGCACTATACCTTCTCTAAGGTTGTAAATAATTCATGATTCAGCTCCAAGTAGGTTTCTTCAACCTTAGTCAAGATCTTGTATAGCCCATAATGTTGCATTTGACCCTTGAATGTGTAGTTGATCCCTAGAGCTTGCACGATAGTCATACATGCATATCTAGTGGGGATCACCCTCCTTGTCAAGCACTTGGGGTGGAGAAGCCTCATCACAACTTTTCTTGTCGTTCCCCTTCCATAGGTAGTTCCCTCTGGTTGCTTTCCCACCCATTTCAATCTGTCCTCTTCTAGCTTGGACACAACGTCCACTGGTTCATCTTCCATCTCCTCACTTTTAGTATCATCTTCCTCCTCTTCTACATAAGTGCGTGACCATGAACTTGTGTCTATATTCAAGGGCACCCTCTCATAGCTTGCACTAGATCGAGTCGATGAAGTGGAATGTCTTGCTAGAGCTGGTCGTGGCGGTAAGCGTGAAGAAGATGCATCATTTGTTTTCTTAGCCCTCCTTTTGCGAGCCGGTGCATCAACATTGATGGAGTCCACTATGTTCTCCATCTCTTCTTCTTCTTCTTCCTCCTCCTCTTTGGGGTTGTCATAGGTTGGATCCAAAGTGTGGCCACTAGAGGAGGAGCAGTGTCGGGAGGCACTCGTCGATGGCGACCGTCTGAAGGATCAAGAAATTGAATTTGACGGTGATGAAGCACTGTCAGACTACTGTGACAAATGGGAGGCCCTCTTGGAGTAGATTTTTCCCCGAGTGAGGATGTCCATCATCTTATCTACTCCCTTCCTGATCGCCATGCTCGTGCTCTTCATCTTTGTATGGTTCTTCAGTGAAAAATGAGCACGCACATCACCAAACGTGCTTCCGAGTTGTAGGGGTGGATTCTTCTTGGAGGTGGAGAAATATGTAGTGATGGAGGGTGGAAAATGAAGCTTGAGGTTAGGAAATATGATTGGGGGCCAAGGGGAACTCAAATTCGGAGTTTGGGAACAAGAAGAGTTGATTTGGGGGTGAAGGAGGATCACCCTAGTCACCACTCACGTAGAACGACCATGCTCTATCGTGGAAAATGAGTTCTAGGTCGTGCTAGCTCAGGCGGAATCATACAATTTAAGTGTTGGACCCAGGCCAACACGGCCATTCTGGCTAGTACAACCATTCTGGTGGGATACCATCATGGCCGTTCTGGCCAGCACGGTCGTGTTGCCCATGTCCAAAACTCAAGTTTTCCCTGTTGAAATTTAACTTAGCCAGCACAGTCATTCCATGCCTGCACGACCATTCTAGATGGATTCCAGCATGGTCATTCCATGCCAGCATGGCTGTTTCACACCAGCATGGCCATTCTGGACTCTCTCAGTCTAAAAATCTTCAGAAATCATCAAATCATTTCATCATTCATAATCCAATCATCTTGAAGGGTCCCTTTGATGTTGTATCAATCATTTTTCACTGAATATGCCTTATTTCTCAACTTGCATATGTTTCACCTATCATTTCATCAAAACTAAAACTAAAACTAAAACTATCGAGCACAAGTGTGTGTATTTTTTTAGGTTTATGTAAAAATAAAGTAAAAGTATCAAAAATGAGAGGTTGGGTGAAAAATTCCCCAAACCTAGGTGGGTTGCCTCCCACAAGCACTGAGTTTCTTGCCTTCAACTAGGCTTCTTGGCCATTCTTCATTCATTTATCCATTTGGGATTCTCATGTGTCCATTCTTACAAAACATGCATCACTCATTTGCACTCAATCTATTTTCCTCATCCCTTTGATCACAATAATCATCATCAATTGATCCATCTTGATCTCCTTTTCTCAAATGATCATTCGGACTTGTGAAGTGATCATGTCCAATATCCCTATCTCAGACTCATCGGGTTGGGTTTTTTTTAACAAGTTGATCTTGATTTTTGTGTCCATGAATGAAACCATCATGGTGTCGATGCGTACATGAATCTCGGGATCAGATGTATATAAGAACGACCTTCCCAAGATGATGGGAATCTTCCTATCCTCCAGCTCCATATTAAGTACAATGAAATCCGTCAGGAACACTGTGCCTTTCTCTTTATCTATCATCACCAAGACATCATCCACTCTCCCCCTAGGCACTTTTATGGATCTATCCGTCAATTGGAGAGTGCAATGTGTCGGCTTCAACTTTCCTAAGCCTAGATCAACATAGACATTGTATGGCATCAAATTCACACTAGATCCCAAATCAAATAAGGACACGTCTATGCGATGTCCCCCTATATAGCTAGGTATGAGTGGGGATCCTGGGTCTTTTCTCTTGAAGGGAAGTGAATGTTGTATGATGGAGCTCACTTGTTCAGTTAACTTCACTTTCTTTAGTATCCTCCCCGTTGACCTTCTCTTCACAGTGCATAGATTCTTGAGGAACTTGGCATATGATGGGATTTGCTTGATATCATCCAAGAGTGGAATGTTCACCTTCACTTGGCAAAATACCTCAAGAATATCCACATTGTGCTTTTACCTCCTCTTCATCTCTGGTGTCTCATCTAGTGTTTCAATTAATGGAGGATCATTGGCTTTTGCCTTGCTTGCATCAATGTGAGGTGGAACACTAGGGATGGTAGGACTTGTAAATGAAGTATGAGGTGGAGAACATGGTATCCTAAAATCAAAAGGATGTATCACTGAATCATCTTAAGCCATTTCAATCACAGTATCACCACTTGACTGCCTTTGCTTTGCTTTGTCAACCTTTCTTTGACTTGCAGGCTGCTCAAGAGATTTCCCACTACTTAGAACTGTCACAACACTTCTTTGCTCATGGTAGAGAGGGGGAGCTAGTTGTGGTTGTGGAGGTGACACTTGGTGTTGAAATTGAGGTGGAGGGGAGAATTGAGGTTGGAAGGTGAATTGTTGGAAAAATGATGGTGATGGAGGTGGTGGGGGTGGAGTATAAGGCTTGGGATCACCTTGAAAATGGTATATGGGCTGCACTTGCATGGGAGGCAAACTATAGAAAACTTGAGAAGAGGGCATTGGTCCACTTGCTTCATGGTATCTCATGATGGGGTTTTGAAGACAACTTTTCTTCTTGGAGAGCAATTATTGAAGATAGCTGCTCTATTCTCTCTTCTAGCCTTGCCACATCTTTTTGAACATCATCAAATATTTTCAATCTGGAGAGAACCTCTTCCTCAAACCTTGAGCTATATTTTGGACTTTTTGGATCTTGGTAGCTATAGGAGTGAGGTATCTCTTTTCTTCACCATATAACTCAATAGAATTGACTTGGTGGCAAGGAACATTTATCACCTAGTTCTTCATGAAGCTCACCATATCACCAAGAATCTTCATCACTTGTGGGCTTGAGTCATTATGAGTAGGAGGTGTCACACTAAAGGCATAGCCCCCATCATTCATCATGCTAGAAGCTTGAATCCTTGATCCTTCAACCAACTGCTCAAACAAAGGTCATATCTCCTCAGGTGGCCTAGTCATGAAAACTCCTCCACAAGAAGAATCCACGGTGTCTTGGTCCTTTAGAGATAAGCTAGAGTAGAATGATTGATCTAGCTATCACAAAGGGATCTCATGGTGCGGGCACTGTCTCAAAATCTTCTTAAATCTCTCCCATGCATTATGGAACTGCTCATTGCCCATTTGACTAAAAATTGTCACGACATGCCGCATTTGTGTTAACCTTGCTATAGAGTAGAATTGTCTCAAGAAGGCATTCTTCATTGTTTCCCAACTCATGATGTCCCTTCTTGAGTCATACTAATCTTTGGCTCTATTTCTGAGGGAGAAAGAGAACAAGGTCAACCGGATTGTATCATTGCTAGCCGTCGATGTCCTGAAGGTGGAGCATACTTCAAGAAAGGAGTCCTAGTGCTTTTAGAGGTTCTCACTCTCTAAGCCGTATAAGATGGATAGGAGCCCAAGAAGACATGGAGGAATGGAGAATTCTTCCCCTGGCATTTGATCAACCCTATTAGCAATTGGTGATTTATAGTTGCTAGGCATGAAGTAGTTTTGAAGCGGCTTGTGGGGTGCATTTTGGCCTTCCATCTTGTCTTCCCCCGAATGGCTTGTCACATGCACAAAGCACAACCAAACAAAAGAAAATAAGTTAGCAAACCATTATGCACAAAGAATGCAAAGAATAAAGAATAGAATTGATGAGGACAGTAGAAAAAGTTAAAGCAAAACTAACTAGCTAGGCCGAGTGCCTTTCTCCCCAGCAACGACGCCACAAATCTTGGTGTGCCCCCACCAATGGGGTTACACACCACTCAATTGAAGTTTGAATGGATGCAACTCCATAGACGGGAGCACACAGGTGGATTCACTTTCAAAATTATAATGAACTACACTATATAAACCCACACAAACTAAAATACTACACCCGCAAGCGCACGGGGTTGTGTCATAGTATAGGAGTGAGGTAAGTATAGGGTTGATCCACAGGGAGAAAAGGGGTCACTAGAGCTAGGTTAGTATTACTAGGTTCCTAGTGCGGAGACTAGGGTCAAGGGTTTAAAGGTGATTTTATTGTTAAAATAAGTTGATAAAGAAAGAAAGATAAGAAAGAACAAAACCTAAGTTAACCCTAGACAATTAATTCTACTACGAAGGAAATGACAAGGCAAGTAGAAAAGATAAGAAGAGAACAATCTACACTAAGGCAAGCAAGACAAGGCAAAAGAGAAATTAAAGACCTAAGCTAGCAAGAACAAAGCAAGAACAGGGCAAGAAGCTGTCCAAGAAAGAAAAGAGCTAATTAAGCTAACACTAGCTAAGCAAGATGGAAACTACGGTTTTAGCACAATTTTTATTTTCTTTCATAACTATTATTATTTTTTATTTATTTATTACATATTAAGCATACATTCACTATTAGGAAGTAACATCCATATATATCTTCTTTTCCTTTCAAAATTTGGGTCTTATCTTTGAATTTTACTAAGATGATTAATTCCCTAAATCTACATGGTCAAGCGTTTCATTAGACTATTAAATAGATTATGGGTCAGGTATAACATTAGGATTTTGTTTGCAATCATGATTACATTCACATTTGATCATTATGGTGTTGTATAAAACTTATTGAAGTAGTCATCCAACATATTAGCTTACTCATTAAAGTACAAGGTTAATATTAAGGTATAATTAAAAGATGCCCATTCATAAACTTGAACATTATTAGTGTATTTGATCAAGCATTTAGCATAATTTTCCTTACCGTTTAAATACTAGTAATTGAGATATAGAACACTATTTCAAACCTTTTAAGAGTTGATCATTCTTATTTTTTCTTACCTTCTCGACCTTACTTAATACCTTACCTGATCTAAGTTCATCATTTATGATAGGCAAAGATAAGTGTTAAAATTATCCTAATTATTGAAGTAACATTCATGCTGGTAAAATTAACAAAGATAACACACTAACCCTAATTAGGTGGTATCTAGATTTGTTTGACATAATTACTAGGTGTTACCCATGTATGACTTATTCCAACAACTATTCATTTTGATTATTCTTTAAGTTAAGCTTCAATCCTAAGTGTACAAGACTGCACCACTTAAAAGGGTTCATCTTAACTTAGGTAATCATCTTGAGAGACAACAAAGTGGATCAATGAAGTCCTTTATATCCAAAACTTCTTCATAATAACCACTACATCATTATAAGGTCTAGGTCTAGTGGTTGATAAATCCAATCATATGTTTTCTTCACTAAAATGTTTCACTACTACTTCAACTTTCATATGGTGGTGACTTGGTTCTAATAACCATTGATAAAACCTAAAAGCATTTTTTTGTACATATATTGTAGTAATGAAAATGAATTTTGCAATGAAAACTTTACGTGGAAAATCCAAAAATGTCTCCAAAATCAATTCAAGAACCAATTAAACCACTTTCCTTAGCCTACACACATAATATTATCTTAACATAACTATAATACATCTAAAGGGCATGATTTGCAAGAGTCTAAAAGGTCATATCAAAAGCATCTCTAACACGTAACATAGGTGAATTAGGGTGAAGCCTAAATATATGTGTTTGAGGCATCCTTCCTCTTATATTAGTTAAATTGATTTCTCATATAGGAGGAAATAGAAGTTATACACTAGAAGACTCAACTCCTACATAGTTTCCACCTCCAAAGAGAGGCTAGGGGAACTAGGGTTACTCAAAAGTGGCAGGTGGAAAGAACCAATTTACACTGGAGTTGAAATCTGAATTGATGTTCCACAACTTAGACATTATGTATATCATCAATCCATAAGGTCGCCTAACTACCCAACTAAGGAACTACACTGGATTGTTGACTCAAGGTCTAAATTGACTAAACCCTTGTTTTGATGATGACTAAACCATTCCAATTAATTGTGTCTAATGTCTCTACTTGAGTGATTTCAGATTAGATATAGACACACTCCAATTGCCCTAACTTGCGCATATCAACTAAGATAAAAGACAAGTCAAAGTCAATACAAGTGCACATTTTTGTAATATGATGTAAATCCATTAGAATCATGTTGTAAATCACTTGTAATGATTGTATGACTTGTAATTAAGCTGGGAAAAAAATCAGGAGCACTTAGATCGAATGTTAAGCACTCAAAAGCTATTTTCTAAAATTCACATCAGGTTGTTCACCGGTCGAGTTGCAAACTCGACTGATCTTGATTGGAACTTGAAAATGACTTTTGATCGGTCGAGTTTACACTTCACAGAACTCGACCAAGGGAGTACCTGACCAATTTGATTTTCATTGGTCAGTCAAGTTTCCCCAGGACAAACTCGACCGATGGTCTGAATATCGACTTTGTCATTTACTCTATCGGTTGAGTTATCTTATAGAAACTCGACCGATTGGACTATACGGAAAAGTGTAGAAAAGTGCTTCGAGCCATTGTGGAGTTGCAACAAGTGAAAATATATCCATTGCAAGCCACACAATGGCTAGTTTTCAGCCCCAAGTCTTCCCAAAGGCTTCTAGGCATCCTCAACTATAAATAGACCCCTTGGGATTCATCCCATGGTTAGCCAAGCACTATGAAGGTCCCTATTCTATAGTTGAGTGATCCTACAACCTCCTCTCTCTCTAAGCTTAATCACTTGCTACATCCATTAGAGTGAGTAGGAGATTTGTAAGAGAGCTCATACTACATGTATATCTTGTGAGGCTCTCACTTCCACCACCTCCCTATCTCTCATTTCAACCATGAAGATGAAGGCTCTCTCTCTTGGCTAATAGAGGTGAAGAAGAACAAGGGAAGGAGTCCCTTGGTGAAGATCAAGGTTGAAGACTTAGAGCAAGAGTGGGTAAGCCCTTGGTGAAGGCAGAAGACTCCTTGCTCAAGTGGGTAAGTCCTTGGTGGAAGCTTCTATGAGTGAAGGTGAAGTCAAAGGCGGATGATCCAAGAAGAGTGGGTAATTCCTTGAAAGTTGAAGACTTGTATAAGAGTAGGTAAGTCCTTGGAAGAAGGCAGAAGACTCTTGCAAAGTGGGTAAGTCCTTAGTAAGATTGAAGACTCTTTGTATTGGATAGGTAAGTCCTTTGGTGGTCATGTATTGTAAGTCTTATGAATGAATATAAGAGTGCAATGGTTAAGAAATCCTAGAGGTTGACCTCTCTAGGTAGTGGACTGACTCACTTCTAGTTTGAAGTGTGGAACCACTCTAAATAGCTTGTCAATTGATGTATGTTCAATCTCTCTCTCCCTTGCTATGCATGTTTTAGTTGCACTCAAATTTCCTATTTGGCAACCTTATCTTGTGATATATCTTGAAGGTCTAATGAATTTTGTTTAAGTGCATTCAGCTCTATTCACCCCCCCTCTAGAGCATCTAATCACCTATCTAGGATCCAACAAGTGGTATCAGAGCGGGTCTTCTCCAAGCATACTTCCACAAGTAGGATAAGATGGGTGACTACCAAGGAGGAAGATACTTGATCAACCTTCCAATCTTTGATGGGAGCAATTTCCTCTATTGGTGAAGAAGGCTTCAATTCTACATCCAAGGATCAAGTCTTGAGATGTGGCAAATGGTGAACAGCCCATACAAGCTACCAAAGATAATGATTGAAGAATGGGATGATTCTACCTTGAACAAAGCACTTGAATGCTAGAGACATGCACATCCTCTATGCCTCCATGACCTCCACTGAGTTCAACCAGATTTCTTCTTGTGAGATGGCCTATGAGGTATGGATAAAGCTATGCATCACCTATGAGGGGATAGATCAAGTGAAGGAAAGAAAAGTCTACATGCTCAAAGAGCTGCTTGAGAACTTCAAGATGGGAAAGGAGGAGAAGATAGCCAACATGTACTCAAGGCTCAACACCACTGTGACTGGTCTTGCAATTCTAGGTCATCCTATGTCTAGTGGAGAGATCAACTCAAAGATCCTTAGAACTCTCCCCAAGAGGTGGGAACCCAAGGTGACTTCCATTAAAGAAGCAAGGTCTCTTAAGGATGTCCCTATTGAAGAGCTCATTGGAAATCTACAAGCACATGAAGCCACACTTGACAAGAGGGAGGAAGTAGAAAGACAACAAGAGAATGAAGAAGGATGAAATCAAATCTCAAATCAAGGCTATTGTTGGTCAAGCTTCTCCATCCTCTCAAGTTGAAGAAGATGCCATGTACTCTAAGGGTAGATTCTACAAAGGCAAGAATTCCTCCTCCATCTGGTGCCTCAAGTGTGGAAAGAAGGGTCACTTCAAGATAGATTTCCCACAAGTTATAAAGACCCATCATCACAAGAAAAGAGAAGATAAGTGATATTCAAGCTCAAGTGAATCCTCCAACTCAAGCTCAAGTGAAGATTCAAGTGGAGGATCAAGCTCAAACTCTAGTGAAGAAGGAGAATGCCATTTTGCTCTTATGGCATTGACAAGTAAGGACTCAAGTGAGGTAAATCTAAACTCTTTAGATAAAGAATCTTTGATTGCTATTATTCATGATACTTGTGCCTCTCTTAAATCTTATAAAAAGAATAAGAAAAAGCTTGCTAGAATTGTTGATAATATGCATGTAGAATTAGATGATCTTGAACATGTTAATTCTTGCTTTCTTGATGATAAAAATGCTTGTCTTAGTCAAGTAGATTCTCTTAAACTTGAAAATGCTAGTTTGCTTGATAAGATTAGACTTCTAGAAGCTCAACCTCTTATGCCTAGTTCTAATGAAGATCATATATTAATTGTTGATTCTCTCATGCATGATATTGATGTTCTTAAATCTGAAAACAAGGAAAAATATTTTTCTTTGCAAGGATTAGAATCTAAAAATGGTGTTTATCTTTCTAAGATTGCTTTGCTTGAAATAGAAAATGCCTCCTTGCTTTCTAAAATCAATGTGCTTGAATCATGTTCTACTTCTACTAGTAGAGAGAATAATGTAGCTGCTCTTCATATTGATAGAGACTCTTATTTAACTAAATATCTTTGCTTAGAAAATGATCTTTTGCATGCTAGAGATAATATCAATCATTTGTCTTCTACTATTACTTCTCTTATGCATGATAATGATAGTTTGAGATCTTCTTTGCAAAGATTCTTAGTTGGTAAAAGGAATCTTAATGATATCCTACACCATACTACTAAACAAATTGGTAGACATGGTTTGGGGTATGATAGTAGTCAAAGGAACAACAAAGGTAAAGGACCTCCAATCTTCCATGGAGAATCCTCTAATTTCAAGACTATGTGCACATGCAACTGTTGCAATGAAATTGGTCATTATTCTACTTATTGCCCTTTTAGGAAATCACCCAAGAGCACTAGGACTTGGGTTGCTAAGCTAACTCCTCCGAACCCAAAAACATGATTGGGGACCATTTCATCTTTCTTTTTGTAGGTACTTGCAAATGGATTGACTTGAGCCATTGAATTGCAAATCGACTTCTCAATCCACATGAAAGAAGAAAGGTGAGATGTGTATGAGGTGAAAACAAGTGGAAAAGCAATGGTAAGCACAAAGGTAATGTTTTTCTTGCTTAGAACCAATCCTAGCCTGTTTTTATCAAGATAATGGGCACTATACATATGTTTTTTGAGTCAAAAGTGGTATTTTTGTGTTTCTCTTGACACTCTTGCTCAAAAATTGTTTCAAATGCTTTTATAGTGCATTACTAACTTGCTTACACATGTTTGGACATGGTTTGTATTTTTATCATGCCTTTAAATATGTTTTTATGATATATATGTGCTTTTTGACAACAACATTGTCAGTCGAGTTTGTCCTATTTGAAACTCGACCGATAGGCACCAATGGGTGTTGCCAACAACTGTCACCGGTCGAATTGTCAATACACAGAACTCGACCGATAACACTGTGTACAGAATACACAGTTGGCTTATTGAATGAGAATTTCCCTCTCAACTAGATTTTTATCAACCAATAGCCTTATTCTTTGGCACTCCTTTGGTACCTTTATATATGCATATTGCCATGTTCTAAATTGCCTATCTTGCTTACAACTCTATCATGCTAATTGATCTAAATTAGTATATCTATATCTTGCAAGCACTTGTTTTGAGTTGTTTTGTAGGTCTTGATGATGATCTCTTTGGATCTCTTGGTTGTGTCTCAAATTGCTTCCGTTGTTCTCTAACTTGCTACATCTATCTAGATGTATATCTTGTTTTGATACAACCTTGAGGTTCATAGTGGTAATCATCTTTTGGTAAGGGTGCATACTTGTTAGTGAGTTATATCCTTTCATGCTTCTAAAATTGCTTATCTCTTTGTTTGGATATATCTCTTCATCTACTCATAGCTTGCTTTATCTTCTGTATCTTTTAGTATCTCTTGCTATGATCTAGATCCTACTAGTATCAATAACTTATGATATCATCTACTAGGAGTTCACATACATGTAGTTCTAACCTTGTTCCTTGAATTGCATATCTACTGTCTTGAGTTTCTTGCATAACTTTGTGATGCACGATACATAGATCTATATTATATGTAGAAATTGGAGATTTTTTTTGAATTTTATGCAGATTTTGCTCCAGTTTCAGTTTTGGTGCAAGACTAGTATTTTTCATACAAAAACTACCTTCTGAGCAAGGCTCATCGCTTTGCCATGAGCCTTGATACTTTTGGACAAATTTTGTCATCTTGAGGGTCAAATTTGTGTTTTATTGTTTTTCTGCAACACTTTATCTTGCATTTTGGGTTGTTTAAGTGCATGCTTTAACTTATTTTTCTTTCTATGCTTGGACAAGCCCCTAGCTCACTACTATAGAACAGGCCTTTAGCGTTGGTTAATTAAGGGCTTTAGTGTTGGTTTCTAAGCGACACCCAAGTAGGCGCCGTTAAAGGTGGACCCCTTCGGCGTCAGTTCCCAACTGACGCCAAAAAGCTTCCCGCCACCGAAAATGCTCCAGCAAAGGGACTATAGGCGTCAGTTTTTTACGAACACCAACACTATAGAATTGTTACAGACATCCGTTATTAAAAGAACCGACGTCACAATGCTTTCTGCCACCGAAAATGCACCAGCAAAGGGCCTATAGGCGTCAGTTTTGTAAGATAATCGGCGCCATCTCCCCTACCACTGCGGCCATGCTTCCCAGCACGACCGTGTTTCCTGGCCATATCAGCTGAACCGACGTCGGTTTTGTACTAATAACTGACGCCATATCCCCTGCCTGCCACCACGGCCGTGCTTCCTAGCACGGTCGTGGTTCCTGGCCACACAGACGTCGATTTTTTTTCTCAAAAAACCGCCGCCGTATTTCTTTGGTGTCGATTTTGTTCAAATAACCAACGCCTATGTTAAGATTTTTTTAAATCAGTTTGCAGGCCTACTGTATGGCTGGTCAGTAGGATGAGAACCTACAGTTCAGTTTTGAACTGCAGGTATACGACATCTATTGATATCAGCCAACAACAGGCCACAAACCTACAAAATTAACAAGATGGACAATATTATATATATGTGATTCACACACATGTATAAGCACATTTAATTCATACTATTTTTCATTACACACATGTTGAAATCAGTAGCAACCTACAATTCCATTCATTTCATCTCTTTTCACATTCAGACACATGTAGAAACATTTATGTATTGATCATCTTCACACACATATGACAATTCATAAAAATTCATTCACATTCACACAAAAATAATTATGAGAATAAAGTTATTCTTTATTCATCATTGTCATCATTGTCATCATTGTTAATAAAATTAAATATAAAAATTCCCACTCTTTGTAGGGCTTTTGCCCATTCTTCTCTTACAACATCTAATTCATCTCTCGTATAGGGAGCATGTACATCAAAATACTTTCCACCTTTGCTGAAGTCAGTAGTTTTAAAGACCTGCAAAGAGAATGATGTATATATAATTAATAATATATAATAAGATTGATATATTTCATATTATCTAATGTGACTATGTATAATACCTGTTGTATCTTATCGATTTCTATTACGACATGTTTGATGATTAGGTCCATAAATAGCATCACATAGTAGGCACATGCCCATCCGTTGTCTTGTGTAGCACACTATAAATTGAAACATACAAAATATTCAAAAATACAAATAAGCACAGTTCACATAAATAATATATACATTGGAGTCAGGAAATTACTTTCACATTCTCCCAAATTAGTGATAGATCCTTTTTCCTGGGGACATTTCCTCCAACTTTTTTGTACTCTTGTAAAGCCCTACATATGTTAATGTAACATATTAAATTGCATAATTAAATAGTAATGTAGTAATAGATATTAACATATATAAAAATGTGAAATATTTCTCACGAGAATAATGGCCTTTTAATTGCATGTCCATATAATTCCAACTCATTCCCCGCAGGATCTAGATAATAGATAGTGAACGTCTTGGGGACAATAACTAGTAACTCCCAATGCCTACCACTATAGGTAAGAAAGTTAAAATTAATAACACAAAATCCACAATAAAAATGTAATTTTCTTAAGTCCAAATTATAAGCCAAGTAAACTTACTCAACATTGAATAGAGCTATTATCACCGTCTTATTATTTTTACCAAAACATTAAAAAGCATCACAGAAGTATGAAGTAACTGAAGAAGGGTTTGTATCTACAAGACTAATCAAATATGGAACCAAAAATCCCACATGGGAAAACCCAAAATCTATACATATCTTGTGTAAGTGGCTGAAAAACATATATTACGTATGCATTAATATATAAGAAACTAGATCACCGTACATAAAACAAGGTATATGGATGTATAAACAAGATCTCACCATATCCACAACTCTATCATAGATGTGTTCAGCCATTGATAACTAAACAACAAAATATCTTGTATAAATATCTTGTTTTCGAATGATTGACCTACATTAATACCTATGCATTAATACGTACGTATGCAGAACTTGTATTACGTATGCATTAATACGTATGCTAAACTTGTATAAATAGCTTGTTATCATATGATTTACCTATAACATCCTCCGGAATAGTAACAATTACAGGGCAATTTGTATCATGTTCGCCGATCCGTACTACCACACCCCTACAATTAGGACCTATCGAGGCGTGTAGGTCCCTTGGAACCCAACTTGGTAGTCGAGGAAGTGGAGGCCGAGATGTAGCGGGTCTCATCATTTTGACCTATATATATAATTTAAGTTCAATTGACTCATATATACACACTAACAAATTAAATAAAATTTCTATTAACTAGTATCCTAAAAATTAGTAATCTACACAAATAGAATTACAAATAATAATAACTCACGCATAGTTCCTTCCATATGTGGTCTTTCTTCCCCTTAGAAACTTTATGCCAGGATTCTAGGATAGGACTGCAATGGCTGCGAGTAAGAACCCCAAGATAAGAAACAAATGAGTTATAGTTCACTCCATATGGATTATCTGCATGATCGAAATCCATAGCCAATTTGGGTCCATTGCCCCTTTGCTGTATTAACTTGTTCATCATTGAGATGCCCCTCACTTTCTTAATTTTCTTTTGCTGCTCATCAAGTGCTATAATTTCTTAAGGGGGTACATCAACAACCTAAAATTTGATTAAAAAAATACTTACATGATATAATTATAAATGAACATATAGATAGAAACCTCAGGGATATATTCTTAAAACTTACATTGTCAGGCGATGTAAGCACGTCCTCACCCTCACGGTGATCATTAACACGGTCATCATGGGAATGCTCAGCCATCTGAAAGTTCACATTCAAATTATAGATTTCACATTGGAAAGTAACACTAATTGTAAAGTTCACATTGTAAAGTACACATTCACATTGTAAAGTAATTCACATTGTAAAGTTCACATTCACATTGTAAGTTCACATTCACATTGTAAAGTAATTCACATTGTAAAGTTCACATTTAGAAAAATAAAACATATAAAAAATATAAACATTCATGCCTCTAATATTGTGATCTTTTATCAATTAACAATCCTTCACTTTGATCCCCATGAACATACAAGTCATTGTGATCCCTAGCTTCAATGTTTGGTGGTGTTGGCAACCTGATGTACCACGATATCAAAGAACGAAGGAGGAAAATACATCTCAAGATGACATAGGGTAACAACCAATTCTCTTTGCAATTTATCAAGAGTATCAGGGTCAATAACTTTGCTGCACAGCCTATTGAAAAAGAAACAAAGTCCGGTGATTGCAAACTGTACATGCTTCAGCAATATAGATCGAATTGCCACATGCAATATTTGTTGCATTAGAGTGTGACAATCATGAGATTTAAGACCTATCAACTTCAGATCTTTCATTGATACCAATATACAGATGTTGGATGAGTAACCCTGTGGCACCTTAACATTTACCAAGCATTCACAAAAAGCTTTCTTCTCCTTTCTAGACAATGTGTAACAAGCGAGAGTAAGTATGTTCTCCGATCGCTACTAACTACTTCTGTTAATTCTGTCCTTATTCCCGTTTCACATAGGTCCATTCTGGATTTTATCCCATCTTTAGTCTTACCTGGTATATTCAATAAAGTACCGATGATGCTATCACATACATTTTTCTCAACGTGCATGGCATGGATACAATGCCTGACTGTCAAAGAACTCCAATAAGAAAGATCCCAAAATATTGACTTCTTCTTGAATAAAGACTTGTCAGTCCGTGTGGCCATCGTACATTGTGATCTCTTACCAAGTTCATTGGCGATGTCTTTTACTCTTTCATAAACATCCTACCCTGATATAGGTTTTGGTGCACTCTGTTCCTCATTCTATCCATTGAATGCTTTGTGCAACCTATGATATTGATAAAATTTTGGAAGAAACCTTCGATGACCAAGATATACAGTCTTGCAGCCGTGTTTTAGTCATATTGAATCGGTGTTCTCTTCACATATAGGACACACTTTAGATCCTTTGACACCATATCCAGACAAATTCCCATACGCTAGAAAGTCATTCACAGTGCAAAACAGCATAGCGTGCAAACGATATGTCTCTCTTCGTGAAGCATATCCAACAGTCCCAAACCGGGAACTATCCACAATTTACTGCTAATGAGTAAATCTTAGACGGGTTTCTAGGCCAACAAATACATGTGCTGTCATTCTATAACATTGATTTCAACATTCCGAGTGTCCATGCATGTTCATCATCAAGATAAAGATTACACATAAATTAGTATGACCTAGGGATGGAGACATAATTCATAATTGATTTCAAAATTTCAAACTAGCTCATGCATTATCATCAATCTACATCATACAATAGGGATTCATGTAGATGTTAGGGCGACACATCACTACAAAATCAGAGATTTAACATTAGGGTTTAATATCTTACATATATTGATCACAAGATTTCAACAATATAGTTAATTCAAGATTATATATGGTGAAATGTGTATTAGGGTTTTAATATCTTAATTCAACATGCATCAAAATTTATAGAATTAGGTCAAGCATTAGTGTTCAATTGCAAATGTATCTTCTTCTTCCTGCTCCCTCCTTACCAAATGGATAAAAGCAAGGCACGACCTGCATGTGGGTTGGACACGGTGACCGCGGCTGTGTTGGCCAGCACGGCCTTGGTTGACCAACTCACCGTGTCCAACCCATATGTAGGTCGTGCTTTGCTTTATACATTTGGTATAAGGAGGGAACAGGAAGAAGAAGAGGTGGAGGAAGAAGAAGAGGTAGAGGAAGAAGAAGGGAAACAACTTACTTGTCAACGGTGTGGAGGAAAGAGAGTAGGGTAGCAAGAGCGACCGGTCGGAGCAGAAATCGAGATGGAGCTAGAGTAGCGGCCAGAGCTAGCAGCAAGCGGCGGCGGCAAGCAGTGGACCAGCAAGCGGTGGCGGCGAGCAGCGGACCAGCAAGCGACAGCGGAGGTGGGGGCAGAGGAGCAGTGAGCGGCGGTGAGCAGAGGATTGCCGGAACCTAAAACCCTGATGAATTGCGGAATGAATGAAATAGAAGAGGAAGAGTCTGGCTCGCGTGGGTGCTATTAAGTTAACAATAGGCATCAGTTATTAAAAACAACTGACCCTAAAAACTATAGGCGTCGGTTACTAGAAAAAACTGACATCCATTGGACAATCTTAACCCTAAAAATTTTCATAGGGACAACACGTGAAACCTTATCAGCGTCAGTTTTTCCACAAAAACTGACAACCTTTGGAGGTAATTTTTTTCGTCATTAGGCATCGTTTATTAGGTCAAAAAACCAACACCGTATGTGAAACTTTGGGGGTAATTTTTTTCGCTCAAAAAATTAGATTTGGCAGGCTATTTTAGGCGTCGGTTCATTATTGGGAACCGACGCTAAATAAAAAGTGATACCCGTGTCTGGCCGGTCTTCAAATATAGATGTCGGTCTCTGTAATTAGCCGTCGTTGTAGGGTTTAGGTGTCGATTTTCGTTAATAACCGACGCTTCTAAATGTGACATTATAAGCTATTTCTGTAGTAGTGGATGTGCTCTTCTACTCACCTTTTATAACTTTTATTATCTCCTTTCTCTTTAATAAGTGATGTTTCTTATCCCTTCATACCCCCCATTTCTGAAATGAAAAAGGGGAGAAAGGTATGTCTTCTTTTGACAAAAGAGGAAGAAGGCATGTCTTTCATGAAGAGGAGAAGCATGCCCATATAAAGGGGAGAAGGTAAATGGAAGAAGACATATATGTGTAGAACATATATGATTATAAGACATAGTATTCTATAAATGTTATGAAAGCTAACCATGCAGGAGAAATAGCATCAATTGATGAGGAGTGTGAGAACTCCACTAGCATCAATTGAGGGGGAGCACATGAACTCAATTCTATTGAAATCCCTAGGTTTCTCCAAAGGTATGACTTTACTTAAATGCTTTTAATACATTTATGGAATGGTTTGTCATCTTCAAAAAGGGGGAGAATGTTGAATCAAGGTCTAAATTGACTAAACCCTTATTTTGATGATGATTAAGCCATTCCAATTAATTGTGTCTAATGTCTCTACTTGAGTGATTTCAGATTAGGTATAGACACACTCCAAATACCCTAACTTGCGCATATCAACTTGGAGAAAAGACAAGTCAAAGTCAATACAAGTGCACTTTTTGTAATATGATGTAAATCCATTAGAATCATGTTGTAAATCACTTATATTGATTGTATGATTTGTAATTAAGCTTGGAAAAAATCAGGAGCACTTCGATCGAATGTTTAAGCACTCAAAAGCCATTTTCTAAAATTCACATCAGGTTGTTCATCAGTCGAGTTGCAAACTCGACCGATCCTGATTGGATCTTGAAAATGACTTTTGATCGGTTGAGTTTACACTTCACAGATTTCGACCGATGGAGTAACTAACCAATTCGATATTCATTGGTTGGTCGAGTTTTCCCAAGACAAACTCAACCGATGGTCTGAATATCGGCTTTGTCTTTTACTCTATCAGTCGAGTTATCTTTATAGAAACTCGACTGATTGAACTGTACATAAAAGAGTAGAAAAGTGCTTCTAGCCATTGTGAAGTTGTAAAAAGTGAAAATATATCCGTTGCAAGCCAAAAAATGGCTAGTTTTTTGCCCCAAGTGTTCCCAAAGGCTTCTAGGCATCCTCAACTATAAATAGGACCCCTTGGGATTCATCCCATGGTTAGCCAAGCACTATGAAGGTCCCTATTCTATAGTTGAGTGATCCTACATCCTCCTCTCTCTCTAAGCTTAATCACTTGCTACATCTATTATAGTGAGTAGGAGATTTGTAAGAGAGCTCGTCCTACATGTTTATCTTGTGAGGCTCTCACTTCCACCACCTCCGTATCTCTCATTTGAACCATGAAGATGAAGGCTCTCTCTCTCTTGGCTAAGAGAGGTGAAGAAGAACAAGGGAAGGAGTCCCTTGGTGAAGATCAAGATTGAAGACTTAGAGCAAGAGTGGGTAAGCCCTTGGTGAAGGCAGAAGACTCCTTGCTCAAGTGGGTAAGTCCTTGGTGGAAGCTTCTCCGAGTGAAGGTGAAGTCAAAGGTAGAAGATCCAAGAAGAGTGAGTAATTCCTTGAAGGCTGAAGACTTGTGCAAGAGTGGTAAGTCCTTGGAAGAAGGCGGAAGACTCTTGCAAAGTGGGTAAGTCCTTAGTAAGGTTGAAGACTCTTTGTATTGGATAGGTAAGTCCTTTGGTGGTCATGTATTGTAAGTCTTATGAATGAATATAAGAGTGCAATGGTTAAGAAATCCTAGAGGTTGACCTCTCTAGGTAGTGGACTGACTACTAGTTTGAAGTGTGGAACCACTCTAAATAGCTTGTCAATTAGTGTATGTTCAATCTCTCTCTCCCTTGCTATGCATGTTTTAGTTGCACTCAAATTTCCTATTTAGCAACCTTATCTTGTGATATATCTTGAATGTCTATTGAATTTTGTTTAAGTGTATTCAACTCTATTCACCCCCCCACTCTAGAGCATCTAATCACCTATCTAGGATCTAACATGGATAACTTAAAATTGTCAAGTTACTGACTGCTTTTGACTCTGATATCATATTGTAGAGAGTGGGACTCGATAGTGGGCCCACTCAAATGGTATAAGACACAACCATCAAGAGATTAAGCTGTAGAAACCATAACTATTTACAAAGTTACAAAATGTTCCATATACATAAGTTTCTCACCCTAAAGGTGGTACATAGAAATGAAAAATATTACATTTAATTCCACAAGATACCCAGTTACAGAGGGCAACCTAGTCATTCCAAGCTATCCTCAATTTTAGTTTCTTGTACATGATCTTCTAGTATCAATGTCTTTCATAGCACCTACACTGGGTAGCTTTGAGAACAACCCAGAAAATAGATAAAAAGGGTATGCGTCAGTAACAACTAGTATATGTGCATAATATAAAATACTTTGGGCATTTTAGGACATAAATTAAAAAAGAGGGAGCCCCCGCAAGAGGGGCTAATTGAATTTAGGTTACTTTAAGAGAATTAATCCCAAGAGAATTCGACATTTAAATTTTAGGATACAATATTTGAGACGAAGTGTCTTGCCATTATTCATGATATCACAACAATCAGATATATTTGCATGCAGATATATTTAGAGTAAATAGCTATGGTACAACCAAGACATCACTGGATCTTTAGCCTAATGGGTGGAAAGACGCACCCTATGTAGAAAGACGTGCCCATATATATAAGAGGTGGAAAGATGCACCTCGACAGAAAGACATGCCCTAATACTTGTGCACATGCATCATACAACATATATCTAACTAAATAATCAAACATGTGTAAATAGAGTGGTAAGATAATGTATAAATCGGTAATCACATTATCAAGTTCAAATAGCAATGCAGGTGGGGTCATAAACCCAAGACAACAAGATATTTATCAATTCCATAGAATAAGAAATTTCATCATGGAACAAATAAAAGGTCCATTAACATAATGCCTCATTATAGGAATATGTTAATTAGGCTAATGCCTAGATATAAATAGAGAAGAGCACATACCTCAATAATTAGCCATACTAACGGAATAATTTTCCTAAATTAGAAACACAGTCTTTGACCACCTAATCACAATATATGTAAATTGGATTAATAACTAATCCAACATCATTGTTAACTCTAAAATGACTCTCAAAATTGGTCTTTGAAACCATACCATTAATTCCGTCACAATTATCTAAATCGAAGAAAAAATACATACATCAATTATCCTTACTATCCAAAATTTAATAATGAATTTTTACTAATCAACAATGATTGACATGGCTACTAAAAAAGACTTGACAAGGTCTAAATGCCTTCATAACAGTTCGTCCCATAGTTAAACGAGACTAGGACATTTGGTTAACTCATGGGTACCAATATCACAATTAGGTATGTTGGTATGTATGACCAGAGAGCCAATCATATGATGATTGGAGTGTGGCATTAAATACTTGATTTGATAATAACAAAAGGTACTTCTATCTATTATGATTGTCTCTGACATGAGATGATGACATAAACATAAGTAGATGTCTAAAGAATGACATTACTCAATGGTGTATGTTTTCAAGTACATGACTTGAACGATGAGATCATATAGATGTTATGTCCCTAGTTGTATATTAATATGGAAGAAAAATAGACGACGATAATACATAAGACTAGAGTGTGTGTTGACAGATGACAAAATCTCATTAGAACATAGGTGCATGTTAGAGAACAGTGTATCAGACAGACCGACCATGAGAGTGATACATGGAGACTATGGAATGGTAGTCAGAATCATATATCATAGTGATAGTGGTGATTGTGGTTCTTAGACCTGAAGTCGCTACATTCTTCACATGTCGTTCAGTATACTTTGACTTCAAGAAATGTAATCCTGAAATAATGGTTGCCATAAGTGGTGATGATGGGGTAGCTATGACAAATGGGGATTTGAGTGTGAGTGATGTAGATGGAATTTGTCCCTCCTACTGGAGTTTGATATCCAGGACCTCTTGATAAGAAAGACTAAGAAATGTACGACCATACTCATGTGATTCAATATATGATATGTGAACTGACCTACATCTCATACAATCTGCTCTAGTTCAATGAACATAGATTGAACATGGAGAGGATGATGATTCCATGCCTCGAGTTAAATCTGGATATCAGAGACAAAGGAATCATACGATCCTAGTAACACTAATCACAGATTGTAGGTTGAAGTTGTTCTCTAACTTTCTGAATTACTTGGGTAGCAATCATGTGTGACTAGGCACCACTCTTTGCTTGTAATGTCATAAGTTTGTCATGAACATTCATTGCCAACATAATTCTGGGCCTATAGGGTCATACACATAGGATACACTTGGATTAAAGGATTATATTCATGAATGATGTTTAGATTGAATTCTAAAGGTGCTTAGGTATTCAATTAAATAATAGATCAACTGACTGGACTCATAATCATCAAGTTCAAGTGTTGGACTATCTGGTTGAAGTGTCAGGTTGATTGAAAATTGAATTGGTTGATTTCTACATGACTTATGACACTAACCAATCGGCTCATAGGGTGAAATGATTGACTCGAGATGATGAGATGACCAGTTCACTTAGTGAACTAATCGGCTTAGACAGGTTGGCTGAAGATTATGGGGACTTTCTTGAATCATGAGAAAAGTGGATTGTTTCACTTGTTCAATTCGATTAGTACAAGGATTAATGTGGGACATTTATTAGAAATGAATTACGAATTCAATTGCAACTAGGAATCTTGCAAAATGACCATTTTGCTATGTGAGACGGCCATTTTACTCACCAAATGACCATTTGGGAGTGTGAGATGACCATTTCATGCTGTACAAATTCTAGAACATTTATGATTCCAGACCCTTCTACTCCCACATCGACTGGGAACCCTGACCCTAACCCCTCCTATAAATAGAGGGGTACTGGGGGCCTCCCAAGACACACAATTGAGAATCACTTGCTCTAACAATTTTTGTCCTCTTTGGTTGTGGTAACCAATAGAGAACCCAAGCAAGTCCTACCCATTAAAGGGAGGGATAGCAAGGGAGAGAACAATTGAGGATCCATTGTGGGAGAGCATGTCGGCGACTAGTATGCTGACAGAACGGGACAAAACCTTTCTGTTGGCTCTACTAGCACAACATGGAGTTCTCGGTGGTCTACGAATACTACTTTAGAGGTGGGAGGTTGTTGTCTTCCTCTAGGAGGACAACATCAATCAATAGTCTGTGGCGAGAGGAGTTGTTGTAGATGATGACATTTGAGTTTGTTGTCCATGAAGGAGCCACAAATGAGTCCCAGTGTAAAAAGAAGATAGTTGAGCATCTACAACAATGAGCATTATGTCGTTAGACTTACTCCAGGACCAAGTATATTCTTAAAACCATACTTTCTATTATATAGTTGTTGACGCGATCCACTGGTTCATGGGAAATATGACAACATTTTTTTTTGTTTTCATTGCCTATTCTATCACTTTATTTCCCTACAGTGGTATCAGAGCCACATCAATCAACTATATTTTGGGATAATCGATATGATCAAATTTTGATTTTAATCCTTTAATTATTGCATGCGATGCAAATAATTTCTTATCCAATCAATTACCACAATAATTCCAAACTAATATATATATATATATATATATATATATATATATATATATGGGTATATCTTCGCTACCCGTGCGGGTAACTAAGATTCTCTACCTGTGCATCAGTTTTGTAATGGGAAGATATGCATTTGTAATGAGACAATCCAAATTTGTAATGAGACGACCGAAATTGTAATACAAAGACTCATTTTGTATTACATCGCTGTTACAGTAATAAATATATATTTATTACTGTAACAGTGTTGTAATACAAAATGAGTTTTTGTATTACAATTTCAGTGTCTCATTATAAATTTGGTTGTCTCATTACATATATGTGTCATCCCATTACAAAATTGATGCACATGTAGCGAATCTTAGTTACCCGCACGGGTAGCGAAGATATACCCTATATATATATATATATATATATATATATATATATATATATATATATATATATATATATATATATATATATATATATATATATATATATATATATATATATATATATATATATGCAATTTACATGTGCCGCCCAAAAACCTAGTTTTGATGGTGGATGTGTAGCATGGTTATGGACAATAACCCTTATTATCTGCGCATGGTTATGTGGTTGGTTAATCTTATTTTATCTCAGTCTGCATACTGAGCCTCTATCTTATCTTCTCAATGAAAAGTTAATTCTTTCCTACCCTTGATCCCCTCAAATGTAACTCAAGGTTTGTCTATAATCATGTAATACTAGGATAGTTTACTTTTCTATTATGATAAAGAAGAAAGATGTTTAGACAATGCCAACCAACCATCTCAGAGACGTGCCAACTAGCTGGAGAACCGAGGAGGACAAGAAGGACAAGCTGAACTGATCACCATGTGGACCCAACCAATCAGATGAAGGAGCCAACGAATAGTATACATAAGAACTCGATGAATGGTTAGATGACCAAACGACTGACCAAGAGATGAGTTGATCAGTTTAAAGGTTGAATCGATCAACCTGGATTGGCAAGCATGAATTTTCATCAACAAAAGGTTTCTGCATGTGATGTAGACCTAGGTTGTGGTAATTCCTTGTGGCTCCAAGGAATTACATTAGGTTAGACATAACCATCGCTTTTTTCTTATTACATATTTTCATTGTGGGATATAGCATGTATATGATACATACTGTATATGTGGTGATTGGATAAAGTATATGTATTTATAAATATAGACTCCCTCAAATTAAAATATTAAGCCTTAGATGCTTTCTAAAAGTGGCACACATGAAAAATCTTGATCCACCAAGCGTAGGTTACGCCCAAGCGTGGTGCTTTGTCTATCTCGTGGAAGTGTGATGGTGGTAATGTAGGTGCCACCAAAGCGTGGTGCATTATTATTGTGTCAGCTTTAGGGTCAAGCTTAACTAGTGATTCTTAGAGCGTCTAGGCCCAGAGGCATAGAAATGATTATGAAAAGGAGTTGCACATATCATCTATCTAGGAATTGCATATGATTCAATTGGAAAAAAGTTGCCTACCTTGATAATTATTATGTATTGTAGCGTTGGTCAGGCCATAGTTAAATTATCTTGGATCTTGGCCAACTAGAATATTGTATGCTATAATATTTCGAATTGATATGTGAGGACTATAAATTTGAACAAAATATTGGGAGCGATAATTAATTAAAAACCTAATTAATATTATCAAATAAAACCAAATCAAAAATGTTTTTAAAAGATGCAATATTTCTTTTCTATACAAACACAAATATGTTATAATTGTAGCTATTCCTTGTAAAAGACAAAATGGATAATCTTCCACATCTAGTTTAGGACTTTGAGATGTATTCTCAATCATGAGCGAAAGCTATATGCCCTTAAAAGACCAGAGCCAGAGGAACCCACTTCAAATGCACCTAATGGCCAAATGGATGCTTATTGGAAGCATGCCAATGATGCCATAGACATTGAGTACCTTATGCTTTGTTATATGAACTATGACTTGCATGAAAAACATGAAAACATGGACATTCTTTCTCCTGGTTAGGTATTATTATTTCCTTTTTGGTTGGAAATTATGTTAAGATGATATAAACCTAATGCAAATATCAAATAATGGTTTGAGTATTAAGGATTAAATTCCACATGAATGCAAATCTTTTCCGTAAGTCACATTATAATGAACTAAAAAGGTGATGAAGTAGTAAGGAATGATTAGGAGTCACTGTGACGTCCCCGGATTTTCTAAAACTTAATCTGATGTGTGACGTCCAAATTGAAACCCTCACCTCAGCGAGAATCCCAATTTAAACATCCCACACGAGGCTAAGAAGAAGAAAATCAAGGGAGTCAGAAGGAAACAATCAGTAGCACATGTACATGAACAATAATAAAACCATACACACATGTTCACCATTCAACATATAATTACAACATGAATTGTTACATCACTTGATATTACATATTGAGCAGCAAACTTAAACATATACATGTACTACCACTAAACTACAGGATCTTAAGACAACAGGTCCACCTGTACATCAGCTCGCTACACAACTCTCTCTATCCTGGATCTTCAAGAGCATAACCACAACCTAAACAAAAAGATTACATGCGGTACACATCAGCACAATATTCAAGAATATTGTACTGAGTACGCCTACGTTTCTTTTTATATACCTCTCATCATATCTTGGCAATAAGATAAAACTAATACTTGGCAGTAACAGAAGAATATAAGAAAAGCGTATACTTGCACAAAGATATTCATTAACAAAAGAGAACACATATTTTAAGCTTAGTTTCCATCATATATCTCGTACATCTGCCCCTAGGGCTTTGATGTCTTTAGGCCTTGTCATATAAATCGTACATCTGCCCCTAGGGCTTTGATGTTACATCTGCCCCTAGGGCTTTGATGCTTGTCAATGCACTGTACTACCAAAGAGTTTAGTGCTATCATATGATGGATCAAATACTTTATGTTTCATGTGTTCATAGCCATAAGTATGAAAAAGCTCAAGAAACATAACATACAAGAACAATCATTTCAACCAATATCATATGCCAAGTATTTTACTACACATATAACACAAGAATATTGTATAATAAGCCAAGTAAGAGGTAATAGCGTACCTTCCCAAGAGACAGATCATACTAAACACATATCACTGATGTCAACTATAAGCTTGGTCAAACCTGATCAAAACAAGACCATATACTATCATAAGGTTCTCATCGTCTTACATCTCATCTGAACCCTACTCATGTTCATTAGGGTTTATCTAACTCATTAGGATGTTCTCATCATTACTTGCATTCTTGTCTTGGAATTATCATACTGATGTCATTTTCCAGATTATGGTTCATTATCTGAACATTAGATCCCATATCCTTTTGGTGCACATATTAACCCTAGTTACATGTATTACTCGAATTAGGGTTCCATCATATGTATTATGGGTCATCTTTGTATAATATTAATTTTATGTATATAACTGATCTCATATTTATATATTATCTTCCAGTTACAGATATGAGGGTTTTCTGTAAATCTCATCATTTATTGAGCCTACATGTAATAATTGCATCATCTTTAATGTTGTTAGTCCTAATTAGCCATATTAATCAAATTATATGCTTTTGTGCATCAACATGAACATATCTGAGATCACCTGCATTTTATATGTAATTATGAACTTACTGATATTTTTCCATGATTTTATGTCATCATTTTCTATTTATTACTCATGGACTAAGTATTTTACAACTAATAAGATATCATTGATATTAGTGGATCAAAAGCCTGATATTATTGTTCTATGTTGTTCTACACATTTTTCTGAACAATTTGTTACCTTGTTTGTATTTTTCTGATGAATGATCTAATTACTAGGCATTTTCGAAGATCTGAGCATTTATTGAGAATTTACCTTTTCAGACCAATCTGCTGATGCCACATGTCCATTTTAGGGCGAGCTACTTGCTATTGGGTCGGTCCGGTTCAACACTGATTGGGACCTGGTTCACCCGTCCTCCCCTTTCTTCTCGCGTGATGCATCCCGCCGCGCCTCTGTTTTGCGGAGACGACGCTGCACGGCTCTCAGCCGACGAGGAACCGGCTGTCCTCCACTACTCCTCGCAACTGACATGACCGTTCTTTCGATTCAGCACTGAACTACATCCTCTTGCGGGTGCTCAGGTCTGTTGATGTACATCTCGATCTGCACCTCCATGACCTCGCTAGACGTAGCCATCCCCACGGTAGAAAAAAGGGGGAACGCACAGTCTACTCCTCCTCATCTCCACGTCCAACGCCGCCAATAGCTCCTCCCAAGCTCGCTTCACGCTGTCGGTCGGTCGTGCTTCCGCCCAATGCTCCTCCTCATGATCTCTGACACTCTCTCCTGCGTTCTCACACAATCACGGCCGCTTCCCGACAGTCATCGTGTTGCTGGACTCTGTCCATGGACGCCGATGTGAGGATCTTCTACGGTCTGAGATCCAGCATCACCAACTCCCGCCCGATTTGTCAAACACGCCACCAAGCTTGTCCACGGTTCTCGATCCCAACCTATACCGTCGATGCAAGGTCACCATCGTTGTCCTTATGACCTTGGTGCTGGCAGGCGCTGCTGCGTGAGGGAGGGATCCAACAAGCGGTTGGTCACAAGATCCTCCAACTCAGCCTCTGGTAATACCGCCTTCACTTCGTCGCAGTGAAAGGATGCACTGCGATCTTGACTCTTATTGCTGCCTATGGTCATTGGCGGTCTCCAGGCTATTTTCGCCATCGAAACTCCCCCATGACAAAAGAGGAGATGGCCACAGAGGGATTGCTGTGTGGGAGTCTTCTTGTGATGGGCCGATGGCAAACACTCAACTAGGTGTTTCTCCCAGACACGATCAACATCATGTGCATCGTGAGTAGATCGTGTACACATTACTTTATAACTGCAAGGTTGAAGAGAGGTCATAGCCGTTCATCTCATTTGAGGGCTCTAGTCATCGCTTAATAGCTATGAGACCTATGCGCTAGCCAACTGCGCCACCACCATCGTGGTCACTGCCTATAGTCAAGGCTGTAACCGCAAGGTAGGGGAAGGTATCTTAGCCCTTCATTAAGACCATCCAAGGGTGATTAAGGGTCCACGTCACCAATTTGTGGCCTCTTGATTTTGTTGACCTGGTTGGGTGCGTGACACAGCCACCAAGGCTAGAAACTCAACACCTAGGTCCATTAAACACTAATAATCCACATTATTTTCCAAATTTCAAACCTTCATAACTTCCTCTACGAACATCTAATTGCCACCAGATTTTAACCATAAATTCCCTACCTCTCGAGCTACATTCTCATCAAATTTGGCGACAAAACTCAACTATTTGATCATCCAATTAAGTTCCTCAAAATGACATAAACTTTGGGATATTAATCATGTAATCAACATCAACGCACCTACTTTGTCAAAACCCTGGGAACTCTCAATATTACTCAACCATATGTTTTCACTTAAGTCATTGGATGATTAAGGACTCCAAAAGTCCACTCCATCACAGTCACCCTAATACATTATATTTCCTAATTTGAGTAATTTTATAAAGAATGTGTGGATTTATTTTGTTTACTAAATTCCACTAAAATTTTATGACATAGTAACCAAATTCAAGAAAGGAAATGGAAAGAGGTTAACTACATTGGACGATAAGTAACTGGTGATTATCCATGAAATGAGTACGAGAAAATCTTTAAATTATTTTTTAAAATATGTTTGACTATTTGAAGGAAATAAACTTAAGTTAAAGTTATGTATTATATGAACAAGAAAGAAACATTATGTATTAAGTGAATTAAGAATGATCGATACCATGAACAATAATAGACAATGAATGAAAGAAATTTAAAGTAATAAATAAAAATGAAGGAAAAACCAAGGAATTGATTGTGGTTCTAAGAACATGGTAATGCATCTTAAGAATCATGTAAAGTAAGAAAGGTATAATGTTTTCAAAGAATTATTTGAGTACAAACTAACAGATGGATATCCAGTAGAGCCCCATGTGCTCAATTTAATTGGGCATGTGGAGTGACTGGGATTTCCCTTAAGTCAAGACTTAGTCATGGATATGATTCTATAATTTGTTACCTGAATATATAGTTAGTTTATCAAATTCTTGGCATGTTGATGCCAAAGCAACGAAGAAGAAGGACAAATCTGTGATGATGATCAACGGAAGTGAGTCCTAGGGAAAAAGGCAAGGTCAAAAAAAGTTATAAGGCTAAGATGAAGTCCAAGTCTTCTGCACTCCATTTATGGAGAAGGGTAAGTGGAAAAGAAATCTATCCTTTTCACTTAATAGATGAAGGAAAGAAAGTGCCACCATTATCACCTGCCTGGACATTGGAAAGGACTATCCTCTATATAGAGGATCTCAAGAAGAAGATGGAGATAGAGGTCTCTACTTCAGGACCTGAGAAGAAGTTAGCTAGAACTGTATGGAGCAAGGATTGTTGCCTCTATAGTTGGAAGTTGTCATTCATGGACACATAATAGAATTAGTGAATTGCTATTATGTACATGCCATTAATGAAAACATCATATGTCTTGTATGACAAGAACATTATGTTTCATTTAAAAGATATGATCTTTATGGAAATGTTTTATGTCTCACAAACTATAATTGATAGTTCTAAATATAAATATGTGTCTGACACATATATTGAATGACTTAATGACTCAACCAATAGATGCCTATAGCATTGTCATCTAGAGCATATAAATGAGAAATGCATCTCTAGAATGCATGTGATTGTTATCTAGACTCTTTTGGTTATTGAAAAAATAGAGACATGCAAGTTTTATTTATTGAGCTATATGACAAAATCATCTCCACTAGATGTAGTGGGAGAACAAGTATTCTATTAGGCTTAGTGCATGCTGATGTACAACATACCTTTTAGAATGAATGCTAAAGGTGGTTACTAGTACCTCACTATATTTACTGATGTGATCAGTAGATATGGAAATTTGTATTCATGAAATACAATTATAAATCTCTTGAAGTGTTCAAGAAGATTAAGAATGAAGTACATAACTAACTTGGTAAAAGTATTAAGATACTTTGACGTGATTGATGTTGAAATATTTTAAACCAAGAGTTCGGGTACCTTTTGAGGAGATCATGATAATGTATCATGACGAACTCCACCTGAAACATAATGATAGTGTATCATGAATGTGTATCGAATAGAAGGAATCACACCTTACTTGTCATGGTAAATAAAATCTAGTTGATCTTCCAATTTCTTTTGGGCACATGCTTCACACTAAATAATGTACCATCTAAAATTGGTTCAAGAGACATCATATGAGATATGACATGGGAGGTGTCTTGATGTGTCTTTTATAGTGATTAGGGATGAATACCTATATAAGAAAATTGTTTCTTAAAAGGATTTTTTCACAAATCACATAAATTTTATTTGTTTAATACTACTCTTATCCCAATCCTACAACAAAATTGTTTGTTGATCAGGATGATTGTATTCCTAAAGAGGAACTTGGTTCCAAAGGAATCAGTGGGAGTAAAATTAGAACTTGAAATGTTCGAGACAAATAAGAAAACATTGAACCTAAAAGAGGTACAACAAGAATAAGGAGGATCACAAGTTATTATGGAATCTCAAATTCCTTATGTAACACATAGAACTCATAGTTCTAGTACAACATGCCTTGAGTTTGAAAGATGATGATATCTTATAACTCAGAAAGGAGGTAAGTGGATCATAGATGATGAGTCAACAACCTACCTAGAAACTATCAGAACCTGAGAAATGGCTTGAGGCCATGAATCTAGGATGGACTCCATGTACACCAATAAGGTATGGCCTTGTTGGGTCCACCTGAAGGGGTAAACCCCATAGGGTGAATTTGTGTCTTTGTAAGAAGACCAACATGGAAAGATAAATTGGTCTCAAAGATCCTCAAACTAGTTCAAGGTGTTGAACATGATGAAGTCTTTCACCAGCTACCATGATTAAATCCATCTGGATCATTTTGTTGTTGTAGCTTAGTATGAGTATGAGATTTGGCATATGGATGTTAAAATGCATTCCTTAACTGGAATAATTATAAGAAAGTATACATGACACAACCTTATGCTTTTATAAATCCATTAATGCAAATAAAGTCTATAAGCTATAAAGGTCACTTTGTGGATTGAAGCAAGCATCTCAGAGCTAGAATCTTCTATTTGATAAGATAATCAAAGGGTTTAACTTGAGTCAGAATGAAGATAAAATCTATAATTAGAAAAGATTTAATGGGAGCATACTTATATTCCACATGATGATGGGGAATAACATCCTTATCCTGTGAATGACAAAACCTGACTGGAAACACTTTCTCTATGAAGGTTTAGGCAAGACAACCTAGGTGTGGCGATTGAGATCTATAGATATAGATCTGGAAAGTTTCTTGACCTAAGTAAGAGAACATACATTGGAAACATGTTGAAGGATTCAACATGCAAGATTAAATGAGAGAAAACTTGTCCATATTCCATGGAGTTAGTCTCTGAGGAGACTAGTGTCCCAGTTCTTGTGAAGAATGGGAACACATAGAATAGGATGACATATGCATTCACAATTGGATCTATCTTGAATTTAATGTTATGTAGTTATCTCATTATCTCATATGTATCTAGTTATCTCGTATGTATTGGACATGAGGTGAGGATATCAAGTCATCTCATATGTATTGGACATGATGAGAGGACATATATATACCTACCGAGAAAGCTTGTATGTATCAGACATGACAAGAGGGTATATGTCAGATGTCAATGAGAGTCACTGGATTACAATAAAGAACATCCTTAAGTTCTTGAGAAGCACTAAAATGATCTATTCCTTGGTTATGGTAATAAGGAAGAGTTAGGTGTAAAGGGTTATACCTATCCAAGCTTCCAAAATGACAAATTAATGATCACAATCTATATTTATGTTTGAATCTAAAGCAAGAACTATAAGTTGGAAAGGGATCTGAGCTAAAGACAATTGTTTATATCTACAGAAGAATATGAGTATCTTTGTGTTATGAGAATAATAGAGGATACTGTATGGATCAAGAAGTTCATATGAGTGAACTCATCGAGGTTCTAACCATTGATGACACAATAGAAATACTATGACAATAATGAAGCTATACAATATGCATGGAAACTCAGATAATATACTATGACATTCCATCTCATACAATTAGTCATACAACAAAGAGATGCGAAAATTGTAAAATACCAGCTTGAAGTAAATGTTGCTTGACCCGCTATAAAAGCGCTTACGCAATAGAAACATGATGGGCATGCTAAGATCACTTAGAATATAATTCATGGGTGATTGGCTCTAAGTACAAGTGGGAGTCTGTTGGTATGTATGCCTAGAGAGCCAATCATATGATGATTGGATGTGGCATTCAATACTTGATTTGATAATAATAAAATGTAATTCCATCTATTATGTTTGTCTCCATCATGAGATGATGACATAAACATAAGTAGATGTCTAAATAATGGTATTACTCAATGATGTATGTTTTCAAGTTCATGACTTGAATGATGAGATCATACAGATGTTAAGAGTATACATATATATTCTTGTTATGTCCCTAGTCAGATATTACTGTGGAAGTAAAATAGACGATAGTAATACATAAGACTAGAATGTTTGTTGACTGATGACAGAATCTCATTAGTTATGATATATGATATCAAGTCACTCACACATGTACATGTTACAGAACTCTGTATCAGACAGACCCACCATGAGAGTGATATATGGAGACCATAGAATGGTAGTCAAAATCATCTCTCATAGTGATAGTGGTGATTGTGGTTCTTAGACCTGAATTCACTACATTCATCACATGTCATTTGGTATACTTTGACATCATCAAACGTAATCCTGAAATAACAGTTGCCATAACGGTGATTATTGGGTAGCTGTGACATATAGGGATTTGAGTGTGAGTGATGTAGATGAGATTTGTCCCTCCTATAGGAGTTTGATATCCAAGACCTCTTGATAAGCATCACTGAGAAATGTAAGTCCGTATTCATGTGATTCAATATATGACATGTGAACTCATACACATCTCAGATAGCCTGCTCTAGTTCAAGGAACATGGATTGAATGTGGATAGGATGATGATTTTATGCCTTGAGTTCAATCTAGATATCAGAGACAAAGGAACTATATGATCATAGTAACACTCACTACTACAAAAAATGGTTTTTACAACAGTTCATTTTTCCATTTTACAACGGGTGTCAACTGTTGTATTAGATCGCGTGGTCTTATGGGGGGTTCTTTATACAACAGGTGTTGCACATGCTGTAATATATGTATTTTATACAACACTTAATACATGTTGTAGTTCATTGAACACACCTGTTGTAATAGGGGTGTTGTATATAACATGTTGAGACAAAAGGAAAATACATCTAGACACAAGGATTCAAACTTGAGACCACTTGAAAGTAAGGCACATCTCAAACACTGAACTAGTTTCATTTTATGCAACACATATATTCTTTGTTGTACATATACAACAAATGACGTGCAAACATGTTGTGTGATTGTGGTCTATTACAACGGGTTACTATTACAATAGGTGAAAGCCTGTTGTGTAATTATATTATACTACAATGGGTTATAGTATGTTGTCTAATGATGGTCTATTACAACGGGTTAACATATGTGACTATTACAACGGGTAGAGCATGTTGTGTAATTATGATCTTTTACAACTGGTTAGAGTATGTTGTGTAATGATAGTCTATTACAACGGGTTAACATACATGACTATTACAACGGGTTAGAGCATGTTGTGTAATTATGATCTTTTACAACGGTTTAGAGTATGTTTTGTAATGATGATCTATACAACAAGTTAGCATATGTGACTATTACAACGGGTTAGAGCATGTTGTGTAATTATGGTCTTTTACAATGGGTTTGAGTATGTTGTGATATTACAGTCTATTACAACAATTTAGCACCTATTGTAGTATCACATATACTACAACGAGTTTGGCCCGTTGTATATAACTTGTGTTGTATAAAATATATAATTCACAACACACAAATAGACTTGTTGTAAAAGATATGCTAACTACAACACAACCAATAGAACTGTTGTGTTTTTCCCGTTGTAAAAAGCATTTTCTGTAGTAGTGACTAATCATAGATTATAGGTTGAAGTTATTCTCCAAGTTTCCTATTATTTGGGTAGCAATGATGTGTGACTAGGCACCACTCTTTGCTTGTAATGTCATAAGTTTGTTATCGACGTTCATTGTCAACATAATTCTGGACCTATAGGGTCACACACATATGATACACTTGAATTAAAGGAGATATTCATGAATGATTTTTAGATTGAATGCTAAAAGTATTTAGGTATTCAATTAAATCATTGATCAACTAACTGGACTCAAAATCATCAAGTTCAAGTGTTGGACAAATTTATTGGAGTGTCAGGTTGATTGAAAATTGAATTGGCTTATTTCTGCATGACTCAAGACACCAACTGATTGGATCACAGGTGAATCCATCGACTTAGGCTCTCAGACAGGTCAGCTGAAGGTTCTGGTGAACCAATCGGCTCAGACAGGCCGACCGAAGGTTCTGGTGACTTTCCCGAATCATGAGAAAAGTTGATCGTTTCACTTGTTCAATTCTATTGGTACAAGGATTAATGTGGGATATTAATTAGAAATGACTTGTGAATTCAATTGCAAATAGGAAATTTGTGAAACGACCATGTGGCTATGTGAGATGACCGTTTTACTCACCAAACGAATCATTGGAGAGTGTGAGATGACCGTTTGTGTTGTGCAAGTTCTAAAACATTCATGACTTTGGACCCATCTACTCCCACATCGACTAGGAATCCTGACCCTAACTCCCCTATAAATAGAGGGGTACTCGGGGTTCCCAAGACACATAATTAAAAATCAGTTACTCTAACAATTATTGTCCTCTCTGGCTGTGGTAACCAATAGAGAACCCTAGTAAGTCTTACCCGTTAAAGGGAGGGATAGCACGGGAGAGAATAACTGAGGAACAGTTGTGGGAGAGTATGACGACAACTAGTACACAACTGAAAGGGACAACTCCTTCCCGTTGGCTCTGGTAGCACAACGTGGAGTCCCCGGTGGTTCGCGTGAACTACTCTAGAGGCGGGAGGCCGTGGTGTGCCACTAGGAGGACAACGTCAACCAGTAGTCCGTGTCGAGAGTTGTTGTAGATGACAACGTTCGAGTTTGCCATCCATAAAGGAGCCACATATGAGTCTCAATACAACTAGAAGACAGTTGTGCTTCTACAAAGAGGAGGAGTATGTTGCTGGACTTGTTCTAGGACCAGATATATCCTCAAAATCATCATTTCTATTATATAGTTATTGACATGATCCACTGGTTTATGGAGAATATAACAATAAAAAATTTTATTTTTACTGTCTATTCTGTCGCCCTATTTTCCTACAAAGTAGATTGAAGACTCACAAATGCTCCGGATTAAATTAATAGGAAGACATAGCAGGAAGCAAAGAAGAGGAGTCCTACGGGATTAGTTTGCATTCACGTATCTCATTGCGTTTTGTCAGACCTATGAGCTTGGAACGATGTGCACCCTGCACATCCTTGCGAGTGGGTAACCAGCCCCCACTAGCTCCGCATTTCCTTGGGCGAATATAGAAAGGCCTCATGTATCTCCAAGGTCATTGAATCAGTAAAGGTAGCAGCATCTCATTAACAACAAAGCAAATGGAACGGAAGGTGATATCGCCGAGATAGGAAAGCATGCGGAAGTGTTATGTTGGAGCGACAGACTTGCAAAATTGTTAAAAGATGAAGGAAGCATGTGGTTCGTCAAATAAAGTCGATACCGGAAAAGCAGACCCAATGAAAAGGGCGAAGCTGATAGAGTATACAGATTCAGGAAAGTTAGACGTAAGTGAAGGAAATATGTCTGGGGTCAGAACACCGCCAGAGAATCCTAGTCATGGAGGTCAATGGCGTCAGGAGCAACATATTCACGAAGTGGCAGTCCGGTTTAAAACACGGCAATATCATCTGCAGGGTGTAGGATGCTCACCATTCAGTCAATTGAACCATGGCACTTGTGTTAATGCAGGGGAATCGTTGGTAGCCGGAGATGAAGACTAGTCCAGTTTGGTTTCCTCGGGGATTGTAGAACTTGAGGGCAGAGTATGATGGAAACAAAGTAGGGCAATCTTCGTGGATTATTATAACTCTGCCTGATTTAGAGTAGAGGGAGTCCTGATCTCGTGAAGTCCCGGTAGTAGAGGCGCTTAAGTTAACATTAGGCATTAGTCCCTTAAGTTACTGAAGAGGGGAGACGAAAGGAGAACAAAATGGAAAAAGCAAGTTACTCAACATAGAGTGGTCGTTGTTGGGGACAAGTTACTCACGAGAGGGGAAACAGACGCCAGGGGAAGCAGAGGGGAAGATAATAGTTCTGTCGTCAAATCTGGTCAAAAGTGAAATGTAATATGCTTAGCGCCGAGAAGACATCTATGTGTTGTCATTAAACCCACGTGACAAGGAATTGAAACGGAAATTAAGGAATGACATCACTATTGAATTGACTACAAACTCGTATTTATTTATTTGTTCCTTTCTCTTTTGTTGGGAGTAAAAGTGAAGTCCAATTATCGTGAAATTTTGCATGTAATCTATTTGGGGTACCAATAATCTGAATTTGACATCATTTTCATATTTTGAGGATGTTACATATTCTACTTCATCATTTGTATATTAAGTTCCCGTTAGTGTATTTATTTCTCTAATTAATCAATTGTGACTCTATGTAACTATTTAATGTGATTACTCTTGTTGTACGCATCTAGGAATATTTTGGATAGTCAAATTATATTAATATGTACATTAGGTCATGTCATTACATGTATTATTTTATTACTAATACTCTTAAGTACTTAATTAATGTATTTGTCATCTTTCTTATATAATCATATTAAATCCCATATTATTTTCATTTCTCTTCAAACTCTAACCCTATGCATAGTCTTTATTCCAAGTTAAATCCAAAACTGTTGAAATGGATAATTAGATTAGTTAACCCCCATTTGAAGATTTAATCACCTAACTAATAACAAAATCTCATGGAGAAGGAAGTTTATCACGTTACAATGATTTGAAACTCCACTATTCTAGATCAATTTTATTTTAAAGGAAAAAGAACTTAATATTAAGCATGACCAATAAAAGGGTCTATATTTTGTTATGAACTCATATTAGAGTATGTTATACAACCGCAGTGTCACATCAGTCCAACTACTAAAATAACCTAGTCCATCCTGGGTACACATGCCAGGACACTAGAAACTAGAGTATGAATCCCAAAAATCCGAGTTACAACCACAGTCTCTCTCAATACATATCGACTCTGAGACACGACCTCGATCACTCTCTAAAACCTTGGGATCTGGATGGAAGATATATACCCTCCATGTACCTCATATGCTCAATAGTATACGACTTCGAGCTCCTCTTGGGATTACTCATTTCATTGTCCATCAGGTTCTGACACTTAGATAGTTCTACGGTCTTAGGGCAGTATACGATTAGGGTTATACTTGATTAATTACATTGTTTAAGTATTTTGATCGCTTCATCCAGGTTACATACATGGTCCTAAAGTATGCTTACAAAATTAGTTGAAGAGTAAAATTTCCAAAAATATAAAATTTATGGAATCCGTTCCATGTTACTCCATCATGGTATATTCATCCATTCCCAGCCATAAAAAGGACTAGATCTCAACAAGGGTGCTTAATGACCCCAAAATGTCATTTAGGTAAAACAATAATCAGATATTATAGCAACACTATTATCATCTAAAATTTTGCAGAGTTTTACAAGTGACAAACAAGATATCACACAAATCAGCATAAATTTCCATCAAACGTAAAAGTTTTGACATTTACAAGAACTAGGCATTTATGTGACCAAAACCTAGCATGAAAGATCTACTTTCAACATTATGATTTCATCTAATATCATTTAAGCACCAACATATTAATTAAAAGTATTGACACCACCATCAGTTAACCACTATATAGTAAGGTATAAATTGTGGGTCAAACTTATGTACAATGGGTACCAAAACGACACATATATGATATTTTTAGAAGTCATAACATCAATATTTTCAGATTTCAGACCTTGCATGTTCATGGAAAGCTCATTCACAGAAGAAGAAACGTGCATAGGATCTAATGAAGGCATAGAAACTTGTATAATCATCATTTTTGTATCAACGGTGCACAAAAGGCCATCTTTTATCATATTAAGTGTTTTCTAGACAAGATTTACATCAAACATGTTATGAGTAGGCAAGAAATGTATTAGAGATTTTATCACTCACCTTAAGGTGAAGAAGAACGACCCAAAAGCAAGAAATCTCTAAAAAAGAAGGAAATACTCGATCTTTGTACTCCAAAAGCTTCAAGGTAGCTCCTATTTTCAAGAACAGGGTAGGTATAGAGCAAAAGAAAGAAGAAAGAGAGTCCTTCATCCATGTGTACGAGTTTCCAGCCAGATACACCATAGATCTCAACCATGATGAAGGAGAGAAGAAGAAAACATAAAGAAACAAGGTTAGGAGGGAAGATCTTACATGCACAAAGCAAGAAACTAGGTAAGAAAGCTTTGATCGATACTAGAAGATCTAGATCCAAGTCCTACAACAACATGCAACCATGATCTAGCAAGGCCTCATCCTAAAAAAGCTCCTCCTTCTCCAACCATTGGTTTCAGATGAGATCTAGTAGTAAGAACGGGTTTGGGATAGAAATGTTCATTTGAGGAAAGAGGGGAGGGGTATTTATAACTATGAGGAGGGACAAAGGAGGTCAAAGGTTGATGACTACTTTACCATCGATCAAAGGTCAAGCTTTCCATCTACTTGTACAACTAGAACCTCCATCAGTTTGCAGCCCTCAAGAAAAATCATTGGATTGCAAACCAGTGCAACCATCTAGTTGCATCCTCCAAGAAAAACCATTGGTTGTTGAGAGTGTAGAACAACCATCAAGTATTGAGAGTGCAAAATGACCATCAAGTGTTGAGAGTGCAAAACAACCATCGAGTATTGAGAGTGAAAAATAATCATCAAGTGTTGAGAGTGCAGAACAATTATCAAGTGAGAGTGCAGAACAACCATTGAGTGTTGAGATTGCAGAACAACCATCATTTATTGAGACCAACAACCATTGGAAGGTGAAAATACCTTCACTTCCATACAAAATGAACATGAAGGGTTGATACCTTTAAGCAACAAGGTTTCAAAACATTCAAATAAGATAAACTTTATCAAATTATGGAGAATGCCACAAAGAAAGAGATACATTTGTTACAATTGTAGTTAGATCCTTAGAAAAGGGAAAATTTCATAAAGGTCCACACAAGTACATAAAAATTTGTAAAGCATAATCAAACAAAGTCTGATTAGGACCAAACTTGAAACATAGCTTTGTCAACTGATAAAAAATCAAAGGTTTAATTATGAAACTAAGAGCCCAATTAAACCAAATAAGTATGTTTAACCATAAAACTAGATCTGGGGTCTTACAATGTCTATGTCTATTTAGGATCCTTTTAGGTAATGTAGCCCATTTTAGGTTATGTGTGTACATCGACACCATGTTAGTAATTTCAGTTTTGATTTTGCATGTTGTTGCCTATCTTTTCTTTAAGTTGTGATTGATCTCTTCTTGGCACAAAATATCATTTTTTGCAATACTCGAGAGAAAAGTGATCAAAATGGGGTTGGAAGCTAGTGTGGACCTAAAACTTTGAGAGGAAAAATGGGACATGGGTAAGCGTATATGGAACTCCACTTGAGAGAATTCTCAAGTTTTAGGCACATCTCTACAGTCTCACACAATGCCCCAAATTGCCTTGGATCTAAGAGGGCTATCTAGGGAAAATTGGGGTATTCATCAATGATCTTAAAAAAGGAGCAAATGTCCAAAAGAAGGCACAAACTCACACGTAGCTTAGTATCATCAAGAAAAAGGTGCTAAATTTATGACAATTAGGTTCTAACTCATATATAGTAGGCAAAATTCTAAAAAATAATGTGCAAACTACTTTCAATAATTACCATGAGGCACTTAATGTCTAGAATGGTGTGCAAAAAGGTATAATATTGGTGCAACTACAAAATTGCAGCACATAATGAGGCATTAAAAAGTCAAAAAGCTCCTAACTAATTAAACAAGGTGCACAATTGTCAAAATGAAGCTCAGACTCTCGAAAAGTAGTCACCATATTGTACAAGTGAATAAAGTACAACCAAAATAGATTGTACACGAAATGCAATTTTCTTATGTGGTAGACCTGAGCATCCTCAAAGTAGGAAAGAATAAGTTCAATAGCTAATGAAAAATATGGAATGGATAGTAAATTTGGTGTCAAGGTTATGTCATCCAAAAAAGTAGGCAAGGTGAATTGTCGATGATAAATATGATTTCTCAAAAAGAAGGATGGCCCCACATTAGTCCTTCTAATTTTGCATACTCACATAGGTCTACTACATAGAGATAATTGTTTGTCTCACCTTGTTATTCATTTGAAGAATGGGTATCTAACTATTGATAATATTTTCAATGAACACAATCATGTTTATCTTGAAGTAGAGAATTTAATGTTTTACCATCCATGAAGAGTGTTTCATTGATGGATAGAAAAGGTTGGTTATTAATGAAAAGTGTGTTTTATCATCATCACAACCACTACGTACACTTTTTGTCAAAACTGGTGGTCTGTCTAATTTAAATTTCATCAAGAGGGATGGATACAATCTTCTATGCCAAATTTCAGACTAAATCTGTGGAAATAAGATGGCAGAGTGATGCAATAGTATTTTGCTAAGATGCAGAGTGTGCACATAGGTTTCTACTATATCAAGGATTGACATGAGATTGGTGTGTTGAAATAAATTTACTAAGGTGATTTAAGAGAACTTTCTTCCTGTAAGTACTAGAGATATTGCGGGATGTCCCAACGTGCCACAATGAGAATCAAAAATAGATTTACGAAGTTTCTCAATCAATCCTTCATTCTTCGAGAATCAAAAAGATCATTTTTGAGTTTGAATTTGTTCATTTGGAATCTGGGTTCTCTTTTTCTGGAAGGGCACCAGATTAGATCATAACTGCACTGAGTCCACTATATTATCTATAATAGTTCTCGATAGAAGATTTTTACCTTGCACAAAATTATCAACAACACATAACAAAAGTTATGATTTCATTTGCACGAGGTTTGCACCAAAAGTCCCAACTTCAATTCATTCTTGATAGGTAAAATTTACAAGATGAGTTTAGTGGCCATTGTCACAACATGTATACAAAATATGTATGATTATCATAATTACAAAATGAGCATCTATACAAGGTGTGCAAGCCAAAACATGAGTGGTAGATACATGCAATCAAATCCACCTATTTGGACCTGAGAGTAGAAGGACAACTTCAAGACACCCCTCAAAAGATCTTTCCTGACCTCCAAACTACTAATAGCCTACACAGAAAGGATCCTCTCCACAAAAGTGTGACTGACATTGTAGGTCACCTGAAAGACATGGATAACCACGAGGTGAGGCCCTTTCCCAATGATATGATGTAACAACCGATAGCGTTCTTATGCTTACCAAATACCAATTAACAGAGCAATAGAGACATAATTAAAAGACAAACATAATCTTTATAAGGTATGAAATAGTAGTAATTCTAAAACAAGAATGACAAGCAATACTTTGCAAGTGTAGAAGAGAAACAAAAGTATTGCTATGTGAATCTCTAAGTAACCATAAGTCGATATACATCACATATGTATTACTTATTTTATAACTAAGATTAGGTGGTTTGACATTATAATCAAAACCACTATCGAGTGACTGAATACTCCCCTAGCCACCATTAAGGTCCTAGTATTACTAGACTTCATGAGACCCCACCATACCTCAGTTGGTGCGAGTATAGAAAAGGTAGTGGATCAAAGGCCAGACTAATTGTGGAGTGATCAAAGATAAGTCCACATAAAACAAGGTCCAAATGGGTACTCATGTCTTGCTACCTATCCAAAGGTATAAAAAACCACATAACTTCTTGCATATCATATTCACAAGATCATATGTCACATAGCTATGACATCGACCATAAACATTCACAAAACCATATTGGATGTTGAAGAAACATCCTCCAATCACATGCATATAATCAATAGTTTATGAATTCGAGCTCTTTCTCATGATTCAACACCATGATAAGGAATCTTGTTTGACTATCCCAACTTCTGAGCATTGGGGTAGCTCCTATGGTCTCAGGGCATTACATTTTTAGGGTTGCACTTGATTATTTAGGCTAATTACTCATATTTCAATTGTATTGATCAAGTTATAGAAAAGGTAGATACATGTAGTTATGATGGTAATCAATTATAACAACTTCATAATATATAAAAGGCATCGATATATAAATCGTAGCACCCAATCATGGAGAAAACAACCATCTCTAGCCATATCAAGGCCCAATTTACCTATTTAAGTCATATCAAGGACAAACCCACATATGGATTCCACATACACCTAAAATGATACATTTATACTCAAATGGAAGAAAAGAGATTCCATGGAAAAAAATTGATTAAGACTCACAAGTATGTGTAAGTAAAAAAAAATTGGTCGGTATGTATAAGTCAAATTTCAACCATGAATAGACATAAAAGGTCATTTTAAGCACAAAATATATACTTTTAGGTATCAAGTCTAAGTACAACAAAATTTTAGAAGCATAAAATCAGGAAATCATCCAAATTTCATCTTAGGTACATATGAAAATAGTAGGGAAAGTATCCTAGTTCGTTTCCCACCAGTCATGGTATCAAAATAACATAAAAGAGCATTTTAGGGCGTAAATTCATGTATTTTGAAATACCTGTCCACACACGAATAGAAGATAAAATTAAATAACATCATGAATAACCATTTAAATAGTATGAAAGTCAAGTAATTTTGGCATCAAATACATTCTAACAAATTGTCCATTGAATTTTCATCTTTAGGCATATCAAGTAAGATACATGCAAGATTACAATTTTGCATGTATAATGTAAGCAAAAGAAGCTAAAAAGAGTTGTATCACTCACCTCCAAGGTATATGAACTTTATATACAAAAAGAAATCCACAAAATCAACACCACACAATGAACAACCCTTCAAAGGCTCCAAAGAAACCCCTCAAGCAATATCTTGGGCAGACTATGAGAAAAGATGAGAAAAGAAGGTTCTTTATCAATATGCGCCAAGTTCCAACATGAAACTCCATGAATCTATGACAAGAGAGGAATAAGAGAGGGAATAAATAGATAAGAGAGATAAGGAGTAATATTACATGGTTGGTGGGGTTCTAACATCCACCATGGAAGCTTGGATCATCAACATGCAAGTGCATCCAAGCACTTTCTTGAACCTATCAACCACCAAGGAGGGCTTTTGAAGCCTCTGTGCTTCCTCCTCATTGTCCAAGATAGTGTCTCAATATCAAAGAAGATGTGGGGTCTAGGGGTTAGAGAGCTATATATTAAGGGGGCAACAGGCCCACCTTAAGTTGGTATTGAAGGGCAAAAGAAGGAAAGTGTATCAAGGATCTTTGCCTTAGGGTGTCAAGGTACCCCTATTGAAGGTGTATCTATTAAAAGGAATTGTTGATTTTTGCCACCAGGAAGTTATCAAAGAATGTGGCTTGACCTGTGGAGGTCCAAAAACCATGTTATCAAGGATCTCTACCTATGTGCTATTGAGATACACCCATGAACATATTGGGGTAGATACTCCACCTATCGACCCCCCCCTTCAACCCATCAAATATCTACCTTGACTTGATAAGATATATAGGGTCATTTCTAGATAATCCATTGAGTCTAGGTTTGGAAAGGCTTTCAAAGACAAAAGGCTGGCACATCGAGCCTAAACCATCCAATATTCAACCTAGCCTAGGTCTAGGGCTAGGAACTCTAGGATGAAACCCTTTTCAAACCAAGTTCAAAATCAATCAAAATTGAGAAAGATAATAAAGGTAAGTATGCACATAGATAATATGAACTTAATTTTCCACTAGGATTTCAATCATGGTAAATTTGCATATCAGTCCAAAAGTGTGCAAGAAATTGAAAAATAAGGTAAACAAGTGCAAATTGAACCAAATTAGAGATTTGCATTATTAAATTGAGTTCAAAACTAAATAAAGTATTCAATTATAATTACAAAACATGACTAAAAGTTATTATAGTTCAGGAGTCTTATAATAATAAATCCTAAAAATGACTTCTCTCCAAAATCCTACAAAAACTAGAGGTACTTACTAAGCACCTTAATCCTTCGAATCCCAAGTAGCTTCTTCCACGCCCCGGTGATGACACAAAATCTTCACAAGGACTACATATTTTTTGTATCTTTTGAATATGTCTATGTAAGATCAATATTGGTTCCTTGACATATGGGGTGTCATCATCTAAGTATACTCCCACTAGCTAGATCATTTATTGTGTATTTGGATGAAACTTACTCAAACATAGAAATATGAAAGTGCAACCTATGCAACTAAGACACCTTTCGAACTTGAATTGTGTTAGGGAAATGCCTTATGAACCGAGGAGCCAACTTACCCCTCTTGCAAAACCTTACGACTCCCTTACATCATAAGAACTTTAAGTATACACAATGTCCAACTTGGAACTCCAAAATCTACACTACAAACCCACACAAGACTCCTGCATATCTTGAGTTTCCTTCAACTATTTGTTGAATCACCTTAATCTTGTCTGTCGGTTGTTGTACCATCGTAGGACCTAAAAATTGTATTCACCCGACTTGAATCAACAAAGATGTGATATGAATTTCCTATGTATAGGGCCTCGTATGATGCCATGTTATGCTCTTATGATGATTGTTGTTGTAGGAGAACTTGATCAAATTGAGTTTAATTTCCCAACTTCCCAAAATTTGTTGGACACATGCCCATAAGATCTTTCTAGATATGGATGGTTCTCTTTGGATTGTCGTATGTCTGAGGGTGGAAAGCTACGCTAAATCATAATTGTGTCCTTAAAGTTGTATGCAGACACTCCCATATCCTACACATAAATTGAGGCCCTATTCCTGACACTCTTGTAGCCGGTAATCCATCTAGAAAAACAATCTGACCCATGGACATATGTGCCAACTTATTTGTAGTGTAGGTGGTCTTAAGTGGTATGAAGTGAGAAAATTGTGTTAAAACAAGTAATGATTACCTTAATGGAATCGTGTCCCTTAGTTACCCTAGGAAGACCAACCAAAAAATCAATGGTCACATGATCACACTTCCACCCGAGAATTGGCATGGGCTATAACAACCATTGCTCTGCCTAGACTTGCTGAGATAGTGGGCACCTCACCATGAACTTTGCAAAGTCAAGATTCAATCATGGACACTACTACAGATTTTCAGAATTGTGGCACATCTTTGAAAAACCACTAGAGGGGGGTGAATAGGGTTTTTATGAAGATTTAAAAATAATAATTCAAACAATCAATCACAAAGTTGTTGAATAAGGAGACACAAGGTTTAGAATGGTTTCACCCTTAGCAAATACTAAGGGAGTCAGTCCACTACCCAATTGTTTCCAATTGGGATTTTGAAAGCACATGTATTTCATTACCTTGCAAGGATGTTACATAAAATACAACTACCTTCCCAAACCCTTTGGACAACCTTCACCCCGAAGTCATCTCACCAACTTTGAAGCAGCCTTCACTTGAAGTAACTTCAAGCTCCCCCTTGAAGTAGCCTTCCTCCTTGAAGTAGCTTCCCGTTGAGACCTTCTAGAAGTAGTCCAAAGTCCACCTTCTCCTCCAAGAAGACCCTTCTCCACCTGAGAAGATAAACCCTCTCCAATCCGCAGCCTCCAACCTAGGAGTAGCAAGGAGAGTACAAGGCAGATAAGAAGGAATAAGAAAGGAAAAAGGAAAATACAATTACCACTTTGGCACAAGGCTTGAATCATATATCAAGCATTTTGATCTCCTAACCAATGTATATGAAAGTGTAAGTTCAGTGGGTAGGATATGCTAGCATATAGGACACGAAATTGGAGCAATGGAAATGAATAGCAAATGTTGGAGTTGCTCAATTGTTGACAAGAATGGATTTTCAATTGCAAGTGTGTATGCTCAAATGTTGCACAAGTGTGTTTTGGGTGTCCTAAGGCATTTCCTATTTATAGGAATAACCTATGAGTGCTTAAGGACGTTCTAGACACTTTCTAGGGGGTTCTTAGTGCTCAACTATATGTTAGTTGTCCACTAATTGCTTTAGCAACGACTAGTTTATTAATTCTAAAATGTGCAGACAGCGACAATCTCGATCGAGAAGTTTGTCGACCGAGAGTCGATTGGTCGAAGTTTTTTCCGACCGAGGGACGATCTGGAGCAAGTGTATATAACGTTCGATTCCAACTCCCAACTAATTTGTCTGTTGTGTCTAACGGATATAGAACCTATTAGAAGAAATAACCCGGGAGACTCTCAGTCGAGAAGTTGTTCGACCGAGCTTGTCTCGATCGACAAAGAGTTCGACCGAGAGTGTCTCTATTTTGGTGGTTCTAGATGAGTACTAAGTGTGTGTATGATCGTGCAGTTGTGACACTATTATAGGGGATGACATATGTAAGTGTTGTGAGTGGCTAGGGAAGATCTAAATGCTTGATTTATATGATATCTAAGTACTTGTACATTATATACTTGTACAAGTTTTTATATTTGATTACAATCATGAAATTAAAAAAAATTACGCATTTAGATCTTCTAAAGTTGTGTCATCCACTTAATTCCTACAATACTCAAGTAGCACGTTAGATCCACAAGAACGAAATGTTTGTCATCATCAAAACAAAGGGATTGTAATAATGTCCAATTTAGCCAATAATCTCCCCCTTTTTGAAGATGACAAACATTTCCAAAATATAAAATAAGGAAATATAAATCATATGAGTGTCATACATGAAGTTTACCTTTTGTAGCCATTCTCTTGTTTGCAAGTGTGTGCTGGCCGAGAAATTATGAAACTGATTTTATTTATTTTATATTATTCCAAGAAATTATGAAACTCATTTTATTTATTTTATATTATTTCTCCCCCTTTGTCATTTCAAAAAGATAACCAAGATAATCATTAAGTATGACTTTTATTACTCCCCCTAAATTTGATAATTTGATACTCAAAGCAAACCACTTATGTCAAATTTAGCCTCAATTTATTTCTCAATCATTTGCAAAGGATGATACGCCTTGAAATGATATGAGATCCATTTAAGCTCATGATGGATACATATATTGATTTGTCATCCATTTTAGAAGGGATGTTAAGCCCTGAAAATGACATGAGAATCATTTAAGCTTAGAGTACATGAATGTATCTCTAACCAAATACATGGGACGTTAAGCCCAAATTTGTTTAGATAACTCCATTAAGAACAAGATATATATCACATTCATTGAATATTGTAGGCTCCTTTATTTTCATAGCCAAGATTACCTTAAAAATACTAAGGTCATAACTTGTTTCAAATTTTCTTTAAGATGTTTACAAAGGTTTTGTGAACTCCCCTTAATCTTATAATCAAGAGAATTTAAGGATTCTAAGGTCATAATAAGCATTAGATCATAATAAGTTAAACTTTTATGAGAGTTATGCATTGAAGTCTTGTTTTTAATATACTAAGATTGATTGCAAGAAAATGATTTACAAATAAGCATTTGGTCAAGCTTATTTTAGGTCGACCTTGACTTCGACCAAGGCACCCCTCGGTCGAACTTTGTTTTGACCGAGAGGCATTTTCTATAGATTTACAGTTTAAGCACTCTCATTGAGTTACACATTAATGTTAAAATATGTGAAACATAAAGTCTTTATATAATATGATCAAATGTATATCAATTTGAAGCACTTTGAGTGATACCTATTTTGAAGAAGTTTTATCAATTGAAAACTTAATATAGGCATCACAATGAAGTCTTTGTTCTTGATTTTCTTAGAGCAAGTTATATCCTAAGCAAATTTGTATGTTCTTCATGAAATAAGGAATTTTGATATCCACAGTGATTGTTCTTCTTGCAAAAAGGCAATTGAACTACATCTTCAACATGTTCAATCATAGCAAGAATGTAGCTTTCAATCATTTATTTATAAGCAAGATTATTTGCATCAATAGAATTTTCCATAAGTCATGTTGCCACCATGATGCAAAATTATATCCTAAGAGCAATCATGTGTAGAATTTTAAGCAATATATGAATTTAGTACCTTGCTCTTGATTTGGGTATAATAGATTTTAAATGTAACATTGAACTAGCTCTTTATTCTAAACAAGTCTCTTATATTAAACTTATTTTAGATTAATTCTTTAGAATCAGTCATCCTTGAGTATAAATTAAGAACAAGTTTTATATCTCATAGAACTCAAGTTATTAAAATCAAGATTTTTCTTTTGATTACTTAGAACAAACAACTAGATAAGACATTAATATTCTTATTCTAAGAAACAAACTATTTATCTTGGAATAGTGTCATCTAGCAAAAATCATTCATTTATTACACGGGATGATACAAGCCATGCACACGATAATCATTATCTATCATGTCAAGATGCATTTGTGCCATAGAGTTTTACTATTATGCAAAGTGGCATTTTCAATGATAACATCATCTTTATATGTAATGAGCTGAATCACAATGATCATTTTGAAAACAATATCCATTCATGGTTTGTATATATAGATCAAAGATTATTTTAGACAAACCAAGTAAAAGATGGAACACAATGATCATGATAAAATAGTAAAGGCATATCCATAACACAATGATCATGATAGAACAATAGAAGCATATCCATAATTTCATGAAATACAATGATTATGATCATTTAAAAGCAAATTTCAAGACACATGGCTTTTATATAGATAGACCAAGGAATACTTAGGACAAACCATGTGGATTATGATAAAACAGTAATTTCCTTGATTAAACCAACATGGTTCATAATTTTCAGTTTTAAGCCAAACCATGTAGGAGAAGAACCAAGATAATCTCATGAGAAGCAAATCCATTATTTTCTTGATTAAACTTACTCAAATCATCAGTTTTAATATACACAATGTAGAGAATCATATCTTTTAAGGAAGATTTATCAAAGCAATATCTTTTTCTTGATCAATCATGGTTCATAAATTTCTTGTCCTATGTTGGATCCTAGATGGGTGATTAGATGCTCTAGAGGGGGGTGAATAGAGTTGAAAGCACTTAAACAAAACTCATTAAACCTTCAAAATATATGACAAGATAAGGTTGCTAAATAGGCAATTTGTGTGCAACTAAAACATACATAGCAAGGATGAGAGAGATTGAACATGCACCAATAGACAAGCTATTTAGAGTGGTTCCACACTTCAAACTAGAAGTGTTTCAGTCCACTTGCCTAGAGAGGTCAACCTCTAGGACTTCCAAACTATTGCACTCTTATATTCATTCATAAGACATACAATGCATGACCAAACAAAAGACTTACCTATCCAAGACAAAGAGTCTTCAACCTTACCAAGGACTTACCCACTTTGCAAGAGTCTTTGGCCTTCTCCAAGGACTTACCCACTCTTGCACAAGTCTTCGGCCTTGCAGGAATTACCCACTCTTCTTGGATCTTCAGCTTTTGACTTTACCTTCACTCGGAGAAGCTTTCACCAAGGTCTTACGCACTTGAGTTTGAGTCTTCTGCCTTCTCCAAGGGCTTACCCACTCTAGCTCCAAGTCTTTAGCCTTGATCTTCACCAAGGGACGCCTTCCCTTGTTCTTCTTCACCTCTCTTGGACAAGAGAGAGAACCTTCATCTTCATGATTGCAAATGAGAGAAGTGGAGGTGGTGGAAGTGAGAGCCTCACAAGATATACAAGTAGAACTAGCTCTCTTACATATTTCCTACTCACTCTAATGGATGTATCAAGTGATTAAGCTTAGAGAGAGAGAGGAGGTTGTAGGAAGCACTCAACTATAGAATAGGAATCTCACAAAGAGTTTGCAATGAATGCTCAACCTTGGAATGAAGCCCAAGGGGTCCTATTTATAGCTGGGGATGCCTCTTAGCCTTTGGGAACACTTATGAACGAAAACTAGCCGTTTTGTGGCTTGCAACGGATCTATTTTCACTTGTTGCAACTCCACAACGGCTAGAAACACTTTTCTACACTTTTCCGTACAGTGCAATCAGTCGAGTTTCTATGGGTGTAACTCGACCGATCAAGTAGGAGGCAAACTGATGTTCAAAGGATCGGTCGAGTTTGTCCTGAGGAAACTCGACTGACCTTTCAACTGGAAATGGCCTACTGCCCAATCGGTCGAGTTCTGTGAGTGCACAACTCGACCGATGCAATCTTCAGAAAATCGATCAAGGTTGATCGGTCGAGTTTCAGGGTGGGAAACTAGACCGACCAAGTGCATGTAATTGATTTTCAAAGACGCATTTAAAGTGCTCTAATATTCGATCTAAGTGTTCCTGATATTTTTCTAAGCTTAATTACAAGTTATACAATCATTACAAGTGATTTACAACATTATTCTAATCGATATACATCATATTACAAAAACGTGCACTTGTATGACTTTGACTTGTCTTTTCTCCAATTTGAGATGTGCAAGTTAGGGCATTTGGAGTGTGTCTATACATAATCTGAAATTTCTCAAGTAGAGATATTAGACACCAAAATGTGGAATGGTTAGTCATCATCAAAACATGGGTTTAGTCAATTTAGACGTGAGTCAACATTGACCTAATTGACCTTGAGTCAACATTCTCCCCCTTTTTGAAGATGACAAACCATTCCATAAATGTATTGAAAGCATTTAAGTAAATTCATACCTTTGGAGAAACCTAGGGGTTTCAATAGAATGGAGTTCATATGCTCCCCCTCAATTGATGCACATGGAGTTTTCATACTCCCCCTCAATTGATGCTATTTCTCCTGCATGGTTAGCTTTCATAACATTTATAGAAACTATGTCTTCTACTCATATATGTTCTACGCATATATGTCTTCTCCCCTTTACATGAACATACTTCTCTTCTTCATGTAAGACATGCCTTCTTCCTCTTTTTAAAAGAAGACATACCTTTCTCCCCCTTTGTCATTTCAAAAAGAGGGGTTATGAAGAAATAAGAAACATCACTTGTTAAAGAGAAAAGGAGATAACACAAATATATATAAGGAGAGTAGAAGAGCACAGATAGGGTCTTGTCCAAGCATAGAAAGAAAAGCAAGTTAAAACATATACTTGAACAACCCAAAAATGCAAGATAAAGTGCTGCAGAAAAACAATAAATTGCAATTTTGACCCTCAAGATGATGGAATTTGATCAAAAACCATCGGAGCTCATGGCAAAGCGATGAGTCTTGCTCAGAAGGTTGTTTCTGCATGAAAAACACTAGTCTTGCACCAAAAACTGAAATTGGAGCAAAAGCTGCATAAAATCCAAAAATACTCCAATTTCTACATATAATGTAGATCTATGTACCCTGCATCACAATGTTATGCAAGCAACTAAAGATAGTAGATATGCAATTCAAGGAACAATCTTGAGCATGTATGAGACTAGATACAAGCATAGCATATATATGAGCAAATATTCCAATTATAAACAGGGTTAGAACTACATGTATATGAACTACTAGTAGATGATAACACAAGTTAGGACTACTAGTAGGATCTAGATCATAGCAAGAGATACCAAAAGATACACAAGTTAAAGAGCAAGCTATGATTAGATGAAGAGATATATCCAAACAAAGAGATATGCAAATTTAGAAGCATGAGAGGATATAACTCACTAGATATGCATCCTTACTATAAGATGATTACCCCTAAGAACCTCAAGGTTGTATCAAAATAAGATATACACCTAGATAGATGTAGCAAGTTAGAGCACAACGGAAGCAATTTTTAGACACAACCAAGAGATCCAAAGAGATCATCATCAAAACCTGCAAAACAACTCAAAGCAAGTAATTGCAAGATATAGATATACCAATTTAGAGCAATTAGAGAGATAAAGTTGTAAGCAAGATAGGAAATTTAGAACATGGCAATATTCATATATAAAGGTACCAAATGAGAGTGCCAAAGAATAAGGCTATTGGTTGAGAAAATCTAGTTGAGAGGGAAATTCTCACTCAATAAGCCAAATGTATATTCTGTGCACAGTGCTATCGGTCGAGTTCTATGCATTGACAACTCGACCGATGACAACTGCTGGTAACACCCATTGGTGCCCATCGGTCGAGTTTCACTAGGGCAAACTCGACCGACAGAGCAGCTGTCAAAAAGCACATATATTTCATAAAAACATATTTAAAGGCATGCTAAAAAATACAAACCATATCCAAACATGTCTAAGCAAGTTAGTAATGCACTATAGAAGCATTAGAAACAGTTTTTGAGCAAGAGTGTGAAGAGAAACACAAAATACCACTTTTGACTCAAAAACCATATGTATAGTGCACACTAACTTGGCAAAAACAAGTTAGGATAGGTTATAAGCAATAAAACATTTACCTTTGTGCTTACCATTTCCTTTTCCACTTGTTGTCACCCTCTACACATCTCACCTTTCTTCTTTCATGTGGATTGAGAAGTCAATTTGCAAATAAATAGCTCAACTCAACCCATTTACAAGTACCTACAAGAAGAAAGATGAAATGGTCCCCAATCATGTTTTTGGGTCTGGAGGAGTTAGTTTAGAAACCCAAGTCCTATTGCTTTTGGTTGCTTTCCTAAAAGGACAACAAGTAGAATAATGACCTAATTCATTGCAATAGTTGTGTGTGCCCATAGTCTTGGAACTAGAGGATTCTCCATGGAATATTGGAGGTCCTTTATCTTTGTTGTTCCCTTGACTACTATCATATCCTAAACCATGTCTACCAATTTGTTTAGTAGTATAGTGTAGGATATCATTAAGATTCTTTTTACCCACTAAGAATCTTTGCAAAGAAGATCTCAAACTATCATTATCATGCTTAAGAGAAGCAATAGTCGAAGATAATTGATTAATATTATCTCTAGCATGCAAAAGATCATTTTCTAAGCAAAAAGATTTAGTTGAATAAGAATCTCTATCAATATGAAGAGCAGCAACATCATTCTCTCTATTTGTAGAACTAGAACAAGATTCATGCCCATTGATTTTAGCAAGCAAGGAGGCATTTTCTATTTCTAATTCATGCAAAACAAAATCTTTGTCCTTGTTTTCAGATTTAAGAACATCAATGTCATGCATGAGAGAATCAATAATTAAAGTATGCTCTTCATTAGAACTAGGCATGAGAGGTTGAGCTTCTAGAAATTTAATCTTATCAAGTAAACTAGCATTTTCAAGTTTAAGAGAGTCTACTTGGCTAAGACAATCATTTTTATCAATAAGCAAGCAAGAATTAGCATATTCAAGATCATCTAGTTCTATATGCAAATTATCAACAATTTTAGCAAGCTTTTTCTTTTTCTTTTTAGAAGACTTATAAGAGGCACAAATATCATGAATAATAGCAATTAAAGATTCTTTATCTAAAGAGTCTAGATTTACCTCACTTGAGTCTTCACTTGTTGACGCTATAAGGGCAAAATGGCATTCTCCTTCATCACTAGAGCTTGAGCTTGATCCTTCACATGAATCTTCACTTGAGCTTGAGTTGGAGGAGCCACTTGAGCTTGAGTGCCATTTCTTCTTGTGAAGATGGGTCTTTTTGCCTTGTGGGCAATCTTCCTTGTAGTGACCCTTCTTTCCACATGTGAAGCACCAGATGGAGGAGGACTTGCCTTTGAAGGGTTTACCCTTGGAGTACATGGCATCTTCTTTAGCTTGAGAGGATGGAGAGACTTGTTCCATGATAGCTTCAATTTGAGCCTTCATTTCAGCCTTCTTCATTCTCTTTAGCTCTTTCTTCTCTTGTCTTTCTACTTCCTCCCTCTTGTCAAGTGTAGCTTCATGTGCTTGTAGATTTCCAATGAGCTCTTCAATAGGAATATCCCTAAGAGACCTTGCTTCTTCAATAGAAGTCACCTTGGATTCCCATCTCTTGGGGAGAGTTCTAAGGATCTTTGAGTTGATCTCTCCACTAGACATAGGTTGTCTTAGAACAGCAAGACCATTCAAGATGGTGTTGAGCCTTGAGTACATGTTGGCTATGCTCTCCTCCTTTCCCATCTTGAAGTTCTCAAGCAGCCCTTTGAGCATGTAGACTTTACTTTCCTTCACTTGATCAATCCCTTCATAAGTGATGCAAAGCTTTCTCCATACCTCATAGGCCGTCTCACAAGAGGAAATCCAGTTGAACTCGGTGGGGGTCATGGAGGCATATAGGATATGCATGGCTCTAGCATTCAAGGTTGCTTTCATCAAGGCATCTTCATCCCATTCTTCAATCTTTGTCTTTGGTTGCATGTATGGGCTATTCACCATTTGCCACATCTCAAGACTTGATCCTTGGATGTAGAATTAAAGCCTTCTTCTCCAATATAGGAAGCTGCTCCCATCAAAGATTGGTAGGATGATTCTCCCTCCTTGGTAGTCACCCATCTTCTCCTACTTGTTGAAGTATGCTTGGAGAAGACCCGCTCTGATACCACTTGTTGAATCCTAGATGGGTGATTAGATGCTCTAGAGGGGGGGTGAATATAGCTGAAAGCACTTAAACAAAACTCATAAAACCTTCAAAATATATGACAAGATAAGGTTGCTAAATAGGCAATTTGTGTGCAACTAAAACATACATAGCAAGGATGAGAGAGATTGAACATGCACCAATAGACAAGCTATTTAGAGTGGTTCCACACTTCAAACTAGAAGTGTGTCAGTCCACTTGCCTAGAGAGGTCAACCTCTAGGACTTCCAAACTATTGCACTCTTATATTCATTCATAAGACATACAATGCATGACCAAACAAAAGACTTACCTATCCAAGACAAAGAGTCTTCAACCTTACCAAGTACTTACCCACTTTGCAAGGGTCTTTGGCCTTCTCCAAGGACTTACCCACTCTTGCAAAAGTCTTCGGCCTTGCAGGAATTACCCACTCTTCTTGGATCTTCAGCTTTTGACTTCACCTTCACTCGGAGAAGCTTTCACCAAGGTCTTACCCACTTGAGCTTGAGTCTTCTACCTTCTCCAAGGGCTTACCCACTCTAGCTCCAAGTCTTTAGCCTTGATCTTCACCAAGGGATGCCTTCCCTTGTTCTTCTTCACCTCTCTTGGACAAGAGAGAGAACCTTCATCTTCATGATTGCAAATGAGAGAAGTGGAGGTGGTGGAAGTGAGAGCCTCACAAGATATACAAGTAGAACTAGCTCTCTTACAGATTTCCTACTCACTCTAATGGATGTAGCAAGTGATTAAGCTTAGAGAGAGAGGAGGCTGTAGGAAGCACTCAACTATAGAATAGGAACCTCACAAAGAGTTTGCAATGAATGCTCAACCTTGGAATGAAGCCCAAGGGGTCCTATTTATAGCTGGGGATGCCTCTTAGCCTTTGGGAACACTTATGAATGAAAACTAGCCGTTTTGTGGCTTGCAACAGATCTATTTTCACTTGTTACAACTCCACAACGGCTAGAAACACTTTTCTACACTTTTCCGTACAGTGCAATCGGTCGAGTTTCTATGGGTGTAACTTGACCGATCAAGTAGGAGGCAAACCGATGTTCAAAGGATCGGTCAAGTTTGTCCTGAGGAAACTCGACCGACCTTTCAACTGGAAATGGCCTACTACCCAATCGGTCGAGTTCTGTGAGTGCACAACTCGACCGATGCAATCTTCAGAAAATCGATCAAGGTTGATCGGTCGAGTTTCAGGGTGGGAAACTGGACCGACCAAGTGCCTGTAATTGATTTTCAAAGACGCATTTAAAGTGCTCTAATATTCGATCTAAGTGTTCCTGATATTTTTCTAAGCTTAATTACAAGTCATACAATCATTACAAGTGATTTACAACATGATTCTAATGGATATACATCATATTACAAAAACGTGCACTTGTATGACTTTGACTTGTCTTTTCTCCAATTTGAGATGCGCAAGTTAGGGCATTTGGAGTGTGTTTATACATAATCTGAAATTTATCAAGTAGAGATATTAGACACCAAAATGTGGAATGGTTAGTCATCATTAAAACATGGGTTTAGTCAATTTAGACGTGAGTCAACATTGACCTAATTGACCTTGAGTCAACATCCTATTTATAGGAATGGCCTATGAGTGCTTAAGGACATTCTAGACACTTTCTAGGGGGTTATTAATGCTCAACTAGCCGTTAGTTGTCCACTAATTTCTTTAGCAACAACTAGTTTATTAATTCTAAAAAGTGCAGATAGAGACAATCTCGGTCGAGAAGTTTGTCGACCAAGAGTCTGTCGGTCAAAGTTTTTGTCGACCGAGGGATAGTCTGGAGCAAGTGTATATAACGTTTGATTTCAACTCCTGTTGTGTCTAACGGCTATAGAACCTATTAGAAGAAATAACCCAGGAGACTCTCGGTTGAGAAGTTGTTTGGTCGAGTTTGACTCGGTCGACTAAGAGTTCGACCGAGAGTGTCTCTATTTTGGTGGTTCAATATGAGTACTAAGTGTGTGTATGATTGTGCAGTTGTGACACTATTATAGGGGATGACCTATCTAAGTGTTGTTAGTGGCTAGGGAAGATCTAAACTCTTAATTTACATGATATCTAAGTACTTGTACATTATATACTTGTACACATTTTTACATTTGATTACAATCATGAAATTAAAACATTTTGAGCATTTAGATCTTCCAAAGTTGTGTCATCCACTTAATTCATTCAATACTCAAGTAGCATGTTAGATCCACAAGAATGAAATGTTTGTCATCATCAAAATAAAAGGATTATAATAATATCCAATTTAACCAACAATCTTGATACTGCCATATACATCATGTTCATAGAGTAATGTGCCTCTTCAAGGACCATATCCCTCAAAACTCTAGCATCAGGAATAACCATTCCATTAAAAAAATGCATTCTCCCATTATCTATCTAATGAAACCCATCACGATTCATGCTACTAAACCATGCTAATCTTATCATGGCATCATTTTTCTAAACATAAATAATCTAATGTATCAATTTTGCCTTTGATTATAATAGCACCAATAAACCTCATATCTTGGAAATCTCCACAATGTTCATTTGTTGTAGAGACACCAACATGTCCCTCTTTCTATAGATTGAGTACAACTGTGTTCCGTCTGCAAACAAAGATGAAGATGATTTTCCATTCAATGTATCAACTTATTGGTAAATATGCCCATAGAGCCATCCCCAGTGATTGCATGGAGTCAGATATTAATTAATCAATTAATAAAATTATTTGGTTAATTAATTAATTCCATAATATTCTAGTTAATCCACGAGTGTTTTAATTAACGTAGTCTTTCTATATACTGATGGGTTTAGGAAATCCTACTTCCTTTCATCTCCTATTTAAAGGGGCTCGACGGCCGATATCTATATAAGATATTAAGAGAAGCTATTAGTTTACGCTCACGTATGTAAACCCTAGCCATCACCGTCCTCAGGAGAGAAAGGAGAGCACCGTGACACTAGCACGTTGCCGCACAGAGATGACTCCTTCCTTCTGGCTTAGGAAGCATGACGTAGAGTTCCAGTCCATCCGCGTAGACGAAGTAGAGATGCATACGTTGAGACGCCTGCGTTCGGAGGACATCAACGGCCATCCATACATGCTACGAGCGGCGTACATCGTTGCACGAAAGGAGTGTGGCAAGATCTTCCTGCGACACACTTAGCGAATGAGAGAGAAGTTTTGTATGTGTCTACCAACAACATTACACACCATCATGCAACGGGACATCACCGGACTTGTTTGCTCTGCGATAAGGTATATCCTGCAAACACTCTTTCTAAATATGATGTTGTCGATGAGATATTGTTTTGGGTTGTGTAGAATTTTTTTTGTTACTTCCTCCATGCATGTTTTCTCTACAAAACCCGACACAAATGCCATATTTGCCTTTCTGAGAGGAAAGTGAATCATACATTCATAATCCTTTTCTAGATCAAAATCACCACCTCTTCCTCATGTTAACTCCTGTTACAAAAATATATCCTTAATGTTCTTGTGGTCCATGAAGATATGACACTTCTATCCATACAAATAGTGCCTCCAAACCTTCAAAGGACCACTACTTCTAGCTCCAACTCTTAAGTTGGGACGCTATCCTTGTGCTTCCTAAACTATATAGAAGCAAACAATATCATCTTCATGTTTTGCATCATCACACATCCCACCCCATTATTTGAGGCATCAAAAATATTATACATCCTTACATAGACTCTAGTAGAACTAGAACTGGTGCAGACGTCGACTTCTCATTTAACAACTGGAAACAACTCTAACACATCATCCTATAGAAATGGCACATATTTCTTGGTTCATTTAGATAAAGACAAAGTGATATCACTAAATTCCCATTGAACCTCCTCTACTAACCAGCTAAACCTAGGAACCTTCAAGCCTTTGTTGATGTGTTATGTTGCTTTGAATCTAACACTAAATACACCTTCTTGGGATCTACACAAATTCCCTTCCCTAGTATGACATGACCAAGAAAAGATAACTCACTCAGCCAAAACTCACACATATTGAACTTAGCAACAACCTATGTTGTCACTAAAACGCTAATGCTTGACGTAGATGATGATCATATTAGTTACTTATAGAGTATATTAGGAAATAATCTATGAAGACCATCACGAACTGGTCTAGGTACTTCCTAAACACTCTATTCATCATACCCATAAATATTTTCGGTGCATTTTCTTAGCCTAAACAGCATGAGCACAAACTCTTAGTGACCATACCTAGTCGTAAAATTTGTATTATGTATGCATCTAGAATGACCCCCCTTGATCTCAGATATATCTTTGATAATACTATAACACCTTTCAACTAGGATCATGGTAACATATATTTATTCTTTATTGTTACCTTATTCATCAGTCGGTTGTCTATGTAGATGCTCATACATCCACCCTTATTGATAATGAATAACATGGGAGCACACCAAGGAGAAGTGCTCAATTGGATGTTCCCATCATTGAACAACTTTTGAAGTTGATTTTTATAAGATACTTATGTAGGGAAATGGGGCATCCAATACAATGCAAGCAACAACAAAAGTTCATTTTCCATGAGCATATATTGTATTGGGAAGGAGGGAACGAGATATATCAATGACTTTCTCATGTAGGGTTGTGTGACCCCTATAATGATTCACATATGGATGTCACTGACATCCTTCCAAGGTAGTCACAAAAGTGTATGCATCTTTGCATAGTCCACATGGATGACATGGAACTCATCATTGTGTTGCTTGAGTCGGTGAGGAAGGAGAAACTTTTTCTTGGTAGTGTGGTAGCATCACTCACTATCTCCTTCTCTCTCTCCCTTGGGTTAACGACAACTAGGGTTCACATGTCAAAGTATGTAATTGAATACCTCACCATCATGGCCCTTTGATGAGGGAGGGCAGAGAATAAGGTTTCTAAAAGAAACCAAGAAACCAAAATCTAGCAGTTGCATTTAAGTGGCCTTCTCACAGACATCTAGTTGATCAACTGGGAAGTCTATTCGATTGATTGTTTAGCATCAATAAAATTCTAGTGTTGGTTAGTATATATATTGATCTTTTCCTATAAATCGAATGGACTTTTAGTCAATTGATTGGGTTGATCTTATCCAGGCAATAAAATAGACTTTCATGTTTATTGTCTATTTTTATCTTTGTCCAATCAATTAGTTGGACTTTCTAATCGATTGATTGGGATTATAGACATGCTATCATAGTTTTAGTTGATTACCTAAACCTTTGTAATCGATTTAACATGTGTCCATGATTATATTCATCTTTGTTGTCCATTATATGTGTGTGACCCTATAGGATCCACATTATGTTGGTAGTGATGTCTGTAACCATATTACATTTCACATTAATGAGTGGCATCTAGCAACACATCATTGCAATCTAAGTGATTGGATAAGTCAGAGAACAACTTCAACTTTCCATTGTGACTAGTGTTATATTGATCATGTATTCCTTTTGTCTTTGATATCCATATTGAATTGAAGGCATGGAATCATCATCCTCTTATTGTCCTATCTTGTTCCTTGATCAAGAGTAGACCATTTGAGATACACATAAGATCAATATCAATTATTCACTCACATGTGCACGGGCATGCATTTCATAGTCTCACTCATGAGGTGGTTATGATATCACTCCAATAGGAGGGCCAAATTCCATCTACACCACTCACAATGATCCACATGTTTCATAGTGCACCCAATCACTACTAGTATGGCAACCCTTATTTAAGGTCACATTGAGTATTGTTAAAGTACGTTGAACAATATGTGATCATTATAACAACTTTAGGTTTAAGGAAAGCACAAAAATCACCACTTTCACACCAAGATATGATTCTGACTGTCATTAGTCCTTCCGTCTATCATACTCAAAGTGGGTATGTCTGGTACACTTTTTCATAAACAAGTACCTATGTTTTTGACTTGATATCAAATATCACTACTTATGATGCGTAGTAAATAGTCAACATACGTACTAGTCCTATGTATTGCTTTCATCCTAATTTCCACAATAACATATGACTAGAAACTTAGGCCAGAATAGATTTTCTTGGCATACACATGATGCTTTTTGTAGATCCTCAACCCAAAATCACATGTCATTGAGTAATGTATTCTTAGGACATCATTATGTTTAATATGATCTTATACTGAAGTAAACAAAAGAACGGGTATTGATTTATAATTAATCAAATTAAGTACAATGTATCTCATTTAAATCATAATATAACTAACTCTACATGCATATAACCACTATCTTACACTATGGTTAGCATGCCAAATATTATATTGATCTAAAATTCATTCTATTTGGGGGTAGGACACCTAGAAAATCCTTAGGAGACAAGTCCACAAACTTTCACACCACTAGAAAGTCATCTACCCTTGGACTCCTTCCCTTGGCATCAACCACATGCTCCAATAAAGTTTCACAACCATGTCGTATCAACCTCTCTTCTATAGTTATAGATACCATACATGTTGAAGGATCTTCCTAAGTCACTAGAAAGTTCAAGAGATACCTCAATCCTTGAAATTTTATTCCAAAATTGTAAGGAATGGGATCTCAGAGGGGATCCACACCCTACTAAAATAAAAAGGAAAACATCCCAAACCAACACCAACATGAAAAAATTCTCAAAAGGGATGATATCCAATTTATTTAACATGAATGTTTCATAACACCAAAGTAGAAGCAGAATTAAAGATGTATCTAACCATTACAAAACTTATTATCATCACTAACCTTCACCACAGAGGGTGAGAAAAGGAAAAACTAACTAAACATAGGACTAGCTGAGGATCACCTAACAACTTCAAGAAAATCTCCTACAAGGTCTCAACTACACTTGATGTGGTCGAAGTCCACCTTGATTGTCCTCTCCATGTCCAACACCTGGGGTTGGAAGCGTACGCGACAAAAAGAAAAGAGAAGAGAACATCAACAAAAATCTGGTATGCTCATACTAAAATATGGTTGAGAAATTTAAGGAAATAAAGCATGTCAAATAAAGAATGCTTCCCATAGAAAAGGAAAGGACTACCCAATTTGGCATAAAAGGAGAATTATAAGTGATGAATAAAAAGGAGAATACTTGCCATAAAACAATAATAAAAGTGGTGCCACAAAAGCACACATAATCTTTTGGACAGAAAACCCAATATTATAATAACAACTTGCATGTATGTGAGATAATCATAGCACTAGAACAATATAAAGACAATGGCGGTTAAGCCTCATAAACTTGAAACCTGATAGAGACTGGCACATAACCAAACTCCCCAATATATAAAAATTTGGGCCAGGCCTCATAAACTTGAAACCCAGGTATGGGGCACATAACCTCCATAGCAATAATATAATAAGAACACATAACCCAAAACCAATACAATTACACTACTCTAGGTCTATTGAGTCACATAGCATGTTTAATGTAGAGGCAAGTAGAAAGTTTAGTCAGATTTTAAAAAATAGTCACAACAAAAATTACCATTGTGAACATCCACCTCAAAGTGGGCACATATCAACAAATAGTATTCCAACATGAACAATGTATAAGAAAGAGACCAAGAGAGTATCAAATTAGATAGCATGATCATAAGATCAGTACCAAATAAAGTAGTTCACATGAACCATAATTTTCAAAAGAAAGAATATTATGTAGGCTATTATCCATATGATGAAGAGAAAGAAGAAAGTTGATTATTTCTCATCATAGAATAATAGTATATGCAAACATACCTTAAATCGGAGTCCTGGAAACACTCTTCACCAACCTAGTTGTTTCCAAGATCAACCTTTCCTGATTACAAATTATTGAAATGCATTAGGGTTTGAGATTCATATGTATGTGATGAAACCCTAATTCTAGATCTTACTATAAAACACCATATTTAGACTCCAAACCTAAACCAATCGACTTATTAGGCTCTTCTAATTAAGAAAATCTATTTTTATGTTAATTTTGGAGTTAAGATGAATTAGTTACCAATTTTAGGGCTTTTAAATTAATTAATTAGATCCTCCAAAATACATCATTGAAAACATGTAAATCAGGCATTGAAACCATTTTTATTAGAAAGAACATATTTTTCCCATTCCAAGACATATTTTACTTTAATTTTTGGACAACCAGAGCAATAGTTATGATTTTTACAAAATCGACCAATCATAAATCACCAAATTGCCAAATAAGTGAAAAAGAACTTCACAGGAGAGGGCCAAGCCCGCTAACATGGACCAATTAGAGGCGCCCATGTCTCCGGGTCACAACCAACTTGACTTGCTCAAAGCAACAGATAACATGGAAAAAAGATAGATTTACCTCTTAGAAGAAAACAAAGAAAAAGAGGAAACGAGGAGGGGTAGATGTATAGGGGATTCATCCCCTTCATTGGTCACGCCATGGCCAATGATCATTAGCTCAGGCAAATTTAGCAAATCAGCATTTGATGTCAAATTGAGAAAGTAAGAACAAAGAAAGAAGGTGAAGAGGGCCTCATCTGCAGGTGTAAGCAATCAAACCAAGGTGGCACGGGGAGCCAACCATAGCCGCCGCAAACTCGAACCTAAACCACAATCATTGACAGTTATAAACACAAGCAAAGAAGCAATTGAGTCAAGAGACACAACTGATCTAGGATTAACAGTGCTGGGAGTACCCATATTTATAGGTGGGGAGGTGAGAAGCAGTGGGTGGATGGGTCAGTCGAGAAGCTTGGTCCGCAAGATTTGGGCAAAACCTATACACTCGAAGATAGATCTCAAGTAAAGCATCAAACTATGTGGAATTTGATTTCTAATCTGTTGGAGAAAGAATCGTGTGAAAATGTTGATTATTGAACGAGAAAATCTCAAAATACGAGGTTGCCCACTGGTGCATGTTTCCTTCGTGGGTCGCGAGGAAGGTGACGGCCTATGGGCCATCCAACAAAAAATCCAACGCTCCATATTTCACATGAGATCAAAAGTAATAAAATTTCCCACGTGACATATTAGATAACATTCCTAATCAAATTGGAATAAAGTGTGGATGCATTAATTTCTCTTTTTCTCTCTCCTCATTTGAGGGTGCAAACAAACTCCAAATTAGTTGAAAATTGACATTTAGCCTAACTTTTGTTATGAGAATTTGAATATGTAATTAGATTTTCCTTTTGGAGACTTTTGATTCCTTAAATTAACAAATCTTATTTTCTCTTTCCTCGTGCATTAATGACATTAGGATTATCCAAAGTTGATGAAACTTCATCCACAAGTAAATTTTCATGTTGAAGTTTTTTGTACATTATTTAATGTTTTTGAAGGTTCTGTACACTTTCTCTCTACTAACCACACCTTTTAATCAAAGCTCTTCCATATTAATTAAAAATTCACATAAAGGCTTATTTTAATTTGTAGAGTACAAATCCAAGATTAGTTTTTTTCTATTCGTTAAATATTTTATATTATATTTTGGAAGAAAACACCTTTTCTTTTCTAAATATAAATAGATGTGATTATTATTATCCTAAATTTGTGAAACTTGGCCTCCAAGCCAAAACATATCCAAAGAAAATGAATCTCAAGTTATTTTCAACCAATTTGTCTTTCTTTTATGAGTTTTCCATGATTGACATTTGTGGCCCATTATTATTTTAGCCAACATATTATTTAATTATTATTATTATTCATCATAATACAACCAAAATGTTATATGTCATTTTATGCACAAAATCAACTATATTTATCTTATATCTCATTTAGTTTATTAATTCTATATTATTTGGATAATGTAACATTTACTCCATAGTTCTCCTATGCATATTAATCAACATTATCACATGTGACTTATTCTATCTATCCTTTATTTATCTTATGATTAATATGAAAGTACTATGTCATCCTTGTTTATATGTCTACATGTTAGGGTGATTTATTCGTACATTAACACGTTAGGGTTACAATTAAGCCACTAATGAGCATACCTTTATCGTTGTTTGTTTAAACCCAAAGATCTAAGGTCTCTAATATCTTAACCTTGGAATAGTATTAGGTTCTAGGTTTAGGTATGTTACAACATACCACCCCTTAAAGGGATTTCATCCTCAAAATCTAAACGTCTAAATCTAACAAACAACTATTTACCACACCTTAAAAAGTTTTCATCCTAATAAGTCAAGCAACTCTATACATACGAGGATAACTTCCTTACTTCCATACACAAAGGTATCATGAAAAAAGGAAACATAACGTTAAAGTATAACTATGGGACTAAGGGTTACCTTCAACATGGACATCATCATAGACTTCTTGACCATCCAAAGCAAAAACTCTTCCAACACACATTTCCACATGCATTCTACCATTATTATTGTTGTTGCCATTATTCTGAGCAGGTGCTTAGGGTTTTTGTTGTCATGCTGGAGCTTGTCCATTATGAAGTTGAGGGCATCTAGGGCGAATATGTCAAGGTTCATTGCAATGATGGCATACAACTCGAAAGTCAGGTTGATATTTTGCTAGATTCTTATCTCAAGAGAACTTCCCTAGAGGATGATTTCCACCACACCTAGAACATGTATCCTTCTTCTGATCATCATTAGAAAACTTCCTCTTCTTATCAAGCTCCCTAGGTTGAATCACTGGGTAAGACTCCACAACCAAAACTTTATCTACCATCTATTGAAAGGTCAAGGGAAATTGTGGAATAAGAGCTCAACCCACATTGTAGTTGAGTCCTTGCAGATATAGGTCAGCTCTACATTCTTTACTAAGTCCAAAAGCATATCTCTCAAGCAACATGAAATTTTGCACATAAGTAGAAACAGTCAATGAACCTTGCTTCAGACTGTAGAACTCATCTTCCTTCCTCTTTAGGGTAATAGTGCAGATGTACTTCCCATGAAAAAGCACCAAAAACTTCTCCCAAGTCATGGTAGAGACATCACGAGTCCTAGCTATCCCATTCTACCAAACTCGAGTGGGTCCATCCAGAACATATGATGAAAAACTAACCTTCTGCTGTGGAGGACATGCCATACCATCAAAAGTCCACTGTATGGATAGCACCCAATCATCAGTTTTATGGACCATCTCTATTTCACCTTTACCCTTGAAAGAGGGTGGTTCCATCTTCATGAATTACATTATCAAATACTCCTTGGGCTTACCATACACAGGTGGTTTGTTCATCTTCCCTATCATAGTTGTGGTAAAAAGTTGTTGAAATACAGCCAACTCTTGATTAGAAGATATGACTACACCCATACTAGCAGAGGTTGGGGTTTCCTGACCTACTGATGATCGACTTCCAGTCAAAGGAGTACCTTGAGTCACTAGAGGGGTAAAGGGTGGATCCATCCTTGGAATCCTAAACTTAGGGTTTTGGGGTGTCTTATAGATGGATAGGTTGCCAACAGTTGAGTTATCTCCCACCATGAGGTTTTGCCTAGACAAGGCAACGGTACTAGGTATAAGCAATCTATGAAAAAAAGGTAAACATCCTAAGGGAGACAAGATTAAAATAATTAGATAACTGACAGCCACTAGCTCTGATACCATGTGTAAGGAGTGGGATCCCAGAGGGGATCCACTCCCTACTAAAATAAAAAATGCAAACATCCCAAATCAACACCAACATATTTTTTTCTTAAAAGGGATGATATGCAGTTTATTCAACATGAATGTATCATAACACCAAAGTAGCAGCATAATTAAATATGTATCTAACCATTACAAACCTTGTTATCATCACTAACCTTCACCACATAGGGTGAGATAAAAGGAAAAACTAACTAAACTTAGGACCAAATGAGGATCACCTAAAAACTTCAAGCAAGTCTATAGCTACACTTGATGTGGTCCAAGTCTGCCTTAATTGTCCTCTCCTTGTCCAACACCTGGGGTTGGGAGCATACCCCACAAAAAAGAAAAGAGAAGAGAACATCAGCAAAAAGATGGTATGTGCATACTAAAATATGGTTGAGCAATTTAAGGAAATAAAGGATGTCAAATAAATAATGCTTCCCATAGAAAAGGAAAGGACTACCCAATCTGGCATAAAAGAAGAGAATTATAAGTAAAAAGGAGAATACTTTCCATAAACATAATAATAAAAGTGGTGCCACAAAAGCACACATAATCCTTTGGGCAGAAAACTCATCATTATAATAACAACATGCATGTATGTGAGATATCATAGCACTAGAACAATATAAAGAAAATGGCGGCCAAGCCTCATAAACTTGTAACATGGTAGATATTGGCACATAACCAAACTCCCCAATATATAAAAGTGTGGTCCAAGCCTCATAAACTTGATCCCGGGTATGGGACACATAACCTCCATCCCAAAAATATAATAAGGGCACATAACCCAAAACCAATTCAATTACACTACTCTAGGGTTACAGAGTCACATAGCATGTTTAATGTAGAGGCAAGTAGAAATTTTAGTCAGAATTTATAAAATAGTCACCACAAAGTTGACCATCATGAACATCCACCTCAAAGTGGGCATATATCAACAAATAGTATTCCAACAAGAACAATGTATAAGAAAGAGACCAAGATAATATCAAATCAGATAGCATGATCATAAGATCTATACCAAATAAAGTAATTCACATGAACCTTAATTTTCAAAAGAAATAATATTATGTAGGCTATTGTCCATAGGACAAAGAGAAAGAAGAAATTCCAAGATCAACCTTACCTAATTACAAATTATTCACATGCATTAGGGTTAAGATTCATATATATATATATATATATATATATATATATATATATATATATATATATATATATATATATATATATAATGAAACTCTAATTCTATACCTTTCTATAAAACATCAAATTTGGACTCCAATCCTAAACCAATCGACTTATTAGGTTCTTCTGATTAAGAAAACATATTTTTATGTTAATTTTGGAGTTCAGATGAATTAGTTTCCAATTTTAGGGCTTTTTATATTAATTAATAAGATCCTCAAAAATCCATCATTGAAACATGGAAATAAGGAATTGAAACCATTGTTTTAGAAATAATATATTTTTCTAATTCCAAAGCATATTTTACTTTAATTTTTGGACAACCAGAGAAATAGATATGATTTTTGCAAAATCGACCAATCACAAATCACCAAATTGCCAAATAAGTGAAAAAGAACTTCACAGGAGAGGGTCGGGCCCACTGACATGGACCAATTAGAGGCAAACATGTCTCGGGGTCAATAGACAACTTGACTTGCTCAAAGAAATAGATAACAGGGCTAAAAGACATATTACCTCGCGGCAAAAAATAAAGCAAAAGAGGAAACAAGGAGGGGCAGACATGTAATTGATCATGGGGGATTCAAACCCTTCATTGGTCATACCATGGCCAATGAGAATGAGCTTAGGAGACTTGGGAAAATATGCATTTGACATCAATTTGAGAAAGTAAGAACCGAGAAAGAAGGTGAAGAGGGCATCGAACCTGCTAGTGTAAGAAATCGAACCAAGGTAACACAAGGAGCCAACCCTAGATGCCGCAAACCCGAACCCAAACCACAATCATCAACAACTATAAATATGAGCAAAGAAGCAATTGAGTCAAGAGAACAAGTTCCCTAGGGTTAACGGTGATGGGAGTACCCATATTTATAGGTGGGGAGGTGAGAAGCAGAGGGTGGATGGGTCACTTTAGAATCTTGGTCTGCAAGAATTGGGAAAAACATGTATACTCAATGATAGATCCCAAGTAAAGCGTCAAACTGTGCAGAATTTGATTTGTAACCTGTTGGCGAAAGAATCGTGTGAAAAGGTTGATTATTGAATGAGAAAATCCCGAAATACCAGGCTGCCCACTGGTTCATGTTTCCCTTTGCGGATCACAAGGAAGGTGATAGCCTATGAGCTGTCCGATCAAAAAATTCAACGGTCCATATTTTGAATGATATCAAAAGTACAAAAATAGGCCGCGTGACAGATTAAATAACATTCCTAATCAAATTGGAATAAAGTGTGGATGCATTAATTTCTCTTTGTCTCTCTCCTCATTTGAGGGTGCAAACAAACTCCAAGTTAGTTGAAAATTGACACCTAGCCTAATTTTGATATGAGGAATTCAAATATGCAATCAGATTTCCCTTTTGGAGACTTTTGATTTGTTAAATTAACATATCTTATTTTCACTTTCCTCACATATTAATGACATTAGGATTATCCAAAATTAGTGAAGCTTCATCCATAAGTAATCTTTAGTGTGTTGAATATGAATTTGCCCTTAATTTTTCATGTTGAAGTTTTTGTACATTATTTAATGTTTTTGAAGGTTCTACTACTTTACCTCGCCTTTTAATCAAAGATCTTCCAAATTAATTAAAAATTGACATGTAGTCTTATTTTAATGTGTAGAGTACTAATCCAAGACTAGTTATCTCTTTTGAAGTCATTAAATATTTTATATCATATTTGGAGTTAAAACACCTTTTCTTTTTTAAATAAAATAGATGTGATTATTATTATCCTAAATTTGTTAAAAATTGGCCTGCAAGCCAAAACATATCCAAAGAAAACAAATCTCAAGTTATTTTTAACCAATTTGTCTTTCTTTTATGAGTTTTGCATTATTGGCATTTTTGCCTAATTATTATTTTATCCAACATATTATTTCATTATTATTATTATTCATCGTATTGTAACCAAAAGGTTATATGTCATTTTATGCACAAAATAAAATATATTTATTCTTTTATCTCATGTAGTTTCTGAATTCTATATTATTTGGAGAATGTAACATTTACTCCATAGTTCTCCTATGTAGATTAATCAACATTATCACATCTGACTTATTGTATGTATCCTTTATTGATCTCTAATTTATATGAAAGTATTATGTCATCCATGTCTACATGTTAGGGTGATTTATTCATGCATTAACATGTTTAGGGTTTCAATTAAGCCACTAATGAACATACTTGTATCCTTGTTTGGCTAAACCCAAAGATCTAAGGTCTCTAACCTCTTAACCTTGGAATAGGATAAGGCTTTAGGTTTTGCTATGTTACAAAAACAACCGTACAGTTATCTAAATTGTCCATCATTAGAATCACACTGAATTCATGCATGTCAAGTGGCATGAGGTCCCCTCAAATTATGTGTCCTAAGAAATTAAGAACATGTGATGGACATATTCTCACTAAATGAAATACTCATATAGAGTATTTTCCATTAAAGACTTATCTGATGCATGACTAATAGACATGTTCTGAAGATGTATCACCTCTATGGTGTGAAATGAGTGCATCACACTTGAATCAAATAATATAGATACATATGAAGAAGTAGATAAGTTAGAATGAAAAAGTTACATCTAACGTATCATGACCCATGGATTAACAACTCCTTCTGGATGAGTAATCACATTAAACCGCACTGTTGTCTGTTGTCGTCCATGACCTTGACCTCCCTAGATATTCCTGATGATCATGCTTAGGATGCCTAGTCACGTCTCCTTCTACTTCCATCATGCTACTACAAGCCCTTATGACTCTATGTTTTCTACTACTAGGAAACTTCCTGGTACAAATGTAGATAGTAGATCTTTACATGTCAAATCTTTCCACACTAGTAACATGTCCTTGTATCAAAATGGAAAGAACCAGAGTGAAAGTTGCTACATGTTAGGAACTACCTTCAATGTTGTGTCTTATACGGATCTATCATCGACACTAATGATGAGTTGTTTACTCCAAAAGGTGGGAAACCATGGCTTTTTCCCTCACTAGGAGACCACTATGAATGGACTTGTGACCTTGAATCTGGTACTACCAACCTGTGTTGAAATTGTTGGTGTTGATATGGTGTTGAGAACTTCTTCCTCTTCTAACCCCCATAATATTGATTCTTAGATGAGATGAGATCTTATTAGAATCAACATCATGATGGTTCACCTTTGTCCTATCTATCCTCCTACAGCCTATGTAATGGTGGAAAACTTTTAACGTGCTCTAGAGTGGACACCGACTGTGCCATCTCGATATTCAATCCCTTCTCAAACCTATTGATCCTCTCCTTCTTAATATCATCTAGATATAGATAGAACCTCAACAACTTAATAAACTTCTGCTCATAGTCATTCATAGACAATGACTTCTAATGCAATTTCTCAAAGTAAATCATATTCTCCTCTAGATTGGATTAATGGAAGTATCTACTCTCAAAATCCTTTCACAACTCCACCAATATCACCTCACCATACATCTCCTCCTCGTCTTTGGCCCACCAATGGCCCATTACTACCCTTGAGTATTACAATGTGTGCTTGATCTTATCCTCTTTAGAGATAAACAAAATCCTAAACACTTTTTCTAACTCTATCAACCATAGATCCACATCTAAAAATTAGAAGCACCTACATACTTTATGGATCCAACCCTCTCTAGCCTCTAAAAAGTCTTCCCAGAACCTTAGAAAGACTCAATGCGTCAACAAGAGCCTAGAAGTTTGATGGGTACTTGTTCAACCAAGTGCATGAAATCGACACATTGCCTGTACATCTCCTAAAAGTTTGTCTCAATTGAAACCATTGAGTTTAGATTAGGTAGTGTGAGTTGTCCAATCCATGACTCAAGGTACACGCTTTGGTACCCTCTTCCTCTCGCCACACCTCATGGTGCTACATTGCTTCTCTCAACATGTTCTTCATGTCAAGCATATGTATCTACACAACAATTAATGCTTCTTAGACATGGAAAACACATAAGAACATGCACAACATCATATATCCATATAGAATCAGTGAAACTAAGATCTAATACAAACAAAAGTGATTCCTCAATGATATAAGATTATATAACTCAAAATAGAACATTGAATTAACTAGTCAATGCCACTACAACTAATTATGAACAACAAAAAATAAATTTCCATTTTCATTTCCATAAGATTTGCATAGAATGCCCAACTTTCATACATTCTTCATAGGTAACTTTACAAGATGAACTCCATTGACCATTGTCACAACATGTATAAATAAGATACATTACTATTTATCTATACATGGTATGCAAGTGAAAACATGAGTGGCATAGACATCTGATAAAATCCATCATGCTTGGACCTGATATTCCACAAAAAAATCTAAGACACTCATCAATAGATCTTCACCAACCTCCAAACTACTGATGGCCTCCAGAGAAAGGATCCTCGCCACAAAAGTGTGAGTTACATTTTTGGTCACCTAAATGATGTGGATAACCACGAGGTGATACCCTTGTCCCAATGATATGATATAACAATTGATAACATTATTGTTCATCCCATAGACCAATTATTAGAGTTAATAAGAAAAAAAAATAAAGGACAACATAAATCCTTATAAGATATAAAAAAATAGCAAGTGAAAAATACGAATGAAAAGTAATAACTTATAGGTGTATAATAGAAGCAAATGCATTACAAAATATGAATCCTCAAGTAACCCTAAGTATGTATACTACATTCTTGAATTACTTATTTTATTATTAATCATGGGTGGTTTGGTACTTGCTAAGTCAAGACATCGTGTGAAGACTTAGGATTACTGGACTTCATAAGACATCACCACACCTAAGTCGGTGGAATTAGAAAATAATATTGTGCTCAAAGGCCATAATACTCATGGAGTTCTCAAAAGCCAACTATATATATTAGGTCCACCTAGGCACTCAGGTCTTGGAACCTACCATAGGGGTATAAAACCCATATAAACTTTTATGTATTGTATTCACATTATAACATGTCAACAGAGCTATAGCCTTGATCAATCTCATTCACATAACCATATTAGATGTTAAAGAAACAACCTCCAATCACTCATGTATACTCAACAATATACCATTGTAAGGTTCTTCTCCAATTCAAGACCACCATAGGTAAACTTGTTTTGCAATTCAAACATTGGGATAGCTCCTATAGTCTCAAGGCACTACATGATTAGGGTATCACTTGATTATTTAGGCCAATTACTTGTATTCAATTGCATCAATTAAGTTATAAGGATGTAAATGTGACATAAATAAAATATAAAAATTTAAAATATATAAAACATATAAATATATAACCTGAAGTACGACTCATGAAGATATTTAACTATGACTAGCCAAATCAAGGCCCAATTCACCTATTTAGACCATATCAATGTCATACCCACATAGGCATTCTAGATCCTCCTGTACTCGCATAGAATCAACAAAACACCATGAAAAACTTAATATTGAATTTTGTAAGTATGTGAAAGTTGCACACAGAACAATATTACCCATAAAAATCATTTTAAACATAAAAGAGATACTTCTATACATAAAGTCTTAGTACAACGAAATTTCAATAGTGTAAGTGTTACAAAATCATCATAGTTTCATATTAGAGACACGTGCAGATATTATGGAAAGTTGTTAAAAAACAATTCCACCAATCATGGTGCCAAGATACCATAAAAGAGCATTTTAGGGCATAAATGCATGTATTTCAAAATTTCAACCCATACAAAAATTGAAGAGCATATTAAATACCACCATGAATAACCACTTAGAGAGTATGTGATATAAGGAATTCTTAAACACAATTCTAATTAAGCATTCCATTATATCTTCATCTTTAGGAATATCAAGTTATATGTAGTCAAGACTAGGATTTTGCATGTATAAGGTAGGCAAAAAAGCTTAGAAGATTTATATCACCTACCTCCAAGGAATTTTGAAAAATACACACTTCTAATGAAGCATTCCACTAGATCTTTAACTTTTGGAATGTCAAGTGAGATGTAGTCAAGATTAGGATTTTGCATGTATAGTGTAGGCAAAAAATCTTACAAGAGTTATATCGCTTGCCTCCGAGGGAGATGAACTTTATCTACACACAAGAAAGAGATGAACTCAACACCAAAGCCCATGAATAGTCGTCCCAAGGATCAAAAGAAACTCGCTCAAGCAAAGATGTAGGAAAACCTAGGACAAAAAGGAGATAAGAAGGTCCTTTATATATATGCACCAAGTTCCACATGGACCTCCATGGAATTCGGCCAAGAGAGGAACAATATATTGAAATTAGTAGAGAAGAGATATTAAGAAGAAGATGTTACACATTTTCATGGTGAAGACAAAGTTACAAAACCTAGGACCACCAAGGAAGCTTGGATCATCAACATGCAAGTGCATGCAAGCACTTTCTTCAACCTATCGACCATCAAGGGGGATGTCTAGGCCTTTTGTCCTCCTACTCATTTTCTAATATAGTATCTCAATGGATAAAATGATGGAGGGTGTCTAGACTAAGGGTTATACATGCACAGGTGGAAAAGTCTAAATTAGCCACGTATTAAGTGGCTACAGAAGGGCAAACTAGTGTAATCCTATCAATCCTCTTTACCTCAAGGTGTCAAGGTACCCATGTATAGAGTGTAAATATTGAATGGGTCTATCAAATATGTGTTTTGACCTAGAAAGGTCTAGAACACATGTTATTCAGGGTCTTTAGCCATGTGTTATTAAGATGCACCCATGCACCAATTGAGGCACTCCACCCATCCAACCTCCCCCACTTCGACCCACATAATCTCTACCATGATATATGGGATATAAAGGGTCCTTTACAAGACATAAAGGCAAGTCAGGGCAAGGCCCTATAAGCCCATTGAGAATCAACCATGCAAGATTCAACCTAGCCTAGGTCTAGGGTTAGGAACTCTAGGATGTGACCATATTCAAACAAACTTCATAAGCATCCAAATTAATTCAGATTAAGCAAGATTATGAAGGACATTATGTAAACAGATGACTTACACTCAAATTTCTATTAGGTCCTCCATTATGGGGGGCTTACATTTTAATTGTCATGTGTGTAAGAAAGGACATATCAAGGCAAAAAAAGTGCAAATTGGACCAAATAAGAAATTTATCTTAATCAATCGAGTTCAATTATGATTGCAAAACATGATTAGACGTTGAACTAGGTCAAGACACTTACAATTTTATCTTTGAACAATACTCATCTCACCAAAAAATATGCTTTGTTGGTGTCACTCTGCACAAAAAAACAATCTTACTTTGGTTTAGCCTTCTCTTCGAAGAGACAACATATAAATTTGTATGGTTATTCAAAAGTTTATTGGCATGTGTGAAAATGTAAACCTAAAAATCCCAGGCTATTATCAATGGTATCACAAAAGATTAACTAACAAAAAATAGTTTGTACTTGTATCATATAATGAAGAAGCTACCCCAAAACTTTGAGAATACAAAATGTGTAAGAAAAGCTATGAAATTAGTTGTATAACTCAATCATTAGGATTTGAAAACTTGGTGGTCTCAATCTATAAATTTCCATGCATGAAAATTGATGGATTCTATGTATGTACCCTTTCTATCACAGGGTACCATGTTTTATAAACCCTCATTTTGGGTTGAAATGTCTAAAACAAGTCAAAGGAGTGAATCAAAAAATGCTATATTCAAAGGATATTTAAAGAAAGAAAATCATTATAAGAGTTTGAACAACAATTTTAACTTTCTCATGATGTCTAGAATGTGAGGAAGATGAAAGGAAGTCTGACCCAGTATTGAGGACCAGACTGGAAATAGAGAGACAACTCACTTAATGGTGCACTTTGGACATTTTGAAGAAAACACAAAGATATCTAGAGAGTCTTATACACTGCAACTCATACCACAGACATCTAGGGGCGAACATGGGATTCATTTTTCATGTAATGATTTATAGAAAGAGGATTTGAATTGGACCCAATGTATATGCTCCTCAGATTCAACAATTTATTGTTGTCTAAAACATTGTAATGCATGTAACTATTTTCCATTGTTTGATGTTTGGATCATCAATTATAATATGTGGAGACATGTTTACAAATTATGTTTTCCTTATAATTGACAAGTTTAACAAGGGCTATACTTAGTTGATACATGTAGGAAGGATGTCAAGTGAGGTTTATCTAAAATGTATATCATAGAATAGTCTAATTATTCAAATTTAGTTAACATGTGTAATGTTAATATGCAAAACTATCAATTGTTTTTTGAGGAATATGTTATGTCTCAGACATGATATAATTAAGTGTGGTTGGAGAAACTCAAAATAGAATTTGGTTTAATATGTTGTTCAACACTTTATTATTTTCTTAGTTGAACTCATTACATTCTTAAAATTTAAATATGTAACTAAGTGCATCCTAACAAATGCACTATAGATTGAGAAACCACTAATGGAGAAAGACATTCAAGCTCCAAATCCTGACAATCAAGTTGGTTGACCTCAGAATAGAAGATACAAGTCTTGGGATGAGAGAATGACTAGAAGTAATAAATGTAAAAGAAAGTAGTGTAGATACTTCATCCAGACCTATAGATTTTTTGTATATCAAAACAAACTAAATAGTTCATGTAATGAATTTTTTAGCTATTATGTGACAGATATAACAATGTCAATAACAACAATTAAAACATGAATGTATGAAACATGTATAATTAAAAGTTGAATGAATTAAGCATAGTAGAATTGAGACTTAGTATTAGGTGCAAAAAAATCAAAATGTGGTGTGAAACCGCAATAATGAGGTGTTAAATTGCATAAATAGACGCAAAACAAGGGGCACTTCCATGTAGGTGATGGAGTATGTAAATAAGGTGTGAAACCACAATAACTAGGCACTACATCATTGTAACCAGGCATTGTAATGTAGTAACGAGCACAAAATATAAATTTGACGATGCTAAATCATTGAAACTAAGCATCAAAGCATAGGAAAAGGTGTAATCAAGCACCAATTGTGTCTAGTATGCGCTAAATAGCAAAAATGAGGTGGTAAATAGAATAAATTAGGCTCTAACCCTTACGATAGACATTGAATGACATAAACAAGGCATCAATCATATAAAGTACGCAATATATGAAAGCAATGTGGTTTTACAACTATAAAGGAGGAAAAAATGTTCAAGATGTGTCATAAATATCTCAAAAGCTTTGTTGTATACATATCAACAAAAACAATTCAATGTTAACAACATAATACTACAAAACAAAATAGTATAGCTATGCAATTGAGAAAATATTACATCAAACTCATGTGGGACAAATATTACATTAATATAATATGAGACATTTAGATCAATATTATTGTTCATGTTGTCATTTTTTAGTAAAAGGCTCCTCTTGTCTTGCAAGACTTGGAGTGTAAATGTCTCTCTCAGCACAGGTATAACATTGTTCATAGTATGATCACCTACAATGTTGTTTCCACCCATCAGTTGCTTGATCTAGTGTCGCATGAAGATACCATAGTCATTTCTCTCTAGTGGTTGTTGTGGATAGTCCCTATAGTATAGCACCTTCCATTCCTTGACATCATTCTCCCAATGAGTATCAAGAAAATCCTTCTTTATACTTATCCTAAAATTAGAATTAAAAGGTCACAAATTTATAGTAAAAATTATGAAGCTTAATATGTCGAGGTACATACTGTTTTGGAGCCTAGCATCTCATTTAAGTTATTTGGAAGATATAATAAGTTATCCTTTTAATATATTAGTACTTGATGTCATTGTATTGTTTTATGAGCTTGGTGCTTATGCAAATATCTACAAAATTCCAGCAGTCCTTTTAGTGAAGGACTATCACTATATTTGTGTTTCCTTGAGATCATCCACACGTCCATAAAGTACTTTTTGATGTACTTTTAGGTAAATTGTTGGATTTCACAACATGTGTAAACATGAAGAATGACCAGCTTTGAACGATCTTATGTTGATATGTGGATGTCTCTATAAATTTTTCATGTAGAATTGAAGCACTTTGTATAGACAAAATAGCCAATGGTTAGTAATGTTGATTGATGTAATCATAAATTTTGTAGTGTCAATTTCTTACCATTTCATAAGCCATCCCATGATATACTAGGGTTGGAAATAAGTTATCCCCCGATAATCCAGTTTCTCCACATGTCTACAATTTTCCCCCTTAGACATGTTCTACATAACCACTTTATAAAGTTTTGATCCTTCCTCCTTAAGGGTCCACAATTGTCTTGTCAATCTTGAACCTAATGGGAGTATGTGGTTTGGCCTTCACATGAACAAGAAACTTCACTTTCTAGGAAATAATGTAAATGGGGCATTGAATCATGGAAACCAAGCACTCAATAAAAAACATTGTGTTGAATTGATGAAATGAGGTACCAAATTGAGAAATGAATGCCAAATCAAAATAATAAAGAGAAATAATGGGATGTGGAATTGATGAAATGAAATACCTATTTGAAGAAAAGATGGACAAAAGTAGCAAAACAAGGCACATGATAATAGAGGTGGGGCACACAATCAACAAAATGAGTAAACAGGCCTAGTTAGTAACGCATACATGTAAAATGGGTGACTCTTTAGTGAAGAAAATTGGTGTCTTGATCAAAACCTCTACAGTCCTGTCATCTATTTCCTTCTCATCATGTTGCATGTTGTGTTGCTAGAAGTTTTGCATGAGGTCAACCTCTATTTTACTTAGGGAAAAAATATAGGTGGAAGGTTGTAGTGGTTGACAATATGTCAAAGTTTAACATTTTTGTGTTACAAATTTGACTATTAGAAAAAATATTTATATTAAACGTCATGTATGACCAAGTTACCTTACTTTGGAGCAATTTACCTAGTGTCTTTTGGGCCAATTTATTTGATTCCCCATCATACGGTGTTGCCTCCACAATATTGGTGGCTTATCATCATCTTTAAATAAAGAGCACATTGTTTCCTTTTCACACATTGTGCATGTGTGAGTCTCCGCAATAGGTATGCTTGTTATTTGTTATTTTGTTCTCCTTTCATTATTAGTGGACTTTGGCCCATGAGTTACATATTGGACTTTCTCATTGAAAGTTTCTTCTTTTTGCCAATGGTGTTGTAGGCTCTACAAGGAATCTTCATTTTGGACATATACTTTCTACATTTTCTGTCCCCATGCATTGTCTATGATCTACAAATGGCTGAGAAGTCACCGGTATCAAATAGAAATTTATGTAAGGCCATGTTGTTCTTTTGGAGATCTTTACAGTAATCGTGTAGGTCTTCCAAATTATTCTACATTTTGAGGAACATTTTTTGTATTATTTTCTAGTAATTTCAATATTCATTTCTTGACCACTAAAATCTTCTTCAATGTTTCATTCTCAGATAGAAGCATATGGGCATTTCAATCTTTGAGAGAGGGTTTGTAGGTGTAGTACTTTCTACGTGGGGGTGGATCAACTCTTTTAGTAGGAAAGGGTGGAAGGGCTTTGTGGTGGACATACGATTGACATATCTAGTTGGTAATGTCTCTACTGTAAAATATTTTGTTGTCAGAGGTGGGATGACATTCTGATCTTATAAGACCATTTGCTAATGAATATGGGTTCCTCTGGGGAGACCGACAATATGATTTGCACCCTCTTCAATAACCATAGTTGCAAAAAGAAATAAAATTTTGGATACAAGAATAGCCATTTTCTTTCAAGTGAAACATCCAGATTGAACATGTGTTACCTTAAAATCAATGTGAACTCCTTCATGTATCAGAATGCATCTTTCCAACCTTTGAACAGCTCAAAACCTTAAAGGTGTTGTTTGTTAATCGCAATGATCCATTCATATCTTTTGAGGATGTCCAAATCCTCAACAAAAGGATATAGCAATTACATTGCCAAAATTGAGCCAGTTGGGAACAAGAAATGCACATTGAAAATTTGCTACAATTTTGGTTAGGTGTCATATTTAGATTGTTTTAACTCAGGGCATTTTTTGGATATTTTGGATGATTAAGAGGTGAACATTGGTCCAGCATCATACTGGGTTAGTCTGAACCGAGGATTGAATTAATAAAAATAATGGAGTATAGACCATGTTGTTTTGACTGGACATGATCGTTTCAATGTAGTGGACTTTTTGAACTATAATTAGTGTTTAGATGTGTTATGTAACATACACCATCAATATCAAATATTTACACTAGTATTAATACATATATGTGAATTATTTTTAATTTTGACTTAATATAAAATTAAAAATAAATTTGTTTATATACAAGTCGTCATTAATCTAATTCATGGTCTAACTAGCAAACTAGAGCGGACTAAATCCCAGACCCAAAACTTTTGGATCATAGACTAAATCAAACTTGGATCTGTTCATGTCCAGATTGAATGTACCAGTTGATGTAGGATAGGCCCCACCTTTACGCACTTATGAGCGTAGGCATCAGCGTGTCATTAGTTAGACTTTATTGGCATATTTTATTTTATTATGTCTTTTCTCTTCTTATGGGTTTTTGTAAAGTCATGTGGTTTTAGTCCCACATTGGCTATCGTGTGTTTAGTCTTTCTTTTAAAAGCATATATAAAGGCTCTATGGGCATTCATGTAGAGGCACAGTTTATGAATGAGAATTATCATTTTAGTCATTGCCTAGTTTATTTTTAAATAGCCGTAGTTTTACATTAAGTGGTATCAGAGCCTCACCCTAAAAGTATTAGGGTTAGGTCATGCCCAGCCGTCACCCTCCATCCTCCCGCCGTCATCCTCCAGTCGTCATCCTCCACATTGACCAAACTCGCCGCCACCGCCGCTGCTACCAAACCCTGCCCACTACCCTCTCTGCCTGCTCCCCCCCCCCCCGCTGCATTCCCAAGATTTGGTGAATGAGAATTATCATTTTAGCCATTGCCTAGTTTATTTTTAAATAGTTGTAGTTTTACATTACCAGTTCAATCCAATTTTCTTGTTTTGACCAATTTTTGCTCACATTAACCAAAAAATAGCTAAAATAAATTCTAACTAGACCTAGCACATATAAAATATGGTTACATTTTCAATGGTCCAACCCTTCAAAAATAGCCAAGTGCGATCCTACTGTAAAAATAGATCGATTTACAACCCATATTTTTATTAATTTGTTCCTCAATTTGGTCCTCAATTACCTATACTTTTTTGCTAAATAGATACTCGGTTCGATAGATCCAATCCTGGACCAGTGCTCACCCCTATTGGAGTCGGGCCATGTGCAGCTCTACTCGGTTAGGGGTTCTTCATTCACCTAAAAAATAATTATGTTATAGAATTTACATGACAATCTAAAATATAATGTAGTAATATAAATAATATCACAAATATATCATACAAGATATTAGAGAATGGAGTGGGAAAATACATCCAACCCTAGGTGGTCGGAATTTATAAAATATGAGTAGGGGTGGTCGTGGGGAATATTTAGATAAGTGAGAGGACATTTGAGAATAAACTCTAACTTATTCGTGTACTGCAACAAGTTTATTAGCTAGTGGGACTGTTGTTAAAAAAACAAATAGTCGTGGGACTCTCCTTTTTACAATTTATTTGTTTGGTAAAGTGGTTGTGTTTGCTCGGACAATGATAGACAATCATTGGCAGCAGATCAAATTATTGCGGTGAACCACAATTGATGAATCATCGGCGATGAATCCAATCACTTTCCAAAACGCTGCAATTGAACGCGACTGGTCACATACTGAACACCGCGTCGAACTGGGGAACTGGGACACAGAGTTACGTATAATGCTGCCGCGCTTGGGTTGTCATAGATTCTTGCTTAAGAGGAAAAAGAAGCATATGCTCCTCCATTATAGAAATTTGAACTAGATTCAAAGCCATGTAGACAGCCATGTCAAGCAAGTTTGCATGTCTTTTCCTTCATGAGTTGTTTATCTCCCTAATGAATTATTATTGTGCATGACTAGTACTATGTAGAGTCGTGTCTAACAGTGACCTATCACGACATGGATGGGAGAAGGATTGTTGGACAATCAAACAACATAAAGAAGTGAAATTTGATCGGCGACAACAAAAACAAGTCTTGTTCATGTGATAACATGTTGACGTATGGTTGGAGACGTTACAAAGTCTGGAGACTGAGCTAAGGCTGCTTTTGGTACATGGTGAAAAAATAAATGGTAACAGAGAAGGAGACGGTGATGGAGAAGAGGGTGGTGATAGGGAAGGAGAAGTTATTATAATGTATTGTTTGGTAACATGTATATAGTGAAGGGGATATGAGTAGTGAAAAAATTAAAAAATATTATATGGTACATGAATATAAGGATGGGGAGGTCAAAATTCTTTATAAAAAAACACCGTACATAAATAAGAATCGTGTTTAGTAGAAAGTTTTTTTACACATGTCTACATAAATAGTGTAGTCTCGAAAGAAATTTCTTTCAGCATGTTTTTCTATGAGGACAAAACATACCAAATTTCGCTATCGACTAATGATCGAATATTTCCTCATCCCAATCACCGTCGCAAGCAAATGACAATTTTTATTTCACCATCAATCCTGTCCCCATGATTCATCGCAGCTTAAGCGTCCAACGGCTGGAGAGGAGACAAATGCAGTGTATGCACAGACGCCAACAATCGTCTCTTCCGCATGAATTCAACGGCGTCTCAGGGAAGAAAGGAAGGAGGTTTCACGACAATGTGCGTAGATGTTGGAGAGGATAAGTTTGATCTAGTATGTACGAAATAAAGATAGAGATGGAGACGATCATGTTGGCAGCCAACCTAGACGCGGCAGTCACCCGCGGACAGATGCCTTTTTCTCTCTTTTAAGGATTTTGGTACCTAAACAGACGGTTGAATCCATATTAAAAATACTAGAAAATATCGGACTAGAGAAATCCTCTTCTATAGAAGGGGACACGACTCTTAACTTAACATGACTCTTATTAGACTTAAGACTGTAATCATTCTCATTGGGCCAACAAACTCCGGCCCATATTTTTGATAAATATTTCATTGCTTAAATTTTGTTATTCAGAAATCACTATGGTGATTAAGGATTACAGATGAAAAAGATAGTTCTTTGTGGTTAGGTACAAGAAGTACCAAACTCCAAAGAAAAAGGTGGGCATAGTACAAAATTTCTTAGAATATTGGGGGAGACATCCCTTAATAAGGGTCTTAAGAAAACATAAACAACTTATAACGAAGGTGTCAACTATTAAATAGAGACAGTCTCGGTACTCAATCGTTTCAATTTTCATGGATTTCTTCCCGCAAATATGAGTTGTCATATATTTATGCATCTTCGATTCCTTAGTCAGTTATAAGAGGAGAGAATGTCGTCATAAAATAGTTCAACACGTCATGTAAATGATGAGTAGGGCTATTTTTATTTTCAAACAATCGATTGTTTCTTTCTTTCTAGAGACACAAATAGACTGTAATGGTTAAGAGGATATGAGGTTTTCCAATTTGGGTTATAGCGTTGAAATTGTGGTTAATAGTTTCCTATTTAATTCTATGTTGGTATTGGCAAATGTGAAAGTATCTAAGTCAAATGGTTTGGGTGAACGCACATTTAAAAAATAGATGTTCAGTTGATTGTTGTGAAGACCTACAAAGGAAGCAGATAGTAGGTCCAAAGAAACCTTTTTTATTGTATTTTCACCGATGAGCATTTTTTCATGTCCCATGACTCATGTAAGTATAACGAATCTAGGCAGATATTTACTTTTTCAAAGTTTTTGTCATATTTGGTCATGATTCTGGGATGAATGAAATGGTAATATGTTGATTTGGATGTGTATTCATGGCCCCATTTCCAAGTTATGAGGTCATCCGTATTAGTAGACAATATATTGGTAATATGTTTGATCTTAAGGTTGTTAAATGGCTCATGACTAAAATTATTGAATCAATTTTGTCTATTTGAGGCGAGTAAAAGAAGAGCTTTATTGGTGGTGATCATGGATAAAGTGAAGGGAATGCTGATAAAAAGTTTCATATTGTTGAATGTGTAGCCATAGAGCCAAGGTCGAGTCCAAAACTTAATAAGTTTACGAGAGCATCGTGGTACAATGATGTTGCATAAGATTTTTTGATATCATTTTTGCTAGGTATTTCCATAAAGGGGAAGCTTCCTTTTGACTTATGGTGTGCCACATGTTCTTGTGTTTGGAATATTTGTTAAATTGTGTGTCCCCACAAGGATGATTAATTTGTGCACAATGTGGCTATGATTTTCTATATAAGATAGTATGAGTGGAGTTTGACATTTATGATCCTTGAACCCCCTTGTTGATTAACTCTATAGAAAGTGTCTCAATTGACTAAGCGTATTTTTTTATGTCAGTTGTATCTCCCCACAGAAAAGTTTTTTTTGTATTTTGTCATTATATATCATCATTTTGGATGGAAAAGGAATACAACTAAAATATGTGATGAGTGGTATGAGTGGAGCGTTTGGAAGGATAATTAAGTCAGCCAGTCAAACTCATGAGTATGTGATTTCCATTCTGCTAAACGTTGTTGAAAAGATGAGATAATAGGGTTAATAAGGCATTTTCCTTCTAACAATATACAGTTGTATTGTCAATTAATGTTTGCTTAGCAAAATGGTCACTGACGTATTCTTAACACTATAACGTTGAGATAGAATCAATATTCAACATGTATATATGTTTCTAATCGATACTACTTTTTCCAAACAGATAGGGATATCCAAGGGTCTACACACCAAACCCATACGTTGAATGGGTTAGATTAGGTTTCGTCTGTCTTATACGAGTCCCTAATTCTCCCATTCGAACCTAGTTTCAATGACTCAACGCAAATAAATTGCCCACTTCGACATGGCTAGATGCCAACATTCATGTTGTCTTTGATGTTCTTTTGTGTCTTCAATCTCTCAATCTTCTGTTGATGGATAAAGTCTCCCCTTCTAATGATAAGAGTCAACGTTGCAAACTTTTTTTGAAGAAATTTTGATGCCAAGTACCAATTGAATTATGGGATTTCATTCCATATATGGAGTAGATGTAGAGTGGTCGTATATAAGTCCTGATGTAGAGTGGTTGTATTTAACTCCTAAACCCTGCAAGTAAATGAGGTGTGTATAAGTACTAACTCATTGAGAAGGTTTAAGTAGCAGTGAGCAGAAGTTGATTGTGTCCTATTAGCCGAATGATTAACATGATTATAATTCATTTCGTTTGGATAACTTGGTTAATTGGCCATTTAGTTAATTAATCTTGATTAATTTATCAAATGATTACTCCTTCAGTTAAAACTATTGTATTTAGTTAACTAAGTTAGCGGATCAACTATAATTTATCTATAAAGAATATTCTACACATTTGCAGACTGCTTACTTGTACTTTGATTTCAATAAAACATCTGCATTTAGAAGTCAAGAACTTTACAATCCATGCATTCGTATACAGTACTGCCGTGATTACGATCGTGGAACATAATTTTTTGAATACTTTGAACTATTACTAATATACTAGTGTTATTTGGTTAGCCAAATTCACCGAACAAAACAACTATTAACCGATTGACCAACTGAATTAACCAAACTGGCAAACCCATTCAGGTGAGATTAATGAGTATAACCTGAAATTACAGATAAACCGATTGACTGAATTGAAGTACACTCAGAAGATTCAGCATATGCTCACCCCCAGCTGTTTGAAATTAACAAAAAAGCTTGCGTGCATCATTGATTTGTGTATTCTTATTATTTACTATTGATGGATTTTTAAATCTGGACTGTGTAGAAGAACTCAATCAGGCGATAGGAACGGTTCACTAGATTTTTTCGTTGGTGTTTTAGTTTGCACTATAAGAACATTACCTCATATTGGGCCTCAACAACACCGACGTCCTAGATACGATGATTCTTTTCTCTGTAAGCTCCCATACTTTAACACAAGGGAACGTACACCAGTAGGCTGTCACTCATACGCATACAAAGAAAACGTGACCCAGAAGTATAACACCATAATATCAGCCTGCAAGGCAGGTCATAGCGGTGATCCCTCTCATAGATCGATTCCCATTCGCATACGCAAGTACTTTAGATGATGCACGGATGCTACAGAGTCAAAGATCGGACTCTGAAATTTGAGCACCCGGCATCGCTCATAGACTATCACAACCCTTATTTTGCCCCCACACACCAAACATTTGAACCAGCAGTACTGACAAATAGTGATGCTAAAGGGCTTTCATGTGTCCGTACTGTAAACACACGTTGGTATGTTATGTACTATGTAGGATGTGCTTTTAGTATAAATATAATAGTAAACACAAAAACTAGCTAGATACTAAAATGCACAGGTTTTGTTTCGATATAAGACATCTGAATACGTTGTCTTTGTCTTAGTTGCTTAGCCCTGTTTGGCGGAGTGTAAAACCAACATGTTAAGTTTGTTTGCAATGAATTGGGCACATCGCCCAATTCTGTTTATCCTCACATGAAAATGAGAGTGAGAATTTTGGACGCAGCCGCGGGACACTTACGCAGCGCAAATTAAGGAGCTTGTACCACTCAAAAAGGGAGTGGTCGACCGCAGAAGCGACCCTGTTGCATTCAACGCATACACAGCAGATGTTGCATCTCCGGCTATAAATGGTTATCAAACGAATAAACCCAGCTTAGTTCGTCATGTAATCATTTAGTAACCATTCTGTTACGGCGACAGCAACTTAGGGCCTGTTTGCTACGACGAGACGAAGTCGGGTGCTGTTTAAGAATTCACGGTGCATAGAATCATGACTTTTGGGCTGTAATGATTTCGTTTGGTATTATACCGGGTGACTGTACTGGTTCTCTTGTGAATCGTATGATATCCAGCAGCCGGCAACTTTTTGCTCAACAACACATGAGCAGGCTTACTACAGCTGTATAAAACAGAACTGCATCCCACCACGTCCGTTTTAAGCGGGGGTACAAACTCCGGGAATTTGTCTCGAAACAGGTCATTTTGTGCGTTCAAAAGCAATGTTTTCATTTTCTCAGCTGCTAACCAAATAAAAATCATGTCCTAACTCCTAGAATTTCAAAGCAATGAACTGTTCCTACACCCTACCAAACAGGGTCTTAACCATTGCAATAGGCTCTTTTTTGTCTCTTCATACCACTGAACACTGGAACGTCATATATTACAACCAAACATGACTAACAAAAACGTTGACTACATTTGCATCATACCAAGCAAATTATAAGGAGTACAAAATACATGATTATAAATATTTGATTTGTAATCCATCAAACTACACCCCACCAAACAAGGCCGTAGCATATTGCAGTTTCGATGAAATCTGCTGCAAGAGTGGGCATCGCTTGTTTTTTCTGTTTTTCACGTCATCACTTAGGCATTCATGACCCTTGGCTGAGCGCAGTTGCAAGGCCGGAGTCTGCACTATCGCCATAGGCCGCAGCTTTATAGTAAACTCACAACGGTCTCTACGTGACCCTACTTCAGCAGGAAATTTGGTTGATATATGGATAAATCGAAGTTAGAAAGAAATGAAAACTGTGCCCATCACATCATACCAAACAATCTAATCAACTTAAAACGTCGCTTTTTAGCATCAAGTGTAATATATCCCTCTAACCAAACAATCTAATCAACTTAAACATCGCTTTTTAGCATCAAGTGTAATATATTCCTCTAACCAAACAGGCCCAAGCTTTGCATTGCTGTGGTTGAAAGTCAGTATCCGTAAAGACAAGCATACAGACCACAAGAGCAAATTCTGCATTGCAAATGCATTCTTTTGACTTTGTATATTCAAACAGCAGAAAATACACACTGTAGCGTACTCCTGTTCGTCAGATGCTCAATATCATTCATCATCACAGAGAAAGAAGCAAGCAGAGGTTCACAATTTGTGCCAACAACACTTGTTCAAAGTAATGAACTGTGATCTTAAACTATTTTCCTTAGTCTGCAGAACGTCTATGCCTCCAGCCATTAGACGTCAACACGTCAACATCAACATAGCCGAAAAACTGTAAAACAAATAACAAACCAAACATTAGACCATCCATAAAAGACATCATACCAAGTACACCACAGTTGTTAAATATCATTAAGAACAAACAAACTTAGCATTTGATATTCATTCTCAAGGTTGAAAATTTCAACATAGGGAAATTTTAAGGAAAATTCGACAGAGCTCCGATCATAAATTTGGAAGAAGCACTAAAATTCGGACAGTACAGTGTGTGTGTGTGTGTGGCGAGACACGGGGAGTGTGATCTCAGGCCAGACAGATCTTGATGAGAACGAGAGGCGTATAAATAACATTTAAATAACTCTTCATGATAACTGGTTCTCTGTAATCAAATTGTAAGGATTAAAAATCTATCATTGTATGATCAGTTCTTGTACACATCATACACAAGAATGGAGTACTTTTCAACGATCAGTATTGAGTTTCAGGACGAAAGTTAAATGCAATATGTATACTGTATTAGATGGACGGGTTAGGAATGTAGGATTGTAGTCATTTTTGTATTGAGGCAAATGAATTAACACTTTTTCCATCGATACATTCAGAATCTGAAAACAAAATCGTAAGTTTGTGGCTACAAAAGCCTCTCATGCTGGTACTATTATTTTTCTCACAATATGTATATATATATATATAGAGTCAGGCTAGAATACACTCGAGTGTACGGATCGCACGAATACACTCAAGTGTGTTTGCATATCAATACTAGTTTTTGCAAAATGTAAACCGTTGATCTTCACCGTCATACTATAACTAGGCTACATACAAAATTTGAGCCCATTTGGATGAGTGTAAGTCACTCATCCAAGGGCAACAAAATCAACGCGCGAAACTAATTTGAAATGCATAATTTTTGCGGTCTTCATAACATGAGCTATACATATCCAAATGTGCCCAAATTTTGCGTATGAGTTGTTCACGAGATGTTTAAGAAGATCAACGGATTAGATTTTCAAAAAAAATATTGCATCATGGAAAACTACTTGAGTGTATTCCGCTCCGGATACACTCGAGTGTATTCTAGCCTGACTCTATATATATATATATATATATATATATATGGCTAAAAGAATTGTGTATTTGAGCACATGTATCTTATATGTACCCATCCTCAATTATGATGGTTGTACAATTCCATTGAATAATCTAGCCTTACGGATGTGATGTATACCCCTTAGGTTGCGTTTGTGTTATAACCCCATTTTTTTTGGGTTCAATTGGTGAAAAATGTAATTTCTCATATTAAAGATATTTGAACAAATAATTTGCTTCAAATAAATAGATTTCGTTTAAAATAGCCTTGTTGTTTGATTTGTGGGTTTTATTGGCTATTGGGCCCAATAACAAGGAAATAACAAAGAAAATTCAATTAGTGAATGAATAATTGAATAATTGATAAAAGAAATATATGGAAACCTCTAGAAGGCAAATCCAAAGAGGATTTCGTGCCTCTTGGGTTCCTTGGGTTCCAAGGAGTACAAAGTTGTATAAAGGAAGCAATAAGAAAAGAGAAGATTAATTAAGTATTTCTTTATTAAGAAAGAAATTGGAAATAATGTTAATATGTGGAAAACAAGTAAAAAGAGATATAATTGAGTTATACTTTGTGAATTTTCGTATCCCAAGGATTATTAATGATAAAAGGAATACCAATGAGGAAAATAAAAGAGAAATCCTCAAAAAGAGATATTTTGAGAAGAAATAGACATAATAATGAAGAATAATGCATATTGATGCATTTAAGGATAATGAGTATTCCTTAAAAAGGAATTTCGAAGTATTTGAGTGTCTTGGGATCCAAGGAGTCCCAATTAAGAAAGAAGAAAGAGAAAATACCAAATTTGCAAAATAAAAGGATAATGTGATACATTATTACTTTTTTTTGAGATATTAATAAAAAGGAAGTATTTTCTGTAAGGAAAACTTAATTTCGAGGCCAAAGGATTAAAATCAAAGGGCAAGGGTATTAAAAATGATAATTCTCGAATTTACTATTACCCATAGCATAAGGAATATCAAGGGGATAAAGAAGAGAGAGAAGGCTATTTCTCATTAAAGGATTTGGTTTCCTAGTTGGAAAGGAACTCTTTGATTCACAAATAGCCGACCTGGGGGCCTCATGACCTCCCCTATTTAAGGGGTAGACCATCTAGGTCGAGTTCCAGAGATCCCACGGCTCTCACCCTCTTCCTCATCTTCTTCTTTTACCTTGCATATTGAAACCCTAAACAAGAACACCTAGGGTTCTCTTGGGGCAACTAGCTTTGGTAGAAGGATCTCGGAGGAAGCACGAAGCAACTCCAATGTTTTAAGGTGGTTCTTCACCTTTCTCTGACCGCCACCACCCCGCCGCACATGCAGCACGGCTTCCAGGCCGGCCGCGGGTTGCAGGCCCAGGAAGCTTAGGCCAGCGGCCCTGGCTGCAGGGGGAGGGCACCGTCGGGTGCGTAGGTGTACGACGGAGGGAAGAGTACCCTCCCTAGCGACCTTCGGGGTCGGGGAGGAGGTAGGGAGGCCGCGTTGTGCACAGCTAGGGTTGCAGGTCGGCGCCCTGGCAAGCTCGCGAGGATGAAGAAGGATCTTGGGCGCAGCGGACGATTCTACCCCTCCGAGGAAAGAAGAAGAAACAACTTACGCAGGGGCAGTTCGGTAATTTAATTATGTTTTCCAACGTTGCATGGAAAGGCCTGCGTGGCAGCCTCTCATTGGCCAAAGGTATGTTTACTTTGCGAAATTCGTAGCTAATAAACTGTAACTCGGATTAAAACAAGTTTTATATGAAAATTGATCCTCAGAACGAGAGGAACCCAAATAAATTATGTTTGAAATCCGATTCTAATTGCAATCCGAAAATTAATGGAAGTAATCATCTTTAATACTTTAAAGATTAAGAAACCCTATTTTGATATGATTAATGTGTTTAATTGGGTTTAATGGATCATTAGAGTTGATGTTAACCTGTTAAATGTAAAAAGGTACATTATGAAGAACTTTGCACGTGATTAGTCTAATTTAGAGTTTATATGCTTGAAATTGGAAAAGTACATAAAGTTATCATCTTTAATGATTTAACTAAGGAAAAACCCTTAGATTTGATGATAGATGGATAATTCAAGCTGATATTAACCTGTTGTTAATAAAAGTGAAAATAGGATTTAAAAGATGATCTTTTTATATCGTTGGTTTAATTTAGGGTTTTATGTACATGAATATGCCTTAATGGGATTAGAAACCCTAATTTATGTTGATATGAATTCTAATGGTTTTAATTGTACAAATCAAAGAATAAAATGGAGATATGATGATTCGAAGATAAATTGAGTACCAAAGATCTTTAATGTAAATTATTTGGATAATTAGTGTTTCCTAGTGTATAAAGGTGGAAATAGTAATAAATAAGGTTCATATATGTGAGTTGAACTATAATGAAATATGATTTGTCAATTTGAAAGAAACCGAAGATGATAATTAGCCTTAATGTTTTGGATAAGGATAATTGTTTTAGTGAAAAAGAAACATATTAGACTTAATTGACATTCAATTGTGCCTATGATGCAGGAATTAGGGTTTGTGAACTAAAAGAGCATTAAAAGTGGTAAATGCATAATGAAGGCTAAAACCCTAATAAAACCTTAAAGTTGGCCTAGAAATCATAAGGTGGAATCCAAGTTGATCTTGAGGATGTTTTGAATAAAACAATGACACTTGGATGTTATGCATTATTTTCAGGATATTGTTGATTGCTTGTTAATTGTGTTGAATGTTAATGCATGGACATCAAGTTACTATGGATCAGGTATGTGGTTACGATTATGAATAACCGCTATGGTTTCCCGATAGATTCTCGAATGTTTAATCGCATTGAATGCAACTAAACTGTTGAATGTTTATTTATTTCTTGCAATTATAAAGTGAATACGATTATCACATAAGATATGTGCCTACTAACTCATATCCCGGTCCCCTCTGTGTCGTAATGGTTGACCTAGTACATGGCTACCTAGAGGGTAGGTCCATCTGGTCATGAAAGACTTTGGCTGCCTAGAGGGTAGGTCCATCAAGTCACCTTCATAGAGGTACCATATAAGTCCTTACAGGGACAACACAGAGTTGTGGATAGGTATGGATTGAGTAGTTTGGCTTAAAACGTAATCTTGTTTGTTAAATGATTAATTGAATGATTACATGGTTATCATAGTTGCATGATTATCTGTTTCTCCCACATACCAGCTTCGGCTGACCGACGTTTTGTTTGTCGGCGTTTTAGGTACAATGAAGACTACAAACAGTAAAGTGGCACATGTGATACTAAAAGAGAATTAAAGTGCAAAGGAGGATTAGATAGATTAGTATCAGTGTGGATAGAAGTTTATAGATCCAAGTTTTCAAAAGGTATGTAAAGAAAAATTTTATTACCATTTTCAGTATAGTCTGTTAGAATTTGATAATTGTTTATGGTTATATGTCGAACCTTTAATCCGGGATTAATGGGTGCGGCTTCAACCTCTTGGTCTCCCTTAATTGGGGGTTACTGAAAGGTGAGGTCGTAACATTTGGTATCAGAGCTTAGGTTCCTCAGTTAACCATTAATAATTATTAAATTTTACAAACTCCATAGAACCCAAGGGAGTTATTAGAGGAGTATCCGAAAGACGGAGGTGTCTAGAAAGGGATCACGACCGAGGGCTGGCAAGATTTTCCTCCGCACCGCTAGTCGGAAAACGAGGACTCCCGGACCCGTGTGACCGTCTGGCCAAAGTCTTAGGGTATGAATCGAAATAAGATACCTTTAGGACTTCTCATCTTATTCATCCCTTCTCATCACAAAATTCTGATAAGGACCTAAAGGATTAGGGTTTCCTTTCTTCTCCTCACCCTCTTGAGGTATGGGTAAGGTTAATAAGGTTTAAGAAATCCTCCACTAAATTAATGAAAAGCATGTAAATAAGATGTCATGGACATAAGCTTAATAGGTTAAGCACAAAATAATAGATACATGTTTAGGACGTATGACATAAGATGTCATGTCCTCAGAAGAGACCTGAGGCTAGACCTTCTTGTCAGGAGGATAAGTTAGCCTTGGAGATAAAGATCTCCATTTCAAGAAGAGACCTGGCACATCCTTGGAGGATGATGCTAACCCTAACCCTAAGTGAAGGTTAGAGAGAGATGAGTTGGACCAGGTGTTTGAAAGGACATGCCTTTGGGATGCCATAGGATCCATGGGTGACCTAGCACCTTTGGCAACCCAACCCTGGGAAGGGTCGTGCATGTTAGAGTAAAGGATAACTCCTTAGATGACGATGTTAGTGAAGGACCATGGAAACCCTATGGGCTTGTGCAAGTAGGGCATAGCTGGCACCTAGGGCACGTCATAATGCTGACAGTAGGATGAAACCCTGGATGATCTTGAGCAATCATAAGTTCGAACTTAGGTTTCACCCACGTAGAGCATGTTTTTGAGGATGATCTTTCATGAAGAAAGGACCTCTAATGGTGAGGTTGGATGTAGGGTTAGCTCTAGAGAGAGCAGGAAACCAGCAAGAAGGTTGGGAAGCCTAAAACCCTGAACAATGGATGACAGTGGTTGCCTCATAAGTTGATGATATCTTGGCTGCCTTAGAGGGACCAAACCCTAGGGAGTGAAGATGAAGCATCTGGTGCCTATGTGCCTACAGTATAGGTGTTTTCCTTCTGAGGTGGGAAGAAGAGTTCCTTAGACCTAGAGAGGTTTAGTGAACAGGTTCTGAGGCCTTGTACCTAGATGGTTGTTCTTAAGGAGGACCCAATTCTAAGTGTTGCTCGAGTTGAAGGATGACAAGAAGTGCATGTCATGCCTTTTGCATGCTTGGTTCGTAGTTAAGAGACAGAGCATACAGTGAACCTAGGGTTCCTAGGCCTAAGAGGGGAAGTGGTGTACCTAAGGCTCATGATTAGAAGTTGAGTTCCTATAGAAACGAGCATGGTACTCCTCATGTATAGAGGAAAAGAGGAGCCCCTGAAGTTTAAGGTATGTTTGATGAACCCCTTACAGCTAGGTTGATGATAAGGGGAAAGTTTTATCTTGATCCAACATCGAGGAAAGAAGGATAAGTATGACCTAGCATGGTATGGTAAGTGATCTGCTTGTGCCTTAATGGCTTGCTAGGGTTAAGTAGGCTCGGGTGGATGTAAACCCGGAACCTAAAAGCTTTTGTGACCTTAGAGATAGGTTTCCTCCCATCCAGGGAGAGGGACCCCTTTGGAAGGGTGTATATCAGTTTTGTTGGTTCAAAGTAACCTAAAGAGGTATCGTAGGATATTGAGAAGCTAAGTGAAAGGTACATAGTATGAGAATGAATCTACAGACCCATAGGTATCCATCTCTATTGCATGTGAATGTGTTACCAGTATGGGGCTTGACCAAGGTAGGCAGGTTGCCATGATGCCTATGAAAGGACGAAAGTCAGCCCATGAATGCAGAAAGAGAGAGATGATGAAGACTTGGGTAAGATTCTAAGTGAACATGTACTATAATGGAGAATCCTAAGTCTATCCTAGGGTCAGGTAGGGATAAGACCGATGAAAGTAGGAGTTGCCTAATTCCCTAGTTGCACATGACCATCGGGTCGGGAGGTAACAGCTATCATTGTCTGAGGGCCATGGGTTAGGAGATTGATCACCTTCATGAACTCATGGGACCCAAAGGACATATGAGTAGGGCACTCTCTTGATGCATGAGGGGAGAAGGATGGCCCCAAAGGAGTCGGTACCCTATAGACCTAGAGGAGATGACCAAGGATATAAACCTCAGTAGGTTCAAGACTAGTTTGCTATCATGGTGGTTGTGATGAAGAGACATATGTGGCACGTTGCAACTTAGATTTAAAGGTGTACTGGCAAGGTGGGATGTACCATCTCTACTCTTGGAACAGGAAGAACTCTGTATTTGGACTGCAGCCAAATGCTTATTTCCTCTTGTTATGGGGGTGAGAGATAGGACATTATACATGCCATACACCAAGGATAAGAGATGATGTAGGTTGGAACATTGCCACAAGGAATGGGGATAGAGAAGATAACCTACCCTGGTAAAGTGAATGATACATGGACGGTTTGTAAACACTAAGAGGAATGAGGTAGTCCCCTTATGAGGATGTTTTTATCATGAGCTATGTGGAACTTACAAGTTATACCAGGTTGAGTTTGATCACCATGATGATGAAAGCGGAGAGTGTTCTTAATAAAGATAGACATAGAGTTTGAGGTGAGACAATAAATGAAATGCATGGAAGCGTATACCTAAGGATGTGAGGTGATAATGAATGTTCTGGTTAAGATGTATCTAACTTGTTTGACTAGAAGCTAGAAGAGGTTGTTTGGCTAACCCTAAGTTTGAAAAGGGAAGGTGTTTGGATAACACTCAAATGTAACAAGATACGTTGAAAAGTTAAAGGTTGTTTGGTTAGCCAGTCTAGTCCTTGATACGATGAAAGGATGGTGGTAGAACCTCAGATGCACTCTTCTGATAGGAAGCTGATGAAACCCTGATAAGAGTGGTTTAGGGTTTCCAAGGAATCGATATTGAGGAATCATGACATACAAGAAATCCTGATTGAAGATCAACATACACCATGGTACTACCAAGATAGTAAATGGCAATAGCATGTTAGATGCTTAAGATGAGGTTGCATGTGGTATATGGTCATGCAAGCCAGGAGGTAAAGGACGAACCCCAGTAACCCAGTGTATCGATATGGAGGACAAAAGAATCCCTGAGAGGGAATGAGAGCTCAACACTATGGATGTTGTGATAAGTCTTCCCTGGATCGAGGAAGGTCGAGATGCAATATGGGTTATGGTAAGTCGCCTTACCTAAATGACATGAGAAAGAAAGAGTTCTGTTAAGGGACAGATCTAGTTGAACTACCAATGAGAAAGAGGGTTCAATTACACCATGAAGCAAGTTCAAAGGGATTCTTGAGTTTGACCTAAAAGTTCACTTCCATAAAGTGGAAGTAGGTACATGAAGAACTCAATGTTAGTATAGTTTATCACCCCAAACTATGGTTAGTATGATCCAGACTAAAGGGTCTGATGAGGGCATGTGTGCTCGTTCAGGGTGATATCTAGAGACAGTTCTTGTCCTATGAAAGATGTGACAATGACCACCATAGCCAGTATCGGGTATTATATGAAGCTCTGTAAGGGAGGTTGTGTCGGTCACCACTTCAGTAAGGTGATGTTGGTGAAAAGGGCCACGTGATGGTTAGAAAAGGACCACATGATGGTTAAAAAAGGGACCCCAGTGCGTGTGGATGAAGTCACTTTGATTGTGCAAAGGCTGAAAGGAGCCCAGAGACGATGAGTCGTGAGCAGATGCAAAGTAGACTGACATACAGTTCACTGTGGGAGAAAATGTGACATGAAAATCCGACCCCTCTAAGTTATATCTAAGAGAGCTGAGTCCCCGATACATGGGTCCATTAGAGATGGATGGGTGGAGAAGGTTAGGTTTGACCCTATCCCTCAGGATAGAGTTATGGGAGATGTTTTCCATGTGTCCAATTTAGAGCGCTATGTGAGGTACCCCGACCATGTGCTAAGCAATGAACCTAGTGAGCCCCAAGGGAGGCTGAAATGGCCTGAGTCACCTGTGTAGTTTATAGACGTCAGGATGAAAGAACTCAGAGAAAAGAATATGTGATGATAAAGGTTCTTTGGAAACGCCACGAGTACGGCAAGGCCACATAGGGGCCAATGATGGACATGGAAAAGTCTTATCCTGAATTGTTTGTTTGCTTGCCTGAATTTTGAGGACAAAACTCCTATAAGAGGGGAAGGATGTTATAACCCCATTTTTTTTGGGTTCAATTGGTGAAAAATGTAATTTCTCATATTAAAGATATTTGAACAAATAATTTGCTTCAAATAAATAGATTTCGTTTAAAATAGCCTTGTTGTTTGATTTGTGGGCTTTATTGGCTATTGGGCCCAATAACAAGGAAATAACAAAGAAAATTCAATTAGTGAATAAATATTTGAATAATTGATAAAAGAAATATATGGAAACCTCTAGAAGGCAAATCCAAAGAGGATTTCGTGCCTCTTGGGTTCCTTGGGTTCCAAGGAGTACAAAGTTGTATAAAGAAAGCAATAAGAAAAGAGAAGATTAATTAAGTATTTCTTTATTAAGAAAGAAATTGGAAATAATGTTAATATGTGGAAAACAAGTAAAAAGAGATATAATTGAGTTATACTTTGTGAATTTTCGTATCCCAAGGATTATTAATGATAAAAGGAATACCAATGAGGAAAATAAAAGAGAAATCCTCAAAAAGAGATATTTTGAGAAGAAATAGACATAATAATGAAGAATAATGCATATTGATGCATTTAAGGATAATGAGTATTCCTTAAAAAGGAATTTCAAAGTATTTGAGTGTCTTGGGATCCAAGGAGTCCCAATTAAGAAAGAAGAAAGAGAAAATACCAAATTTGCAAAATAAAAGGATAATGTGATACATTATTACTGTTTTTTGAGATATTAATAAAAAGGAAGTATTTTCTGTAAGGAAAACTTAATTTCGAGGCCAAAGGATTAAAATCCAAGGGCAAGGATATTAAAAATGATAATTCTCGAATTTACTATTACCCATAGCATAAGGAATATCAAGGGGATAAAGAGAGAGAAGGCTATTTCTCATTAAAGGATTTGGTTTCCTAGTTGGAAAGGAACTCTTTGATTCACAAATAGCCGACCTGGGGGCCTCATGACCTCCCCTATTTAAGGGGTAGACCATCTGGGTCGAGTTCCAGAGATCCCACGGCTCTCACCCTCTTCCTCATCTTCTTCTTTTACCTTGCATATTGAAACCCTAAACAAGAACACCTAGGGTTCTCTTGGGGCAACTAGCTTTGGTAGAAGGATCTCGGAGGAAGCACGAAGCAACTCCAATGTTTTAAGGTGGTTCTTCACCTTTCTCTGACCGCCACCACCCCGCCGCACATGCAGCACGGCTTCCAGGCCGGCCGCGGGTTGCAGGCCCAGGAAGCTTAGGCCAGCGGCCCTGGCTGCAGGGGGAGGGCACCGTCGGGTGCGTAGGTGTACGACGGAGGGAAGAGTACCCTCCCTAGCGACCTTCGGGGTCGGGGAGGAGGTAGGGAGGCCGCGTTGTGCACAGCTAGGGTTGCAGGTCGGCGCCCTGGCAAGCTCGCGAGGATGAAGGATCTTGGGCGCAGCGGACGATTCTACCCCTCCGAGGAAAGAAGAAGAAACAACTTACGCAGGGGCAGTTCGGTAATTTAATTATGTTTTCCAACGTTGCATGGAAAGGCCTGCGTGGCAGCCTCTCATTGGCCAAAGGTATGTTTACTTTGCGAAATTCGTAGCTAATAAACCGTAACTCGGATTAAAACAAGTTTTATATGAAAATTGATCCTCAGAACGAGAGGAACCCAAATAAATTATGTTTGAAGTCTGATTCTAATTGCAATCCGAAAATTAATGGAAGTAATCATCTTTAATACTTTAAAGATTAAGAAACCCTATTTTGATATGATTAATGTGTTTAATTGGGTTTAATGGATCATTAGAGTTGATGTTAACCTGTTAAATGTAAAAAGGTACATTATGAAGAACTTTGCACGTGATTAGTCTAATTTAGAGTTTATATGCTTGAAATTGGAAAAGTACATAAAGTTATCATCTTTAATGTTTTAACTAAGGAAAAACCCTTAGATTTGATGATAGATGGATAATTCAAGCTGATATTAACCTGTTGTTAATAAAAGTGAAAATAGGATTTAAAAGATGATCTTTTTATATCGTTGGTTTAATTTAGGGTTCTATGTACATGAATATGCCTTAATGGGATTAGAAACCCTAATTTATGTTGATATGAATTCTAATGGTTTTAATTGTACAAATCAAAGAATACAATGGAGATATGATGATTCGAAGATAAATTGAGTACCAAAGATCTTTAATGTAAATTATTTGGATAATTAGTGTTTCCTAGTGTATAAAGGTGGAAATAGTAATAAATAAGGTTCATATATGTGAGTTGAACTATAATGAAATATGATTTGTCAATTTGAAAGAAACCGAAGATGATAATTAGCCTTAATGTTTTGGATAAGGATAATTGTTTTAGTGAAAAAGAAACATATTAGACTTAATTGACATTCAATTGTGCCTATGATGCAGGAATTAGGGTTTGTGAACTAAAAGAGCATTAAAAGTGATAAATGCATAATGAAGGCTAAAACCCTAATAAAACCCTAAAGTTGGCCTAGAAATCATAAGGTGGAATCCAAGTTGATCTTGAGGATGTTTTGAATAAAACAATGACACTTGGATGTTATGCATTATTTTCAAGATATTGTTGATTGCTTGTTAATTGTGTTGAATGTTAATGCATGGACATCAAGTTACTATGGATCAGGTATGTGGTTACGATTATGAATAACCGCTATAGTTTCCCGATGGATTCTCGAATGTTTAATCGCATTGAATGCAACTAAACTGTTGAATGTTTATTTATTTCTTGCAACTATAAAGTGAATACGATTATCACATAAGATATGTGCCTACTAGCTCATATCTCGGTCCCCTCTGTGTCGTAATGGTTGACCTAGTACATGGCTACCTAGAGGGTAGGTCCATCAAGTCATGAAAGACTTTGGCTGCCTAGAGGGTAGGTCCATCAAGTCACCTTCATAGAGGTACCATATAAGTCCTTACAGGGACAACACAGAGTTGTGGATAGGTATGGATTGAGTAGTTTGGCTTAAAACGTAATCTTGTTTGTTAAATGATTAATTGAATGATTACATGGTTATCATAGTTGCATGATTATCTGTTTCTCCCACATACCAGCTTCGGCTGACCGACGTTTTGTTTGTCGGCGTTTTAGGTACAATGAAGAGAACAAACAGTAAAGTGGCACATGTGATACTAAAAGAGAATTAAAGTGCAAAGGAGGATTAGATAGATTAGTATCGGTGTGGATAGAAGTTTATAGATCCAAGTTTTCAAAAGGTATGTAAAGAAAAATTTTATTACCATTTTCAGTATAGTCTGTTAGAATTTGATAATTGTTTATGGTTATATGTCGAACCTTTGATCCGGGATTAATGGGTGCGGCTTCAACCTCTTGGTCTCCCTTAATTGGGGGTTACTGAAAGGTGAGGTCGTAACAGTTTGGGTGCGGTAATTCGAGGTGGTATGTAGTTCGCTGCGGTACTTGGACTACCGCATTTGTAAAGTCGTCGTTTGGGTAGAGGAATGGGATTTATGAAATTTAGTAGTTGGATTGCGGTATTTCCCTCACCTCACATTCAGCGGACTTCACAAAATCCGCCAATATCGGCGAACTTTGTAAATCACAGAGCGAGGGCTGCAACCCCGATCGCCCCCGACTCCCGACTCTGTCGCCCCCGACTCCAACCTCGTCGTCTTCTCCCCTGCATCCTTCCGCCTACCATGGCTCATCCTTCAACCGCCACCACAACCAGTACCGCGCGATCTTCGTCGCTTCTCCCTTGCACCCAATCCTCTCTGGGGTCGCTAGGTTTTAACCCTAACCTCTTCTCCTTCCCCATCTTCTCCTTTCCCCATCATCTCCTCCTTCCCCGACGAGGATCTGCTCACGATTGAAGTCGTCACTGCTCGCGATTGAAGTCGTCAGGTGGCTGCTCGCATTGTTGCGGTGTTTGCTGGGCTCGCTGGGAGTCGTGATCCGACTGTTGTTCTAGGGTTTGGCGCATCTCGCTCTTCCTCGCGGAGCAGGTTAGTTCTCTACCTTTCTTGTTCCTTCTCTAACTTCCTCGTCTTCACCGATTTTGCCCGATTTCACCCCCTTTTGCTTCCAGCCCTAGATATGTGTGCTAGGGTTTCTCCGATTTCGCCCGATACGCGGGCCATGCCACCCTGGCACTGTCGTATCCCCTCCCAATTCCTTCCACCTTCTCTTCCGTTCCTTTCTCTTGGAAGGAGCACCCCGGTGTGCCCAAGGCCAGCTCCAAACCACCAGCCTCATCACCTCACTCAAACCACCCTCCAGTACCCGATTCCCCTTCCCCTTCGCAATCTGTAGCACTGAGAGTGCGCCCACGCGGCTACGACTGCCCAGCACCAGCAGCCCCAATTTGACGCCTATGGCTGCGGTGGCAGCGGAGAAGAAAGACGGCAGTAGTGCCTTCTCTTCCGTCCCTTTCTCCTCTGTGTCTGGTGTCCCCGTTGTGCTGCGCTGCGCTGTGCTGTGTGACATCTTTACGGTTACACTTGCTTGCATCCTTCCTTCCTCCGCCTTTTCCACCCCCGTCCATCATAAATACCCAATCCTTACACTGCAGTACCTTTCTCTCCTCCACCCAAACCGTCGCTACCCCATCTTCCCCTTCCTTCGTCTTCTGTCTTCTAATTCCTTCCCCCTTTCTCCTTCATCCCCCATTTTGTCTCCCTCACCCAACTTCTATAAACAGCACAACGTCAGAATGCAAGGTTGCTCGCTAGTCACCGTCTTCCCCTCTTCTCTCTTATCCGTTTTCTCCTCTGTTTGCCGACAACAAACAATTTGTAGAGCTTCTCTCTTAGGTTGTGAGCTAGCAGCCGAGATGTGTACAGACAAGATGGAGGGTGTTAATATATCTTTCTTTATGTCTTTATTTTCTATTTTTCATTACTGCTGTACCTATGTGCAATTTACTCCTTTATATAAATAAAGAGGAGAGCCCTATTGGGAACTCTCACGTTGCCTTGCGCAACACACACATTGCGGATGTTCCGTTTTACGTATTCCGCTAACATGGTATCAAGAGCAGTGTGATCGGCCGCTTCCGCTTCTCCTTTCTCCAGCGCCGCCGCCCTTCCTCCTCCATCCCAGCAGGGCCGCCGCCGTCCTCCACCTAGGGAGCCGCCGCAGCAGCGGCCTCCTTCCCCTCTCGTCGCCGCCGCGCGGCAGGGGCAGGGCAGACGCCACCGCCGGCGCTGCAGCTCGTCGGCTAAGGGCTTCCGTCGCCCGTCTACTATCTTTGGACCTCCGGTAGTCTCCTCCATGCTACCGTAGGCCCGGCAGCCAAGAACCGAAGCTCCGTCTACGTTTTCGGCAATTTTTCAGCAACTTTTCGGCTAATTTTCGGAAGCCGAATTTGCTGTTTGGGGATTTCCGGTTGAGGTCTCGTCTCTTCCAAAGTGCCAGGTGGTTGCTCCATACTTTGAAGGCAGACTCCCCCTGAGTAACAAACCCAGGTGGTTGCTCCATGTAGACTTCTTCCTATAGATCTCCATAAAGAAATGTATTTTTAACATCTAGCTGAAAGAGAGGCCAGTCTTTATTAACAACAACAGAAATCAGAATGCGAACAAAGTTATTTTTAACATCTAGCTGAAAGAGAGGCCAGTCTTTATTTTGAGAGAAAGTCTCAAAATAATCGACACCATATGTCTGTGTGTAGCCCTTCGCAACAAGACAGGCTTTCAGGTATTCAATAGTCCCATCAGGTTGATATTTAATAGTAAAGACCCAACGACAACCCACTGTAGGGCAAGAAGAATGGCGATCCGCAAGCTCCCACATCTTGCGATCACATAGTGCCTGCATTTCCTGGTCCATTGCCTTCTTCCATGCAGGAATAGTAAGAGCATCTGTAGCACTTTTAGGAATGGTGACAACAGAAATTGCCGAAGTAAAGCAGGCAAAGTTGTTATGCAAATTGTCAGACGTGCAGAAATGACTGATAGGATGTTTAGTACAGGAGCGAACACCTTTCCGCAAACTGATAGGAAGGTGCAAGTCAGATGTTACCTCAGTGTTTGTTTGATCATCCGTAGACGCAGTAATTGGTTGAGAGGCCATGGAAGGAGTGCTTGTTTTCGGCCGGCGTTTGTATACTTGCAGTGGACGTTCTTTAGGCTGGTCAGAAACAGACAAATCTTCAACAATGTCTGGTAGAGGTGTTTGTGCCAACACATCATGAGATAGGCTTGCTCCATCCTTAGAAAAGAAGGGCATATGCTCAAAAAAGACCACATCCACACTGACAAACCACTGTTTAAGTATCGGATCAAAGCAACGATAACCTTTTTGAGTTCTTGAATAACCCAAAAAAATGCACTTCGTAGACCGGGGGTCAAGTTTTGACATTCCTGGGCGTAGATTTTTAACAAAGTAGGTACAACAAAAAATGCGAGGTGGAACAGAGAAAAGAGGTGCATTAGGAAACAAAATCGAGTAAGGTATCCGTTTTTTTAAAATAGAAGAGGGCATGCAGTTTACAAGAAAACATGCCGTAGTGACTACCTCAGGCCAAAAACGGTGAGGAAGTTTATAATGGATAAGAAGAGTGCGAGCAACCTCTAATAGATGGCGATTTTTGCGTTCAGCAACACCGTTTTGCTGTGGAGTATAAGGGCAAGTAGTTTGGTGGATGGTGCCATGATTAGAACAAAAGGAGCAGGTCTGGTCCTATTTTTTTCTTCCCACCCTGCCCCTATGCCCTGAGCCCCCACCCCGCCATTCTCAGTTTATCTATATGGTATCAAGAGCAGGTCTGGTCCTATTTTTATCTATATAGGTGTTTCTACTGCTCCTGGACAAGGTCAAGCCACTGAACCTCGCTACTGCAACTGGTGTGGTCGTGACAATCACACTGAAGATAGGTGCTGGAACAAGCACGGTAAGCTAGCCTGGGCAAACCAGGCCTCTACTGAAGCTACTACTGAAGTTGCATCCGTATAGATAAACTGAGAATGGCGGGGTGGGGGCTCAGGGCATAGGGGCAGGGTGGGAAGAAAAAAATAGGACCAGACCTGCTCCTTTTGTTCTAATCATGGCACCATCCACCAAACCACTTGCCCTTATACTCCACAGCAAAACGGTGTTGCTGAACGCAAAAATCGCCATCTATTAGAGGTTGCTCGCACTCTTCTTATCCATTATAAAGTTCCTCACCGTTTTTGGCCTGAGGTAGTCACTACGGCATGTTTTCTTATAAACTGCATGCCCTCTTCTATTTTAAAAAAACGGATACCTTACTCGATTTTGTTTCCTAATGCACCTCTTTTCTCTGTTCCACCTCGCATTTTTTGTTGTACCTGCTTTGTTAAAAATCTACGCCCAGGAATGTCAAAACTTGACCCCCGGTCTACGAAGTGCATTTTTTTGGGTTATTCAAGAACTCAAAAAGGTTATCGTTGCTTTGATCCGATACTTAAACAGTGGTTTGTCAGTGTGGATGTGGTCTTTTTTGAGCATATGCCCTTCTTTTCTAAGGATGGAGCAAGCCTATCTCATGATGTGTTGGCACAAACACCTCTACCAGACATTGTTGAAGATTTGTCTGTTTCTGACCAGCCTGAAGAACGTCCACTGCAAGTATACAAACGCCGGCCGAAAACAAGCACTCCTTCCATGGCCTCTCAACCAATTACTGCGTCTACGGATGATCAAACAAACACTGAGGTAACATCTGACTTGCACCTTCCTATCAGTTTGCGGAAAGGTGTTCGCTCCTGTACTAAACATCCTATCAGTCATTTCTGCACGTCTGACAATTTGCATAACAACTTTGCCTGCTTTACTTCGGCAATTTCTGTTGTCACCATTCCTAAAAGTGCTACAGATGCTCTTACTATTCCTGCATGGAAGAAGGCAATGGACCAGGAAATGCAGGCACTATGTGATCGCAAGACGTGGGAGCTTGTGGATCGCCATTCTTCTTGCCCTACAGTGGGTTGTCGTTGGGTCTTTACTATTAAATATCAACCTGATGGGACTATTGAATACCTGAAAGCCTGTCTTGTTGCGAAGGGCTACACACAGACATATGGTGTCGATTATTTTGAGACTTTCTCTCAAAATAAAGACTGGCCTCTCTTTCAGCTAGATGTTAAAAATAACTTTGTTCGCATTCTGATTTCTGTTGTTGTTAATAAAGACTGGTCTCTCTTTCAGCTAGATGTTAAAAATACATTTCTTTATGGAGATCTATAGGAAGAAGTCTACATGGAGCAACCACCTGGGTTTGTTGCTCAGGGGGAGTCTGTTTGGGGAAGCCCTAACCGGAGGTCTCGTCTCTTCCAAAGTGCCTTCCTAATCACATCTCCTTCATGTGTGATTAGGAACCTCTCTCTCTTGAAGGTTGTCGATGCGTCAGTAACGCATCCTCTATCCAGTTTCAGTTGTGACGTGTATCTCTCCGTCACGTGACGTGTATCTTCCCGTCAATCCAGCCTTCCTTGTGACGCGTATCATTCTGTCACCTATCCTCGTTGCATTATGGAGAATAAGATGTCCACCTATTATGGAGAGGTGTCGCCTATTCCCATCAAACTCAACGGGAAGAATTTTCTGCTATGGATGAATGATGTTCATACCGTCTTGGAGTCCCGAGATAGGGCAAAGTTCGTTGATTCTGCACCCCTAGCTAGCACTGACAAAGACTATGCCGAGTGGAAACGTCTGGACAGCCTAGTGAAGACTTGGCTATGGGGCAGCATGGAACCTACAAATGCATCTAGGTTCATGTTTTACTCTACAGCCAAGGAGATTTGGGATGTCGTGAAGCAACATTATGCTCAAGAAAAGAATGCTCTTCGCCAGTTTATGATTTATGACCGTCTTTTTGCAGAAAGACAGGGTGATAAGCCACTTGAAGAGTATTTTGGTGTGATTCAAGCTATTTCTCAAGAACTGAGCTACTATCATCCAGTGACAGTTGCTGAGCAGATTAAAGATCGAGACGACCTGGTCACTGCTAAATTTCTCTCTGGACTTAGCCCCTCCTTCGGTTCGGCCAGAAGTGTGATCCTTGCTTCAGACAAATTACCAAACCTTGCAGAAGCTTACTCTAGGATTCAGCAGTCCACCTTTGAGTCTGCTGATTCTATTTCTGTTGTTCCTTCTGGAGATTCTCATGCTTCTATTGCAGCAGCAGTAAGAGGAGGACGACCTGCACCATCTGACAAATCTGGCTTGGGCAGAGGACGTGGGACTCGTCCTAGATGCACATTTTGTGACAAACCTGGGCATACTGTAGAAAAATGTTGGAAGAAACATGGGAGACCTGCTGCCCCGCCTGTTGGAGCTGCAAACTGTGCCACCTCGAAATCTTCAGCTGTGGGTTCTAGTACTCCTGGTATCACTCTTACTCAGGAGGAATACGACAGATTTATTCAGGCAACTCAGCACTGGAACATGGGCGCGTCATCTACTTCGGCAGCCAACCTTGCGTCTACTGCGGGTAATCAGGCTACATCCTTTATGGCTTCTGGATCCGCAAATCCTTGGGTGGTTGACTCTGGCGCATCCCAGCACATGACTGGTATGAGGAGATTGCTCCGTTCACTTGACTCATATATTCCTCATCCATCTGTTACCTTGGCAGATGGTTCAGTGAGGAAGGTGGTATCTAGTGGATCTGTGTCTCTTACACCAGATATTGATCTGAAATCTGTTCATTTTGTGCCTGAATTTCCATTTAATTTGCTTTTTGGCCCTCTTGTTTTGTTTTACAGGATCTCAAGAGTATGAAGATGATTGGTAGGGGGCCTAGGAAAGGTGATCTCTACCTCTTCCCTGGTGATTGTCTACCTCGCCATCCACCTCCTGCTCCAGTTTCAGCCGTCATGATGAGTGGTTCCCCCTTGTTGTGGCATTGCAGATATGGACATCCATCCTTAGAAAGCCTGAAGAAGTTGGAACCAGATATGGTTCATTTGTCTTCTTTAGAGTGTCAATCGTGTCAGTTGGGCAAACATCATAGATTGTCATATCTTGTTCGTGTCAATAATCGGGCTACTAGTCTGTTTGAGTTAGTCCATAGTGATGTGTGGGGTCCTGTTAAAGACCAAAGTTATAATGGCTTTAGCTATTTTATTTCCTTTGTGGATGATTACTCTCGCATGACATGGATTTATTTGTTGAAAAGTCGTGAGTCTGTGCTTTCCATCATGAAATATTTTCATAAAGAAATTCAAGTTCAATATAATTGCAACATCAAGACTTTTCAATCTGACAATGCTCTCGAATATGTTCAGAAAGCGATGAATGAATTTTGTAGTTCGGTTGGGATGATTCATCATACATCCTGTCCTCACACCCCTATGCAGAATGGAGTTGCTGAGAGAAAGAATCGCCATCTTTTGGATGTTACTCGATCCCTCATGTTTGAATCAAATGTGCCTAAACAGTTCTGGTCTGAAGCCCTTCTCACCGCATGTTTTTTGATTAATAGACAGCCCTCTTCCGTTTTGCATGGACGCACTCCCTTCTCTATTTTACGCCCTATGGATCAACCTTTTCATGTTCCTCTTCGGGTGTTTGGTTGTACATCCTTCGTTCATAATTTTGATCCTAAACAAGACAAACTTTCACCTAGGTCTGTTAAAACCTTGTTCCTTGGGTACTCTGGTACGAGTAAAGGTTACAAGTGTTATTGTCCTAGTTTGCGTCGTATGTTTGTTTCTAAGGATGTCACTTTTCATGAAACCACTCCATATTTTGCAAATTCTATGAGCAAGGGGGAGCAATTGAGTGAGAGAGTGCCACCCCCAATTCAAAGTGAGCGAGTGGCACCACATGTGCCGAGTGAGGGAGTGCCACCCATTATTATTCAGGACATGCAGCATGATGATGCACCTGTCATTCAGCCCTATTCACAGGTGTATCACAGGCGAGGTAGACAGAATCCAGATGAGGCAGCGACACCAGTCTCTGAGCTTCCTCCATCGTCTTCTACTCACGAGATTCCTGCAGAAGCTTCTGATCTTGATGTTCCTATTGCTGTCAGGAAAGGTATTCGTTCATGTACTATTAGACATCCCATATCCAATGTGTGTTGTTTGTCCCACTTATCTACACAGGCTCGTGCATTTGCTGTTGGGATGGACTCAATTACGACACCAAGAAATCATTTAGATGCTATGAAGGACAGTGGTTGGAAACAGGCAATGCAGGTGGAAATATCTGCTCTATTAGACAATGGCACATGGGATCTTGTCGACTTACCTGCAGGAAAGAAAATTGTGGGCTGCAGATGGGTTTTTACAGTCAAACACAACCCTGATGGATCTGTTGAAAGGCTGAAGGCTAGATTGGTAGCAAAAGGCTACACACAGACATATGGAGTTGACTTCTTTGAGACTTTTTCTCCAGTTGCTCGTTTGAACTCTGTACGGATCCTTATATCACTTGCTACTACCTTTGACTGGCCTATTTTTCAGCTGGATGTCAAGAACGCTTTTCTTCATGGTGATCTCCAAGAAGAGGTATATATGGAGCAACCACCTGGTTTTGTTGCTCAGGGGGAGTGTCAGAAAGTGTGCAAACTGAAGAAAGCTATATATGGGCTAAAGCAATCTCCTAGAGCTTGGTTTGACAAGTTCAGTGTTGTTGTTTTACAGATGGGTTTCTCTCGTTCCATGACTGATCACTCTCTATTTTATTCAAACTCTTCTTGTGGGTCTATCATTATTGTTGTCTATGTTGATGATATTGTGATTACTGGCAGCGATTCTACAGGTATATCACGTGTGAAGGAAGGATTACAAAAACACTTTCACACAAAGGACCTGGGGAAACTGAGATATTTTCTAGGGATTGAGGTTCTTAGATCCCATGCAGGTATAAACCTATCTCAGAGGAAGTACGTACTGGACTTGCTACAGGAAACAGGCATGACTGATTCTAAGCCAGTATCCACTCCTATGGATTATCACACCAAGGAGATGGATGATGACACTGAGTATTCAGATCCAGGACACTACAGGAAAATAGTTGGGAAGTTAATCTATCTAACTGTAACAAGACCCGATATTTCTTTTGCTGTAGGAGTGGTGAGTCAACATATGTGCACACCACGACAGTCACACTGGACAGCTGTATGCAGGATTCTGAGATATCTGAAAAGTGCTCCTGGAAAGGGAATCACTTACTACAAACCAAAGAGCTCCTCATCACCTTTGGTTCTGACAGGTTATGCAGATGCAGATTGGGCTGGCAATCAGATTGATAGAAGATCTACTTCTGGCTACTGCACTTTCCTTGGTGACCATTTGATCACTTGGAAAAGCAAGAAACAACAGGTGGTAGCGTGGTCTAGTACTGAAGCTGAATACCGTGCTATGGCACATGCATGCTGTGAATTACAATGGATCAAATCTGTCTTATCTGAGTTGAAGATTTCGATTCAATCTCCCATGACACTCAAGTGTGACAATCAATCTGCTATACATATTGCCAGGAATCCTGTCTTCCATGAGCGTACAAAGCATATAGAAGTTGATTGTCACTTCATCAGAGATCAGATAAAGAATGGCAATGTTGTGACACCATATGTCAAGTCTGAGGATCAATTAGCTGACATCTTGACAAAGCCATTAGGTCCAGCAGTGTTCCAGAATTTATGTGGCAAGCTGGGCATCCACAATGTGTACACTCCAGCTTGAGGGGGAGTGTTAATATATCTTTCTTTATGTCTTTATTTTCTATTTTTCATTACTACTCTACCTATGTGCAATTTACTCCTTTATATAAATAAAGAGGAGAGCCCTATTGGGAACTCTCACGTTGCCTTGCGCAACACACACATTGCGGCTATTCCGTTTTACGTATTCCGCTAACAGAGGGTAATGGGCAGCGGGGGATTCCTTGCTTCTTATGTTGCGTTTTCTTTCTTCATCTTCTTTTTCTCACTTTTTCTGTTTTTCTATCCGCTGGCACCTGCTTCCTTTTCCAGATCGGGATATGTGGATAGTGTAGTTTTCTATAGATGATGATGGTTCATTGATGTTCCTATCTATCTGTTTCCAATTATTTCCCTGCGCTTCCAACAAACCTTCCATTACTATTTTCTTCACACCTTCTCACTCGTCACCCTCTCTGGATCCATTCTTCCATATCCCTTGTATCTGTCTATGATCGTTGTATTGGCCCAACTGCTGTTGCTGGTAACTATCATGGGCGTGTGCCATTACTAATCATGTTTCCTGCCTGTCTTTTTTTTTCTTTCTACAGGAGTGGTTGTGACTTGGGTTGTCTTCTAGGTGTGATTGTCTTGCACTTGGTTAGTAACTTTGTTATTTGTCATTTATTTTCTTTCTTTTTCCCTGCCCTTTTCTGGTATGATTCACTTGCACCTCATATTATGATACAATGTTGATCTGTAACATGCTCTTATGAATATTATGATACAATGTTGGTCTGCAACATGCTCTCATGAATATTATAATACAATGTTGGTATGTAGTATGCTTTCATGAATTAGTTCCAATTATTATAATGCAATGATAGTTTTTCTCTCTGAATTATTATAATCCAATTATTATACTGAATATAATGTATGGTCTTATATAGTGTTTGATATGTCTTCACATGGAACGAGTGAGTTTTTAGAGCGTCTCCGTAGAAAGAGAATGATGGATGAGGATGAGAAGAAAGAGAATGAAGAGGAGAGAAATAAAGTCATTGTTGGTGTTGCTACCATGACTGTGACTAGTGTGGCAGCATGGTACCATGATAGTTTTATGGTGAGAGATCCTCCTACTGATTGGGATGATGTAAGGAAGTGCTACTTGAATAGATTATACAATGGTACCGATTATGACTGTGTTGAACAATTGCGAGTAAGCAAAAGTGGATTCCATAGGTTGTGCGAAGTATTGACAGGGATTGGGGGTTTAGTTCCCACGAAGCATGTTGTAGTTGAAGAAGTTGTTGCAATGTTCTTGCACGTCCTAGCTCATAGTCTCAAGTACCGAGTAGTAAGGTTTCACTATCATAGGTCTCAGGAGATGATAAGTAGACAGTTTCAAGCAGTTCTGTGTGCCGTTATGAGAGTGAGCAAAGAATATATTAAACTACATGAGTGCACTCTCAATGGGATTGATGTCATGAGATGGAAGTGGTTTGAGGTATATATATATTTATTAAAGTATTACTTAAATATATATATACTCGTATTTATTTTTTAATGAGTGATAACTTCTTTTTTTTGCTTAACTAGAACGGTCTTGGTGCACTTGATGGAACTCATATTCCTCTGAGAGTTCCAGTCGAGAAACAACCTGCCTATCGCAATAGTAAGGGAATCATACCCACCAACATGTTAGGGGTTTGTGATCCCAACATGATGTTCATATATGCACTTTCGGGTTGGGAGGGTTCTACATCCGATTCAAGAGTTTTGAAAAATGCATTGTCTAGAAAGGATAATCTTTGCATTCCAAATGGTAAATATTTTTACCTAAAGCTTTACATAAATATGATATAGAATAATTACATGACTTATAGTTTGTGATGATTCTGGTGTAGGGAAGTATTATCTTGTGGATGTGGGATACACGAATGGTCCAGGGTTCCTTGCACCATATCGAGGAACAAGGTATCACCTAAATGAGTGGGTGGGGAATAGGCCACAAAATTATAAGGAGCTATTTAATCTCCGCCACTCTAGTGCCAGAAATGTAATTGAGAGAGCCTTTGGACTTCTGAAGAGTAGATGGAGTGTTTTAAGGACAAGCTCCTTTTTCGGCCTCAAGACACAAGTGAGGATAATAAATAGTTGCTGTATGCTACACAACTATATCCTACTTGAAAAACAAGACGATCCTGTATTAGAAGCCCAACATAGAAGAATCCTTGATGAAGTGGACAGGGAGATCATGGTACAAACACCTGCTGATGAGCTAATTACACATGTAGAGGTGACCGGTCAGTGGGCAGGATTTCGAGATGCTTTGGCACAAGGCATGTTTGAAGACTATCTACAAAGAGGGACTGTTTGATGTTTTATCTTTTCTTGTGTACTAGAACTTATATGTAGTTCATGTTTTATCTTCGTATGTGTACTAGAACTTATTTGTAGTTCATGTTTTATCTATTCAAATGTATTAGACCCATACGTACTACGTGTATTGGTGTAATCTTTACTTATGTACTAGAACTTATTTGTAGTTCATGTATTATCTTTTGTTTTATTGTGTATATTGCTAGAGTTTTGGAATGACTTCCAAAAAAGGGAAGGAAAAGACTACATCACAAAATGACTACTTCCGTTGGGACTTAGCTAAAGAAAGAGCTTTAGCTAACATCCTAAGAGATCAACGGAGTCTTGGTCGTAAGGGAGATAATGGGTGGAAAACAGTTGCCCTAAATACAGCTGCAATGTCAATCAATAGCACATTTCACACTGAACTCACAATCAATAATGTGAGAAACTGTGTGAGAACATGGAAGAAGACCTATGCAGCCGTGAGTGATATTCTCATACAAAGCGGATTTAATTGGGATGGCACAAAACAAATGGTCAGTGTGGATAATGAGGATGCTTGGAATGAGTATGTCAAGGTATATCTTGTTTTAGCTTTTCAACCTTTCACCAACTAAACTCAAACTACATTGCATCTATTAACATAACACTATTTTATAGTCACATGAGGATGCCAAGAAATACCGCTGGAAGGTCATTCCAAATTGGGATGACATTGTGGACTTGTACGCAAAGGATAGAGCCACTGGGGAAGGTGCAGAAATGGCTGCTGAAGCAAATGAGGTGATGGACTGGGAGTCGGTGGATGAGATGGATACGGCAAGCATAGATGATGATACAATGTCCACCAGCTCAACTGAAAAAAGAAAGAAGCCATCAACTGAGTGTACACCCTCAAGGAAGAAGGGAGGTGGTACTTCAATGGTTGCTTCCGTGGACAAGATGGCTTCCAGTTTTGTTGACTACATGAAGGCCATATCAGGTCCAAAAGGTGTTGACCCACAGGCTGTGTATGAGGAGGTGTTTGCCGTTGACGGACTTGATGATTCCCAGAAGATGAAGGCATGCATGTGGTTCATGGACAATGAAAAGCAGTTCTCTCTATTGAAGTCTCTGCCTATGGAGAGAAAGAAAGAGAAGATTCTCATGTTAATCTAGGTATGATTCGTGTTGATCTTTTATTATACCTTGATTTAATGGTGTCTTCTGCTATAGTATTATTACTGATTTGTGCCTACATCTTTTTTCAAACTGCAGGTGTTGTTACTACTGCATGTGTTGTTACTGATGCAGGTATGTTACTGCTGCAGGTGTTTTTATAATTTATATATCTTATTGTTGATCGGGTGGTGGCTGGGTTACTGATGGTGGTTGGGTTGTTGTTATGTGCAGGTGTTGGTGGTTGGGCTACTGCTGGTGTTGTTGGGTGGAAGGTGTTGATGTGCATGTGGTGGTGTTGTTGGGTGGCTGTTGTTGGACGGTGGTTGATGTGTATATGGTGGTGCTGTGGTGGGGGTGTTGGTTGATGTGTATATGGTGGTGTTGTGGTGGGGGTGTTGGTGTGTGGAGGATGTATGGAGCATGGTGGCGTGGTGGTGTTGTTGGCTGTTGTGATGGTGGTGTTGCTGATGATGGTTGGGCGATGGTTTGGTAATGGTTGTGTGATTGGTTGATGCTTGGATGATTGGGTGATGGTTGTGTGATGATTTGGTGATTGGGTTATGATCGGTTGGTATTTTTGTGGTCTTTTTTGATTAAATATAGTAGTTGGTTTCTTTCTCATATAGCTACTAAAAATTTTGTCTTTGCTGCATACAAATCTAGTAGTTGGTTTCTTTCTCATATATTGTAGGTGGTGGTTGCAGGTGTTGGAGGGTGATGGGAGAAGTTGCTGTGAGAAACTGATTTTGGAACTGATCTTGGTTAGGCAAAGGAGGAAGAGCACACCACTTGTGGTGCCTACGTCCACATGTAGCCATGCTTTATAATCGTTGTGGTTTATGTTGACAATGTATGTGTGACTTTTATTATGGGTGTATAAGCAATGTACTGATGTAGTTTATATTTGACTATTGAGACAGTTTGTTGGGGTGATGTTGGGGCTTTATCGATGGATGGAGCAATGTTTTGACATAGTTCAAATGATGAATACAATGTATTGATGTATTTTGTATCATGTATTCATGATATATCAAAAAAGGATCGTTTATATATTATCTGGTTTATGTCGAATGTACTTGTCTTATTTCCAATGAGCTCTAGCAGGTGATGAATATGGATGGCTTTTATGCCATGTATTCGCATAAAAAGTATACAAATGATGTGTAGGTATCCCTTTTCTATGTGTAATATGTGCATGTAGCTGCTGTGTCAACAGGAATAACGTTCATGGCTGGTTAAATATGAATTTGTAAAAAAGAACAAAAATGTTGCGCGCAATTACCAAACAACAGGAATAATGTTCATGGCTGGTTAAATATGAATTTGTAAAAAAGAACAAAAATGCTGCGTTTCAAATACGCAATTACCAAACAACGTAATTAAGAATGGCAGTATTCATAAATTCTGCATTTCTGAATTAACACTCATCCAAACAATGTAATCAGGAATTATGGGATTTGTTAATCAAGTAATTAGAATCGCATGACTGCTGATTACCGCAGCAGTCAGAAATGGGGCGCCCAAACGCAACCTTAGAAAATATGTGTATCAAAAATCATCTAAATTTGACATTCTTAGATCATCTAACGAAAAAAGAAGCATATTTTCTAATCAATGGTAAGTTTTGAAAATTGTAGAAACTGTTGGATGATATATTGCTACATCTCATGATTTATATGAGATATGGTTGTGATTTTTCAAACATATCTAATCTAGACAATGTTGATTCAATCCATATGGTTGGATTTGGTTAGTATATTCCACATATGTAATTTTAATGATTGGTACACATAACTTACATGTACCAGCCGGTACACACTTCCTAACCTCTCTCTCTCTCTCTCTCTCTCTCTCTCTCTTTATATATATATATATATATAAATATATATATATATATATATATATAGAGAGAGAGAGAGAGTCAAGCTAGAATACACTCGAGTGTACGGATCGCACGAATACACTCAAGTGTGTTTGCATATCATGACTATTTTTTGCAAAATGTAAACCGTTGATCTTCACCGTCATACTATAACTAGGCTACATACAAATTTTGAGCCCATTTGGATGAGTGTATTTGAAATGCATAATTTTTGCGCTCTTCATAACATGAGCTATACATATCCAAATGTGCTCAAATTTTGCACATGAGTTGTTCACGAGATGTTTAAGAAGATCAACGGATTAGATTTTCAAAAAAAATATTGCATCATGAAAAACTACTTGAGTGTATTCTGCTCCGGATACACTCGAGTGTATTCTAGCCTGACTCTATATATATATATACATACATATATATATATATATATATATATATATATATATATATATGTACATACATACATACATACATATATATAGCGAGAGAGAGAGAGAGAGTTGAGCTACAATATACTCGAGTGTATTGGAGCTCTGGTACACCCAAGTTTTCAACCATCCAATCATAATCTAAGATCGACACAATTACACTGCCCAGGCTGAAATTTATCGCACCATTAGGTTCATTACCTTTTATGTCCTTCATTATTCTCCTCGTGTGGGCTGATTTCCATCTTCTCTCTCATTATCTGACATTGTGTACCAAACTGTTCTATCTTCTCTCTCTCTCTCTCCATACCCTCATTGTCGGGCGACGACACCTTTTAGTGCATCAACTGGTGCGCAACACTGGCTCGCCCGCCGGAGACAACTCTATGTCGACGTCATTGTTGCCTGACAAACCACAACAAGTGTCTGGCCAACTTCGACAAACCACGCGTTGTTCCTTGGTACTTTGCACTTGTGGTTCTCCTTCCCGGGGTCTTCTCGTTGATTGGTAGGCCCGGCTGTACAGTCTGCTCAAGATGGTTTGTGTCGCCGCCAAGAAGTGCCTCAGTGACAACTGGATGCATGTGGCACCATGCTTGAAGAGTTTCTCTCTGCAGCGGCTACCTGGGTAAACTACTTTTGCACTCTCCAGGTAAACTACAACCTTCCGTCCATCGCATCGTACAAAATTTCGATCAAAATTGCAAAATTTCGATCGAAATTGCAAAATTTTGACCGAAATTTCCAATTTTTTTTCAATCGGACATCGAAACGCATGTACGCAGAGAATGGGACATCATTTCGCAGAAATTTCGCTAAAATTTCGCACTTAGGTGTGAAATTTCGAGTGCAAATTCCACCCAGTTTGGGCCATAATTTCGCAAAATGACACAAAATTTCGATAGAAATTTCGAGATATTTGTTCCTAAGACTGCTGCCACTACATGTTAGGTATTTTGGCGATTCCCTTTGTATCTTTTGCTTATAGAGGCTATTTTCTTAGATTCTAAGGTACGTTTCCCCTATCCCTAGCCCATGTATACCTCTTTCTATGTTTACACTCTTCTAAAAGATGTGAAGAGATACTATGAAAAATAACAAAGTTCTAAGTGTTGTTGCTACATGTTAGGTATTTTGGCGATTCTCTTTCGAAAATCACATGAACTACAAACAAACTTGAGGATCTATGAAATAATAGTATTAAGTCTGCAATTCTACAATAAATTTGTTATTATTACACATATTTATACATAAAATGACTTAAAAATAATGCATTTTCTTTGATCTATGTATATATGACCCATGTAACCTAACTAAATGTTAACACTAGACTTATATAAGTTGTAACATGTAAGTTTGTAACTTGCAACTGTAAGTTTTAAGGTCTAAGTGGTAAATTGTGGGTTTGTAAGCTGTTTACAGTCTAACGGACTTGACAATTCTGTTCATTTGTGCACTCACTCATCAAGACATGGATCCCACCCTAACCTCTAAACATATAGATTTATTATATAATCTAGTGTGTTTATGTCTAGACTTTGTGTTTGCAGAATTTCAAAGTTTAATTCCTTCATTTTGCCATCGAAATTGCCATCGAAATTGTTCAGCTTCCTTCACTAACAAATGTGGGAGACCCCCCCCATATCCAATATGAAATATTATTGCATATTTGAGTAGATCTTGGCGTTTAGATCATCCTGGTAAATTTTCATGATTTAATTCGCTTATTTGGTCGTCGAAATCGTTAGGGCCGTAAATATCAAAATTTAGTGCGAAATTTCGAAAAATTTCTATTTCTGGGCCATCGGACACGGCATCGAAATCGGACATTTAATTCTATGGTCCATCGGCACTGCTGCTCTCTCTGATAGAGTTGTTGATCTGTATCCACCAGATGGCAACATCACAGACTCGGACGGAATGGCACTATCTAGGTAGAGTAGGCTGGTTGCTTTTCCCATATCCGTCCATCGACATTGCTTCTCTCTCTGATGGAGTTGTTGATCTGTATCCACCAGATGGCAACATCACAGACTCGGATGGAATGGCACTATCTAGGTAGAGTAGGCTAGTTGCTTTTCCTATATATACAGACATACTAGAGGTTCAGAGTCCGGAGGGAAATCATTTTCTGCTTCCCGATTTCGATGTTGGCAAATCCGCTAAAATGACGACTTGTACACCCCGGCCAACATTGTCAAATTGGAAGGGTCATGGCATATGAGCACCGACTATGTGCCATAGAGGAGGTTCATCATGTCGATGTCCCTTCCTGTGCCTAAACACCCTGACGCCAAAAGGCGGGCACTGCTCTTGCCGCCTCTAGCGGCCAACGTGCCGCAAAACTACTACTACTCCGCTCGGGGCCATGACAGATCTCGGAGGTCGAGGCCTTCATGTTCACGTAGGATGTTGAATTACATTGGCTTCAGAAGCAGTGAAGCCCTGGACATGACAGATGTTGTCGGCGAGGAGTTTCACTTGTTGGACCTAGTGTTAGGGCCCTCAAGGTCTCATCGTCCCTGGCACATCATTGGATGAGCAGCTTGCCGCTCTTGTGCATCCACACGATTGTCGGAATCATCTGCATGTATGCGGATAAACATGTCATGTACAATAATTCTTTGTTATATAGAACTATAGAAGTGAAACTCTACAAATTTAAGCAGATAGTGGCATACATGTGAATGCATGTCGTCCTCCCTGGAATCGCTAAGCCCAACACTATTGCCCACGGACCCTTTGATGGTAGTTTACATCGGCGCTCTTCATGTCACAACCTCAACGGCCCATGCTCACCTTCAATGCATACTGGAACCTACTCCCACCCGACGACAACTTCTAGCATCAACTCGACACCCATCTTCCCTTGGGAGATCCATAGGGATCAATTATGGGAACAACTACATCCCAGTGTGGTCGACGTAACGGACTTCCAAGCCTTCAAGTCCTTACTCGTGTACATTGAGGCAACACCTCTTATATCCTTCTATGTATCGATCATGGTCCTGCATACCCCATCGGGCCCTTCCACATCGTCGGGGATTCCTGAACAACACCACATTGTTGTTGTTGCTGGCACAGATGACGTGGTTGTATCCTAGCTTTGTCGAATTGACAAGGAAACTGTCGGACTTGACCGTCGAGAAGGCAACATTCTGAGGTCTTCTTTAATGTTCAGACGACCATCCTCATCATTTCTGTGATTCAAATCATGCACCTGCCGCGGGCTGGACATGACTTGGGTGTGCTTGCATTTAGGCCTGCAACAACCACAACTCCGGAAGAACACAATGGGAACAATGATGGCCTCTCCCTCCCAATGCTTTCATATTTCATTTCTTCCAAGTGACACATATTCATCTTTCTTCTTCTTATCCTCCTATCTCCCAACGATGGTGAGGCTTCCAATGGAACTCACATTCAACGACATCAAGCTTCATTTCCGCATACAAAAATGGATACAACCTTTTCATGGCATGGCCATGAGTGAGTGTCCTCCTCCGATGTAATGATAATAAGAATGCAACATTAATTGATGACGAGCATCCACATATTTGAAGTATTTATATCTCATACCTCATGAAGCATTTCTCAGGCAGTGGCAACCACATTGGCATGTTGTGTTGGAAAGGAGAGAGAACGCTGAGATGAGGGAAGGACTTGATTGTGACAGAGAGAGAGGAGAGGACCCTACAACAGCGACGACGTTAAAACTCGGTGATAACACAACAGTTTCTCTAGTTTACGGATTAAAATCTAACGGCAAGAAACTCAAGAGCATAGATGGGCTGGTACACTCGAGTATAGCCTAGCCTCACTATATATATATATATATATATAGAGAGAGAGAGAGAGAGAGAGAGTCAGGCTAGTGTACACTCGAGTGTATCGGAGGCACCGTACACCTGAGTCATTTTTGAAGATGCAATAAATTTTTGAAAAATCTAAACCGTTGATCTTCTTAATTATCATAAGAACATACTATATAATAAGTTTTAGCTCATTTGGACACTTATAGGTCGTGCATCTAAAGGAGGCAAAAATCATGTATTTCAAATTAGTTTTGTGCGTCGATTTTGTTGTCCTTGGATGAGTGACTTACACTCATCCAAACGAGTTCAAATTTTGTATGTGACCTATTATTATTGTAACCACAAAGATCAATGGATTAGATTTTGGAAAAATAAGGTATAGATAGGCAAACACCATTGAGGTGTACGGCGTGATCTGTACACTCGTGTATTCTAGCCTTACTCTATATATATATATATATATATATATATATATATATATATATATATATATATATATATATAGAGAGAGAGAGAGAGAGAGTCAGGCTAGAACACACTCGAGTATACAGATCGCACGAATACACTCAAGTGTGTTTGCATATCAAGACTATTTTTTGTAAAATGTAAACCATTGATCTTCACTGTCATACTATAACTAGGCTACATATAAATTTTGAGCCCATTTGGGTGAGTGTAAGTCACTCATCCAAAGGCAACAAAATCGACGCGCAAAACTAATTTGAAATGTAAAATTTTTGCGGTCTATATAACATGACGATAAATGTCCAAATGTGCTCAAATTTTGTGTATGAGCTATTCACAACATGTTTAAGAAGATCAACGGATTAGATTTTTGAAAAAAAAATATTACATCATGAAAAACTACTTGAGTGTATTCTGCTCTGAATACACTCGAGTATATTCCAGCCTGACTCTCTCTCTCTCTCTCTCTCTCTCTCTATATATATATATATATATATATACATATATATAGAGAGAGAGAGAATAAAACTAGAATAGAATCAAGACCACGTAGAATCAATTTCTTCTCATACTTATATCAGCACAATAAACATTTAATGGAAAGAGTAATTGGATAGTCCTGCACTATACTGATGAATTAATCATGCCCAAAAAATGAGCTTGTCTGGAAGTATAGTTCTTGCATCTAATCATCACAAATTAAAATGTCATTTTTGTACAAGTTAGATGGAAGGCTTAAAAGAACCTAAATGAGCTAAAATTGGCTTTTAGATAATCTATGAGATAACGATTTAACATCCCATGGTTGGATTTTACATTTGATCTAGGTAATATAAAAAATATTGAGTAATATTTGTGCACTGCTAGAACCAATTATACACACACAGAGGAAGAGTTATTTTAGAATACACTCGAGTGTATAGATCGTGTCGTACACTCACTTGTTTATAATATCATGACATCATCATCGTCGTCGTCGTCGTCATCATCTAAACCTCAGTCCCAACTATGTTGGGGTCGGCTAATTACAAATAAAGAATGAAAAAATAGACAACAATAAATGTTATGTAATAAGAGTAAAAGGTAACAAAAAAGTAAAGACGAAAAAATATAGCTAAAATGGGAGGGTCGAATCCGAGCGACAAAGGGTCGGATCTCAATGGATCGTGGCAGCAAGGCCACTCTACCACTTACAATGCCCCGTCGCGTATTTAAGTCGTCTGCAAAGGATTTCACTCACCGTCCGATCGAAATTGTAATAAAAGGTTGTCGCACACGGTTGTTCGACACAAGGCGGCAAGACCAAAGACATGGGCCCTTGGGTGCACGGAGTGCCCCTACTGCGGGTCGGCAAACAGACAGCAAGCGATGGCGCCGCATCACTAGCTTGGATTCTAACTTAGAGGCGTTCAGTCATAATCCAGCACGGTAGCTTCGCGCCATTGGCTTATCAACCAAGTGCGATGACCAAATGTGTGAATCAGCGGTTCCTCTCGTACTAGGTTGAATTACTATCGTGGCACGATCATCAGTAGGGTAAAACTAACCTGTCTCACGACGGTCTAATAAAAAAAGGCGCCCAAACTATAGATCTTCATTATTATGATAAATACAGACATTACACAAAATTTGAGCTCATTCGGATGCTTGAAAGGCACCCAAGGCGCACATAAAGCTTTTCATGCGCATCGTTTTTGTTGTCTTTAGCATAGTCAAAAAGTTGCTATTCGGTATACGTTCAGTTGAGTTGATCAAAATTCAGGATTATGCGGGGAGTTCATATATAAGCGGTCAACGTACAGTAAAAATACAGTCTACGATCCAAGGAAAGAGTCGGGAACAAGTATGGAGGATATACATATATATGCACATCTATTAATGTATATATATGGTCGGAAAGGGATAGCGCAATGGCGAATTCAGGTGGTCCCCAAGGAAGGGACACGGGTTCAAACCACTGGACAAACATTCTTGATTTAATACCCCTTGGGCATCTGACCTTCGCTACATGTTGTGGGAGAGGGGGAGAAGTCTCGCTCCTAATCCCATGTATGTACATATATGTATGCACATATATATTGCATAAATATAAACACAACAGACATATACATATATGTATTTACATATATACATACCCATACATATGCACTCAAACTAAGTTATAGTCTCAAACAATATACAACAAAAAAAGTAAAAATCGGGAGAAAGTAAATCATGAACAAATTGTGAATAATGCATTGAATAAAACGTAATATTCGGGAATTGGTATATTGGGTCATTCCATACATCTGCCAAAAAATCCAAGTTTGAAACACGACTTTTTCAAAAAGTTGGATGTACATTGTGACAACTGTCTTTAGATGCATGACCTATAAGTTTCCAAAGAGCTGAATCTTTTTATGTAGGTTGATGATATGATAATTAAGACGATCCATTATGTAGATTTTCAAAATAATAATTTCATATTATAATACAAGTTGATTGTATAATGTCCCACTACACTCAGGTGTATTCCAACCTGACTCTATATATTACACACACATGATATATGCAGACAAAAATTGATATATGAGTATTATATATGTGGATATGATTCATTCTCAATTCTCAATTACAAAATCATATAGCATGCTCTTATTCCATAAACAAAAAGTTTATTAAATTTGACAATAATTTGGGAAACTCAGGAATAATTTCTGAGATTCATGAATAATTCATATTCATAACAAGAATGAAAAAATATGGGCTTAGAGCCTATCTTTGATGTACCCCAATTTTAATTAAAAAAAAATCTAAAGCCTCACATCATGGATCCTAAGAGTTGAGCTATCGTATATTGTTCAAATTTAGTCAAAGGATTGGTCAGGTACGCCATCTTTCACCAAAATACACCAAACATTTCCCACGGTATTTCTAAAACAATGAAATATGAAATTGGTACTTAAGAAAAGATGTCAACGGATGCCAAGGCCCCCACCCCCGCCTAAGAGCCCCTTAGGTGAGGGATATCACCATTTTTCTTCAAAACCCACCAAGCACTTCACATGGTATATGATGATAGGCCTTTTCAAAATCAATGAAATACAAAATTGATACTTAAGACCAAGGGATGCCTAGGCCCCCACCCCCGCCTAAGAGCCCCTTTTGGGTGAGGGATATCGTCTAACCACCTAACCACCTTGACAAGTATGAGTTGGACAAAGTAAGTAACGATCACCAATAAGAATACTTCTCTATGCAGACTTGCATGCATCCATTTGGAGGACATCTCCCATTTTTTTTAGAAATTGATACTTAAGAAAAGATGTCAAGGGATGCCTAGGCCCCCAGCCCCGGCTAAGAGCCCCTTAGGTGAGGGATATCACCATTTTTCTTCAATGCCCACCAGCACTTTATACGGTATTTGATGATAGGCCTTTTCAGAATCAATGAAATTTGAAATTTATACTTAAGAACCAAGGGATGCCTGGGACCCCACCCCCGCCTAAGAGCCCCTTTTGGGTGAGGGATATCGTCTAACCGCCTAGCCACCTTGACAAGTATGAGTTGGACATAGTAGTATTGATCATCAATAAGAATACTTCTCTATGCAGACTTGCATGTACCCATTTGGAGGACATCTTTCATTTCTTTGCTTTGCTCCTACTCAAAGCTTCTTTACCTTAAATAACAATTGATAGTCCAAGCTGAGATTTAAAAAAATCAGAAACTTTGATTATGCTCTAAGATAAAACAAGTAGAGAAAGATGTTGAGATCATCAAGAAAATTTGTAAATAATCATGGTGCGTGTACCATATATGAAAGGCACATTGATTTAAATCTACTTAATTTTTGGACATACATCACTAGTTTTCATAAAGAAATAATGATGAAAATCAACTGTGTTTTATTCTAGGAAACATGGACACTTCCCTGGGGCAGTCGTGACCTGGACACGTGTCGGACACGGACAAGGCATGGACGCGCGGTGGACACAGCTCAAAAGTGTCATTTTTTTAAAAGCATGGACACGACTTGGACACAACGTTGGACAGCTTGGACACGGTGGACAAGGTAGGCTCAAACTAATTTCCTATATAAAAGAAATATACATATATACCCCTCTCTCCCTCTTATTCTAGCGTGGTACCATTATGTCTCCTCTCCATGCTTCTTCTAATTGTTATTATATATTTATCTATTATACACCATGCTTATAGAAATAATTCGTCATTCTGTTCTACAAATTCGACATACAAATTCATTGTAATTCATCATTCTTCACTCATGCTTGATTTCATATTGCAAATGTATCTACATTAATTATTCATCATCGATCATTTGTATTCTCATAATTCATCATCGATCATTTATATTCTCATAATGGAAATTTATAAAAGTATGCATTCATATCGTAATTTAATTCTGGGTCTGGTTTTATATTTCTTTTAATTTTATTTCTTTAAATCTCATGTTATCAGTTACTTTAAAGATTTGGATACATGGATATTATATGTATTAGCTCCATGTTATGCGTATGTATATGTATATTTGCACACATGTATATGTATATTATACATATGTGTATATATGTATACTTAGACACATATGTACTTATGTATATGTATATGTAATGTGTATGTGTGTATGCAGTGTCCAACGCCGTGTCTGTCCTATATTTTTGAAAATTGTTGTGTCTCGTGTCAGTGTTTGTGCTTCCTAGGTTTTATTCCAAGTGGTGGTTGATAATAATTGAAGCTTCATAATAAATATCAATCATTAAGATATGTATTATTAAAAAGTTGTGTTGGGAAACCCAACTTGGTGAGTAAATTTGATGAGCCAATTATGGAATTTTAAGAAGCTTTATTCGAATATAGGGCATATACTTCATAATATAAGTTCAGTAATGGTACCATGATAAAGAAAGTAGATATGGTGACACTCAAATATGAGAAAAGAAAACGATGTACTAAAATTAGTTATCAAGGAACCCACCTAGGTGCCCTAAGCTCTGGGCCAAGCCTTAAATATAATGGGCGCCATAATAACAATAATTGCCGACTTTCGAAAAAGTCACACCTTTTAGACCCAATCATACCTAGCCTTATGTGACATCCGAATAACTCCAAATTCTTAAATATTTTGTTTTATTCACGTACTATTCAAGAATAATTTGCATTTTACGTATTGTTTTCCCGTTTTATATGTTTCTTCACATTTAATATTGTTTAAGATTGTTCAAGTGTATAGGCATGTGTATATATATATGTATATGCATATATCTATATGCATGTATATATTGTGTGTGCAATAAATATGTGCACATATATGTTTGTGCAATATATATGTGTGCACACACATATATATGTATATGTATCTATGTATATCTCCCGATTTTGTCCCAACTTTATCCCTAATTGTTGACCATATTTTTATCGTATTACCAAATATAATTCTTCAGCTCGACCGAATGTAACTCAAATACCGAATATGTGACTATGTTAGGCCTAGACCAAAGATGACTTAAGTTGCCGCCTAAGGCATCTTAGGCCCAAAGTAAGCCACTTAAGGCAAATTTAGCTTAAATTAGGTCTAGATTTGGAAAAATTCAAGTTGAGTCATTTTATTGTTGAAATAGGACAGATTCAGCCCAAATTAGATCAAATTTGGGTAAATTAGGTTTGATTTTAGGAAAAAGGGCCTGATTAGGGGGGAAATAGGTCTGATTTGAAGAAATTGTCTGATTTGGTCATATTAGGTCTCAATCTGATCAATATAAGGCAAGTTAGGGGTAATAGATTTGAATAAGTCATTTTATGCAAAATTTGGGATTGGTTTAGGCCAAATCATGTCAAATTTAGGCAAATTAGGTCTGATCTGGGGGAACAAGTTTGATTCAGGGGAATTCGGTTTGATTTAGGGACAACATGTCTGATTGGTCAAATTAGATATTATATAGGTCAATATAGGGAAAATGTGGGCATCTTAGGCCAAAAGTAAGCCACTTAAAAGCAAATTTAGCTTAAGTTAGGTCTAGATTTGGAAACATTCAAGTTGAGTCATTTTATGGTAGAAATAGGTTTAATTCAGTCCAAATCAGGTCAAATTTGGGTAAATTAGGTCTGATTTGAGGAAAAAGGGTCTGATTTGGGGGAAAGTGGGTATGAATTGAGGAAATTGTCCGATTTGGCCATATTAGGTCTCAACCTAATCAATATAAGGCAAGTTAGGGGTAATAGATTGATTAAGTCATTTTATGCAAATTTGGGATTGGTTTAGGCCAAATCATGTCAAATTTGGGCAAATTAGGTTTGATTTGGGGAAAACAAGTTTGATTTGGGGGAAATAAGTTTGATTTGGGGAGATCGGGTTTGATTTGGCCAAATCAGGTATCATATAGGTCAATATAGGGAAAATTTGGGCAAGCTAGGTCTGATAAGATCATGTTATACGAATTTAGGTTAGACCAAATAGTGAGAAATTTGGGCAGTCTAGGTCTGGCTCGAAAAACAAGTCTGATTTGAGTAAAATAGGTCCAATTTTGAGAGACTCAATCTGATTTGGCCAAATTAGGTCTCAATTAGGTTAATGTAGGGAAAATTTAAGGAAGCTAGGTGTGACCTAAATGTTATACAAAAATGGGTCTAATTAAGTCATGTTATACAAAATGAGGTCCGATTTAGGCCCAATCAGGGTAAAGTAGATTCAAATTCAGATCAAGTTAGTTCAAATTAGGGTCGATCAAGTCTAAGATTAGGTCATGTTTGGTGATATTTACCCTATATACTATGTAATAATGTCATTATTACTTATTTACAAAACCTGAAATTATGAATGAAAATATGTGAATATCATCATTATTTTAAAAAAAAAGGTAAAAAATCTAGAAATGCATGGCACCCATCTAGGGTTCTGCCCTAAGAAACGCCTAACCATGGTAGTAAAAAAAACTACCTTGAGGCTTACGATTCGAGGCAAGCCTATCCCATTTGTGACTCAAGGCTTACACCTCTATCCTAGAGTGAGGTTTACGCCTCAAAATGTGGCACTAAGGCTTTCAGGTGCAAGCCCCATTCAAGAAGATAAATTCTGTTAACCGCCAAGTTATTTTACTTTGAGACAATTGCTTACACATTCTTCGAATGTTTTCTATTCAGAGTTGTTGCAATTAATTATCATTATCTCGTCAGTGAATTTAATTTACATAACTTTTATTTGTTCTAATTCAAAATTCAGAGTTACTTGTGATTTTGATTTATCAAACTTCATTGCAATATATATTTTTGTGACACATTTTTATTAATAAATGTCACTGAGTTACAAAAAGTATCTATTTGTTCCGGATTATGTATGCCCTAATTTCCCTTATGAAGTTACAAAATTGGACTCTAATAATACAAAGCATTGATATCTCATTATCTGCTATAGTTTTATTTTTTAATTTGGCGGTCATTGTTATTAGCATTGCTCTTAATCCTATTTCTTCTCATCAACTTAGGGTAGAAGCTTTCTATTTGGTTTTACTTTTTCTTATATATCATATTTGTGTTATGCATACACAGTTTCATAGATACACACACATACATAGATATACATATGCACAAATGTACACACATAAATATGTATCGATATCAAGGAAGCATGGACACGTTTCTAGACACGGACACGGACACACGACACATCAATTTTCTAAAATATAGGACACAGACACGGCTCTAGATAAGGGGGATTTTTTAAAATATATACAAATGAATGTGTATAATGTATGTACTTTATGTGTATATGTATATATTTACGTACGTATCTATTATTGAAAATTATCTAGAACTATACATATTTGTATGTATCTAAATTTATTGAAAATCTGTATGTATAATAGTATATGAATTTGAAGTATGCATGTGTTTTTGTGTGTGCAGTAGAAACAATATGAAGTAGATACCTAATTGTTGCATTACTTTCAGTAGATATAGCAAAAATTTCAGAATAAGTAAAATGATTGTATGATTGTATACAATTATGAGTATGCATGTGTTTGTGTAGTAAAAAAAATGAAGTATTCACCTCACTGTTGCATTAGTTTCAATAGATATAGCAGAATTTCAGATATAGTAAATGACTTTGCATTACTGAATCAATCATTTTATTAGATCAATATGGATTTATGATATCTAATTCATCTTAGATTTTGCATGTTGACACTTTCAAGATATTTTATATGCAATTTAAGTTAGAATACAGCTTTATGTAACATTTTCTCAATGATAGTATAGTTGAATAGCAGCTGTATATTCAGAATTTAGTCAGAAGTAGGCTGTTGCAGCAAAAAAAATGAAGTATTCACCTCACTGTTGCATTAGTTTCAATAGATATAGCAGAATTTCAGATATAGTAAATGACTTTGCATTACTGAATCAATCATTTTATTAGATCAATATGGATTTATGATATCTAATTCATCTTAGATTTTGCATGTTGACACTTTCAAGATATTTTATATGCAATTTAAGATAGAATACAGCTTTATGTAACATTTTCTCAATGATAGTATAGTTGAATAGCAGCTGTATATTCAGAATTTAGTCAGAAGTAGGCTGTTGCGGCAGGCACAGCTGCATAGATGTGTCCAGCAAGTGTCCGGGCCGTGTGCAAGAAGTGTCCGGGCTGCAAAAATGGACCAAAATGGATAGGACACGTGTTGGCTGTGTTGAAAACGTATTGGGCCGTGTCCAAGAAGTCTCCGTATATAGAAGTGTATGTGCTTCCTAGCTCTATATGTACATCAGTGTTTTAAAAAGTGGTATGCGTTATGCGTGCAGGGAGGTCACCTTATAGAGTATATGTGGTATGCGGGAATACACACGGAAGTATATGTGATTTTGGATTTTTTTTAATAATTAATTATAATACATAATTAATCACAAAATGCATATTTAATTTGTAAAATTATATATTTGGACCCTAAAATTGAGATAGATTTTAAGTTTCAATTAAAAAAAAGCACCGTATAGAATGCATTCTAGAATCATTTAAGCATAAACTCAATGCAGCACACACGAAATGGTTAAACACATGTACATAACAATGAAAACTAACCAAATCACATAAAAAGATGCCCTCATGTCCAAAAGCTCCAAAACAATATACATTAAATAAGCATGCAACTCATGTACAAAATACACAACAAAATAGTAAATGAAGAGACATGGAATAAGATTTCGATCGAAATTGCGAAATTTCGCTCAATATTTCGTTTTTTTTTCAATCGGACATCGAAACCTATGATCGGACACGAAATGCAGGAAATGGGACGTAATTTCGCAAACATTTCGACCCTAGGTGCAAAATTTCGCAAAATAGGGTGAAACTTCGCAGCAAAAAGGCCAGTTTGGGCCGTAATTTCACGAAATGGTACAGAAACACAACTTAAATTTCGAAAAATTTGTTCCTAAGGCTGCTAATACTACATCTTGGGTATTTTGGCAATTGTTTTTTAATCTCTTACATCTAAAACCTATTTTCCTTAATTCTAAGGCATGTTTCCGCTATCTCTAGACCATCTATACATTACCTTCATCAATTTCTACACTTCTAAAGAGATATGGAGAAATACTTCGAAAATAACAAAGTTCTTTCTTGGATCTATGTATAAATGTCTCATGTAACCTAGTTAAATGCGAACACTACACTTATACAACTTGTAGTTCGTAACTTTGTAACTTGTAATTGTAAGTTATACATTCTAAGTTGTAACTTGAAGTTTTGAACAGTCTAACTGTCTAGCAGACTTGCCATTTCTGATCATTTGTGCACTCACTCATCAAGACATGGATCCCAACCTAACCTCTAAACATATAACTTTAATATATAATCTAGTCTATCTTTGTCTAAACATTGTGTATGCAAAATTTCATAATCTAATTCCTTCATTTTGTCATCGAAATTGCCATCGAAATTCTATCAAAATTGTTCAGCTTCCTTCACTTACAAATGTGGGAGACCCCCCACCCCACATATCCAATATGAAATATTATTGCATATTTGAGTAGATCTTGGCGTTTAGATCGTCCTGGTAAATTTTCATAATTTAATTCGCTTATTTGGTTGTTGAAATTGTTAGGGCCGTAAATATATCGAAATTTCGTGCGAAATTTCAAAAAAAAATTGTTTCTGGGCCATCGGACATGACATCGAAATCGGACATTTAAGTCTATGGAAGAGAATGTTATCAATAATAATATAACGTAGTTTAGGCTGAGACGAAAAATGTCTTTCTAAAAATCGCCGACTAATCTACCTTATAAGCAGCTAAGTATATGCAGCATGTGCGGCCTTTCTTTAAAACACTGATGTATATATTATTTATTTATGAACACCTACATATTTTGAGGCTTACGCCTTGAGGCTTACCTCTCGCCTCATTACACCTCATGCACTTTAAAACCTTGCGCCTAGCACATAATTGCCTTAACAACTATGGTATTTAATGAATAATTTTCAGTGCATTGCACTCCATCTTGATTGCTAGGTGGAACCAGAGTTTTACCCCTCAACGGTATGTAGGAAATTGCTTAACATTTATACTATTGGCCAAAATAAGTCTCTCACGCATTAAGGTACACTCAACTCAAAAAGATTCAAAAATCTCAAAGAGCATAATGGAGTATTTTTATAAAATATTTAAAGACCCAAATATGCACCAAATGGCATAGTGGGTTCACTTATATTTACAACTCGTACATATCTTAAGGCTTACGCCCTGAGGCTTACTCTCGCCTTGTTGAGACAAAAATGCCTCGTTACGCCTCACGCACTTTAAAACCTCACGCCTAGGACATAACCACATTAACAAGTACGGTACTAAATGATTCATTTTTGGTGCATTGTTGTACATCTGGATTGCTAGGTGGAACAAAGAGTTTTACCCCTTAGCATTGTAGGAAATTATTTAACATTCATATACTATTAGCCAAAATAACTCTCACGCTTTGGTTGCACTCAACTAAAAGAGATTCAAAATTCTAAAAGAGCATAATGGAGTATCTTTACAATATATTTAAAGATCCATATATGTACCAAATAGCATGGTGGGTTCACTTATATTTAAATAGAGCAAGTAGATGGACACGAGACAGTTATTGTAATATATAGTTGTGATGAAATTAGGCAAGGATGCAAGTTGGTTCAGCCGAAGGGTTGCCAATGAAGAGACCAGGTTTGAACATGTGGAAAGTATCTTTGATTTACCCCCCCCCCCTAGCCGCACATCTCAGAGTTTGCATGGTTATTTAGGCGACGAAGCTCACCCTTAGACTGTTTGTTTAAAAAAAAATACTTGTAATGAAAATGCTCCTCGGTGCGTCATGTAGAAATGAATTTCCACTTCTTTCTGAGTTTTTCCATGAAACTATTTGCACAACTAGTTTCCTCGTCACATCATGAAATAAATCAGAGCACATAAGAAATTGTTGACCCCAAATCGTGCAAATCTGTTATGTATGCAGTTTAGTGTCCATTTACTTTTACAGGATTTTCCAAAGAAAGGACCTAGGTTTGATCCCTTGGAAATGCGCTCCTCGGAGGTGAATTCCGCCCATCGCATAGCCAATCTCTGTTTTGCGCACTTAGAAAGTTATAGTTTTTGCGGGCTGAGGGTAGTTCAAGTTTGCCTTGTGGTGGTTACATGAGTGGTCATGCCTAGGGAGGACTCCCAATCACCAAACAAAAAAAAAATGATATAAGGATTTTCTAAGAATTGGATATGGAGGTGTAAGATTTTTTTGGTGAACAATGCGACAGATTTTCATTTAAAGGAGATAGGACATTGCACACAATCAACGCTGAGGTTTTCAAGTCCATTATTCCACAACCCTTGTCTACACAAGACATATATACTTTCTTATTTAGTAATCAGAAATCTTTTAATTTATATTTCATTTTCTTTTATTTGTAAATTTTGTTGGACAAGAATGGCTTATAGCCTTTTTTTCATTGTAACCCCTTGTCTATTTTGTTATCATAATTTCTTGTGGATTGAGCATCAGTTCAAGTTTGCAATGTTAGGGTAGGATGGGTTCATGAGTGGTCACGCCAGGAGAGGGTTTTCGGTCACCAAATATAGAAAAATGATGATAAGGGTCTTCTAAGAATTGGATATGAATGCCAAAAAAATTTCATTTTAAAGAAGATCAGACATTGCACACAATCAACGCCGAGGTTTTGAGCCCATTATTCCACAGCCCTTGTCTACACAAGACAAGTGTACTTCTTTTAATTAGTAATCAGAAATCTTGTATTTACATTACATTTTCTTTTGTTTGTAAATTTTGCTGAAGAATGGCTTATAGCCTTTTATTTTAGCCCCGTCTATTTTGTTATCACGAACCAAATAAAGCTTATGGAATTTGGGGCTCAAAACAATAGTTATAGATGTTATAATCCCATGTACAAGGATATGATAATAAACAGCCAGATCATCTATCCAGAATAAGAAGCCGCCAAAAACCTACTATTCATTAATCTAAGACAGAAAAAATCCTTATTTTATAGAAAACAATGTATCTCACACTTCAATGAGACCATATATAAGTGCTTCAGCTAGCAAACTACAAAGTATTGAACAAGTGCTACTGGTTGGTACATACAACGTTGAGTTAAAATTCAAAAAATATAACAGATTACTGCTGATATATACTGAAACAAGATACACTGAATCTTCAAACCTGATTAAAATATAACAGATTACAGCTGACATATACTGAAACATACACTGAATCTTCAAACCTGATTAAGAAATCAGATTTTCAAGGGTGCGGTGTGCACACACATATTTTTTATTTTTCAAAGTTGCATATCCCACACCCATACCATACCTGTATCCTGGTGAGATAGATACTATTCAAGAAATCGCATCAGACAATCGCCAAGAAATATACGTGAGACTACAGTAGGTCCACCTTAAAAAAAAATTACAAACCCAAAGGTCCACGGGGTAAATAAGTACAGAAGAAATATACTGTTTACCTTATCAGTTAATTCAACAGGTACATGCATCACTTGGATATAACCGGAACTCCTCACTTATGTAAGACACTTTTCTTAGGTGCCTTATGTTTCTTCTGTGTGTAGTTCTGTAAGAAATTAATGGGCGAACAGAGTTAGACTTGCATAGGATACAGTCACATATAAGAGCATTTGAACATGAGATGGTGACATATCTGATATAACTAAATACCTTCTGCCTTTCAAGTGCTTCATTGTCCGTTCTTTCTTTCCATGTGCTTTTGCGAAGTTTGATGGGCCGGTTTCCAACATACTTCCCTGCACAATATGTACACTTTAGGATAACTTTTTCCTTGATTGGCATTACTAATAGCTCGGATAAGTTCATACCATTCATTTCTTTCATAGCTCCAGCAAGATCAGAAGGGTTGGAGAAACTAACAAATCCATAACCTTTGGTCTTTCCGGTCCTCTTATCCCTCACTACCTGAATACGCCCCAATAAGAAACGGTAAACATATATTTTATGGCTTGCATAGGAGTCATACAAGAGAAATCACGTAAACAATTTCTTGCTTTAGTAACTAACTCAAATTCAGCATTCCTGAGTAAAAATAAAGAAGCTACAAAGTTCCAGCAGAAGTCAGAAATAGTACCGCAGCTGTTATCAGATCATAAAAATCATACAAATATAAGTTTATCACAAACACATGACGAGTTCAGCGTTCCAGATAAAAACAATTAATTATGTTTAACTTCATAAATTACTAGGTCAGACTACAATAAAGTGCGAAAATAAGACAGCAAGAAAAATTGCGGTGTAGGCTAACAAATAAGCCACAGTAAGGAAGAACATGTCAAAGAAGCAGTCTAAAGAACAAAATAAGCAGAAACTGTTGAGAACCATCAAATAAATAAGCCCCTGAAAACAATGACAAGTTCAGAGTTCCAGATAAAAACAATAAATTATGTTTAACTTCATAAATTAATAGGTCAGACAACAATAAAGCGAAAAAATAGGCAAATAGCAAGAAAAATTACAGTGTAGGCTAACAAATAAGCCACAGCAAGGAAGAACAGGTCAAAGAAGCAATCTAAAGAACAAAATAAGCAGAAACTGTTGAGAACCAACAAATAAATAAGCCCCCAAAAATATTGACTAAGTGGATGAAAATACTAAGTCGTTGCAGTTAAGTATGACACCTAAAACAGCCAAAATTATTTAATTGACCCTAGTAGGGCTCTTGCGGGAGCTTCTATATCGCCTACATACCAACTAATGGGGATCCAATTCCCAGAAGCACAATTTCGATATATCTTGCCTGAAGAAACACCCCAAGGATGGTAATTGTAAACGTTAAGACTCATTAATTATTCAACTTATTATGTAAGTGGTCTAAGTGTCTTATGCCCATACGGGTTTGCCCGAGTCCCAAGCTTGTAAAGTTGGAAGTCCCCCCCTTTCGATATATAGGAAGGTGGTTTTGTCTATTACATCAACAAACTAATTAGCCTTACATTGTATTCTTCAGACGCAATCGGTCCTGCGTCTGTACCCCTACACGAGAGAGAGAGAGAGAGAGAGAGAGAGAGAGAGAGAGACCCCCACTGGAGGCCGCCGATCTTGGCGGTTCTTGGCTGCCCGTAGGGATGCCCATCCCATGCTTCAACTTGGGAGTGTCTCTTGAGTGTTTCCGTCACAAATCAACATCTTTTTAATGATGCTTCTATGTTGTTTCTGCTATAACAGAAGGACGACCATTGAGTTACCTTTTTGTTGCACCATTGAGGAGCAATTCTCACCCTCCTACACCGCTGCCATTTACTTCGCCACTGTATACATTATTGCTGTCTACTCCGTCACTATATGCGTTATCTGTCTACTAAACTATACACGGTGTGTGTCTTCACTAACACACAGTGTCTCTGCTGTTATTGGCACTACACCTCAACGTGCAAACTTCATCTTCTTCTACGCTATCACATGATGGATAATCCATATCTAATGATTTTGTTTACTTATTACTTCCACAATTTAGTCCAAATTTAATGATTTTGTTGCTTTCTTCATACAGTGCTAGCACATTGATTGCGTATTTATCATGTATATTTATATATGTAGGGATGGTATTTTTCATTAAATTTACATATATCTATTAAAATAATATATTTATAAAAAAGTCTGGAAACGCATGGGCCTCTGTCTGGGCACCTAAGCTGCCTGGACGTCCATATGAAACGCATGGCCCTCTAGCCGCCTATACAAACATGACATATATATATATATATATATATATATATATATATATATATAAAAGTTATATATACAAATAACTAAATAATCATATCAGAAAATAGCATAGCAGTGTCAGTGCCTAGCAGCAGCAGCTTGGCTACTCTCACTGTCGTGCCTAGCAGCAGCTGGATCAGCCACCACGGCCAGCAGCGAGGGCTGGAGCAGTTGTGTCCTGGTTGCCTGGAGGTGGACATTTCCTATGTCAATAAAGACCACTTGGGCTGGGTCCAATAGCAGTCCAAATAGTATAGCAGACCATCAGTTTTCGATGGCAGGCAGAGGCTTACGCCTCAACGCTTTTTACGATTTTTGAAAAATGAGGCTTCCGCCTCTAAAACAGTGACTGAGGCTTAAGCCTCGTGGCACCTTGCCTCGAGGTGTACGCCTCTAGCGCCTTAGGGCACGTTTTATTTTCCATGTTGATGATTGATGTGTCACCAGATTGCTATGAGCAAGACGTAGCTAAGGGTGACAAATGCGCCTGATGAAGTAAACTGAAGAAGCCAGAGACAACCCACATGACCTTCTTGTCTTGACAATAGGCAGAGAAGACATGTGGATGACAATTCAGAAGTTAAAACGGCATTACTTGGCATCGGCGTTGAAATCTGAAATTTGGAGACGCGTGGACAACTTGAAGCTCTAAGATATAGACAACCTACAAGACACGGACTAAGAGAAATTCCTTCTCTCTTGACTAAGAGAAATTCCTTCTCTCTTGACTTGACTCTTTGTCCCTTCTCTTCTCATCATATCATTCTTCTCTTCTCATCTCGTATATATCTCCCCCGTACACCAACCACACAAGAGTGGTTGGGGTGGACAAAGACAAAGATAACTACTCCCCGTGACAAGTAGGGGATATGGGTGGGGGGGCATGAGTGGATGGGGAAGAGCTTAACAAGACAAACTTGACTTTGGCAGCAGCAATGCACTTGAATGAAACATATACATTGACTTCGGACAGCAAAAGTATACCAAAAAACTGGTGTGGTACCCCGTCGATGACAGTGGTTAGGTAGAATGACCATGCTCCCTCCTTAGAGCACCTTTGCCCGTGACCTTCTAAGGCAACATAGCAGGGTGAGGGGCACCCCCCAGGGCCAGATTTGAGGGAGGGGAAACATCCCTCTGTACCTTCCCTTTTGAAGTCACAAATTGATGCATAAAAAGGTAGTTGACATCAGCCTGTACTCTTGTTGGATAAGAGAGAGTGACATAACAGCTAGCCACAAGCACCATATTGCTGCTAGGACCAAAGGGAAGGTCGTCCCAAAAGGGCAAGATCAGAAACCAACCGGCGTGAGAGCAGTTACCATTACAAGGGTTGTCGGGCTAGAGTACAGTACTGTAGCGATGAACATAAAACTTCAAGTTGTTGTTCCACATAGACCTCAAAAAAGAGTTCCATGGAGAGATTGACCGTTCTCCTTGGGTTTGACAGGGAAGATGATTGTGGAAGCTCGAAGAAGACCAAACTTGAGTTTGACGGAGAGAGAGCAGCAACTGTAGGGAGAAACATAATGGTTGTTTCTTTAACGACAAAGCTGGAGATGGCTGGAGACGGTGTCGTAGGAGATGATGGAGAAGACAACCATATAGGAGACAAAGGACTAGGCCAGCCACTCGCCGACATAGATGGCCCTACAGGCGGCCTGCCATGACGACGACGGCCACCCGCAGGCGACGGAACCCCTTTTGCTCTCTCTACAACCTAATCCTACACTCTGATACCATAGTGATGGGAAAGAATAGACTTTGCAAGACGTATTTCACTATGTTTGTTGATACAAACTCTCCTATATATGAGAGAGGAGGACACAAACCCTAGACCTGATAGACAGACTTAAACCTGATAGACTAACTGACTTAAAGGACTAACTCATATGGGCTTATAGACGTCAGCCCATATTACATGACTAATGTCTCCTTTTTTACTTCTAACAGATAGGATGTCTCTAATGGCTTGATATCACAATGTATGGAATGTGTGTCTGAATGTAAGTATGAAACTGGACAACAATGTATATATGTACATGTATATATATATTTATGGAATGGAACTACAAGAGATGTTGTTATTAGGTGGAGAACAAAAACAAAGCCAAATACATAGTAGCAATATTTCTACAAGATAGAGCAAAAAAGAAAAGTATAACAAAACAGTCATGGTGATGGGAGGTAGTGAGGCAACAGTAAATCATAGCAGCAAAGTTGCCGCTTAGTTGAGCAAACGAAAACAAAATAATCAAATAGTTATGGTGATGGGAGGATGGTGAAGCAACCATAAGTCATGGAAGCAAATTTGCTGCTTAATTAAACAAAAGGAAGAAGAAAAACAAAATAGCCATGGTGGTGGGAGGATGGTGAGCAACATAAGGTATGGATGCAAATTCGCTGCTTAGTTAAGCAACAGGAGAAAAAAAAAAAACAGCCATGGAGATAGGAGGATGGTGAGGCAGCAGTAAGGTATGGCAGCCACTTAATTAGCAAATTGAAGAAGAAAAAAGCATGGAGCAGTTGCAGCAAACTTGCTGCTTTGTGGAACCATTAAGGAAAAATGGAAAACAAACTAAATATGTTGATGGCCCAATAACCAAGCCCAATAGGAGGCCCAATAAGTCAATAACCGCCCAGGAAAGCCGCCTAGGCGCCCATTTCAGACGCCCAGACCAGCCCAGACCGCCTAGAAAGCCTTAACTAGGCTGGGTGCCTAGGAGCTGGTGTCCCACGGGCCGCCCAGACCGCCTAAGCAACGTCAAGACATGCGCCAGTACAACAATGGCCTATTGCATGAGTATCATGAGCTGCTCTTTGAAAGGAGGCCGAGTTGCAACAACGATTCCTACTGGGTGAGTATAACGAGGTGCATATAGAAGGCCTAAGTTGCAACACATTCCTACTATCACTAGCTCAAGCTTGAAGATTCCAGTACATGTAACTTTTTTGCTATTATTAGTATTGTTGGAGCACCTAATTCTGAAACGAAAAAAGCTCCAAGGACCAGTGTATTGAACATAATGAGCCCAGACCACCTAGGCAACGTCAAGACATGCGCCCGTACAACCATGATCTATTGCATGAGTATAATGAGCTCCTCTTCGAAAGGAGGCCGCGTTGCAACAAGGATTCCTACTGGGTGAGTATAACGAGCTGCACTTCGAAACCTAAGTTGCAACAGCATTCCTACTACCACCAGCTCAAGCTTGAAGATTCCAGTACATGTCACTTTTTTGCTATTATCAATATTGTTGGAGCACCTAATTCCGAAACTACAAAGCTCCAAGGACCAGTGTATTGAATATAAGACCAAGCTACGGTATGTCATATATTTCCATTTCATTTATTCTACAAAGACAGGCAACCAAAGTGCTAACAGGTATATTGACAATTATATTGGATGATTTATAGATCGCATGCATAATCAAGCGGCAAGCTCAGGGCCCAGGCGTCTACTCAAAGTCTCAAAGGCAACCGAAGTTCTCAAAGCTATGAAGAAGATGTCATCGCTAGAAGTGCTAGGTGCATATGGTATTGTTCCATTACAGCTGTGTAACAGTTTGTGCATCCAGATGTAAGCTTGTGCAGCGGTTGTCCAATGGCATGGAGCTTGGACCCAAATATGTTGATGTGGTGTGGGATCTAGTCCCCCATTTACCTAGCTTGAAATCCTATGACCAACCTAGAGCAAAAAAACTTTGAATAATGTTTCTACGAAGTGGGTCTCTAAGATGATACTAGAACGGTTGAAGCTGTTAAGTTGGCAGTTAATATCACACACGTAGAGCAGCTTCTCCCTGGAAGGGAGATAATTGATAACATCATCTTATTCGAAGAACTCAATGTATACTATGAAAAGACAAGGAAACTAACTAGTGGCCATCAACATTGATTTATCTAAAGCAAACGACGGAGCTTCATTGATGAAACCAGCCTGTACAAGTTAATCATCCTTGATAACTAGCTAAAGAAAAGTGATTTGATCCTGAATCGAGATTGATTTCTTTAAAGCATATTTTGTCAATTAATATGCAACTAGTTTCTTCTAGCAACATTCAAATTGTCATCAACATTGATTTGTCTAAAGCAAAAGATGGAGCTTCATTGACGAAGCCAGCCTGCACAAGTTAACCACTCCTAGATAACCAGCTAAAGAGGAGTGAACCTACCATGAATCAAGATTGATTTATCTAAAGCATCTTTTGTCTATTATTATGCAACTAGTTTCTTCAAGCAACATTCAAATTGCCCAAAATAGGAATTTTTTATCGTTTAAGGCCTCAAAAGGAGTGACGCAAGGCAACCATTATCAAAATATCTTCATCTTGTGTATGGAACACTAAGCTAGCAGATCAAGTAAGAAATACACAAATAGGTGGAAACCAACCAATGTCTAGAGATGGGCATGCTTTCTCTCATGTTTGCTTTGCTAAAGACATAATGATGTCCGGTGAGGCATCCCCATTGTAGATGAAGTTCGTGCTAAAGTACCTAGAGAGTTTTAACAGGACATCGGAGAAAATGTCATTGGGGAAGAAATTCCACGCATTCATTACAAGGAATGATCATACCTCAAGTTATGGAGTAGTAAAGGTGTTCCTTCAACGTCTTGGGCTACAACAGAGTCAACAAAAAAGTGTATTCTAAAATACAATAAATAGGTGAAAGGATCCACAGGTGGGTGAATTTGACTTTTCTGAAGACATGGTTGATCTCTCTAAAGTAAACTTCTATCGCGATCTATAACATGTGAATAGTTAGACTACTTGTTTCCACATGTAACACAGTAAACCCTACAGTGTGTTGCTTCTTCTAGAAGGGCGGAGAGGAAGGTCGCACTACTAGCATGGTCACTTATAAAATTATTGTCGTGACATCTTAAAAAGGAGGAATGCAAATTGACTAGGAATTTCATTGATGAAACCAGCCTGCACAAGTTAACCATCCTTGATAACCAGCTAAAGAAAAGTGATTCGATCCTGAATCGAGATTGATTTCTCTAAAGCATATTTTGTCAATTAATATGCAACTAGTTTCTTCTAGCAACATTCAAATTGTCATCAACATTGATTTATCGAAAGCAAAAAGACAGAGCTTCATTGACGAAGCCAGTCTGCACAAGTTAACCATCAACATTGATTTATCGAAAGCAAAAGACAGCTTCATTGATGAAGCCAGTCTGCACAAGTTAACCATCCTAGATAACCAGCTAAAGAGGAGTGACCCTACCATGAATCAAGATTGATTTATCTAAAGCATCTTTTGTCTATTATCATGCAACTAGTTTCTTCAAGCAACATTCAAATTGCCCAAAATAGGAATTTTGGATCGTTTAAGGCCTCAAAAGGAGTGATGCAAGGCAACCATTATCCAAATATCTTCATCTTGTGTATGGAACACTAAGCTAGCAGATCAAGTAAGAAATACACAAATAGGTAGAAACCAACCAAGGTCTAGAGATGGGCATGCTTTCTCTCATGTTTGCTTTGCGAAAGACATAATGATGTCCGGTGAGGCATCCCCATTGTAGATGATGTTCGTGCTAAAGTACCTAGAGACTTTTAACGGGACATCGGAGAAAACGTCATTGGGGAAGAAATTCCACGCATTCATTACAAGGAATGACCATACCTCAAGTTATGGAGTAGGAAAGGTGTTCCTTCAACGTCTTGGGCTACCATAGAGTCAACAACAAAGCGTATTCTAAAATACAATAAATAGGTGAAAGGATCCACAGATGGGTGAATTTAACTTTTCCAAAGACATGGTTGATCTCTCTAAAGTAAACTTCTATCACGATCTATAACATGTGAATAGTTAGACTACTTGTTTCCATGTGTAACACACTAAAGTACTAAACCCTACATTGTGTTGCTTCTTCTGGAAGGGTGGAGAGGAAGGTCGCACTACTAGCATGGTCACTTATAAAATTATTATCATGACTTCTTAAAAAGGAGGAATGCAAATTGACCAGGAATTTAATTGAAGCTTTTTCAAAGAATAAATGCATTTTTCACAATAAATACGATGTGGACTAGAGTGATTAATGAGAAGCAAGTACCATAATGGCATTGGGCCTTGAAGAGAACCGGCATGAAACTACCAATCAACAAAGATAGTACTTGATGGCCATGGCGGCGATGTGTGGAAAGACCATTGACTGCATGGAGGCAAGATCGTTATCGCTAGAAGAGCTAGACCTAAAGCCGAGTTAAATGGTGTTAGACAACAAGGAGTTGGATCGAAACTTGATCAAACAATGGCTCGAGGAGCAATCAGCTGCTAAGTATTCTTGCTATTTTTCCAAGAAATAGCATTTTCGACTAGGGCAGGCAGGAGGACTGTGAATTGCCAACAAGGGTGGGTGGGGTAAGAGCCTATCAAGATGGTGTGTTCAGTGCTGACATTGCTTATACAATAATCAATATTGATTGAATAGTGACAACGCCAAGCAGATGGAAAATTCTTCGAAAGTTGGAACTTCAACAATAGATAAAAACCTTTATGTGGCTCGTGAAGGATGACAACTTGGTGAAAAATGCTAACGGGTACAAGAGGATGTTTAAGGAAACCATCCCACCCTTAATGTGAGATTGCTCGTATGGCACCCGTATGAAAAAGCAAACCGGTAGGATGGGACTAACTCCTAGTCGTAGGTCGAAAAGAATACTAAGCTGACTATTGTGGTTGGTATATATAATCCATTGTATTTTCTATTACTACTAGGTATCTGTGGAAAACAAGAAATGAGGTCTTGAATACTTAAATCTATCAGAACTCGGGTTGTGCCTCTGCGGATGATTTCAGAACACTATCCAAACTTTCAACAATATGACATAGGTGGGAATTCACAGCACATACAAGAAAGCCAAACTCACCCCTGGTAAACCCAATTAAACTCAACGTAGACACTTCAAAAGACAGTCATACCAATCCTCAATCTATTAATATTGTGATCCAGAACCATATTAGTAAATGACTAATGGTAAAGACGGAGAAAGTTCATATCACTTCATTTTAGAACACCATTTGAGCGTCATATTCCAGAATTATATCAGTAACTAATGGGAGAGGCAGGAAAAGTTCATATCATTTCATTTTAGAAAACCATATGAGCCTACAACAAGACACGAGTATACAGAGCGACACAAATACAAGCATGTCAAACTCACCTAGTGAACTAGGTTAAACTCAATGAGAACACTGCATAAGGCATAGGAAAGGCGGAGAAGATTCATATCACCAACACCCTGGAGGCAAAGCTCCAGCTCTTGAGCGTTATTTGAGGCATCCAGAGCTTACAACAAGAGACGAGTATACAGAGTGGCACAAATACAAGAATGTCAAACTCACCTAGTGAACTAGGTTAAACTCAATGAGAACTCTGCATAAGGTATAGGAAAGGCGGAGAAGATTCATATCACCAACATCCTGGAGGCAAAGCTCCAGCTCTTAAGCGTTATTTGAGGCATCCAGTCTACACGGTAAAAATATGGCTTCAGTCTGGCTAAGACCAAAACTGCTGGATGTGAGTTACCTTCTGTTACAGGCTAGATGTCCATACCCAAGACTCTCTGGTATAAGCAGGAGTATCTGGCTAGTACTAGAGGAATGCACTTGATTATCCAATATTGTAGTAGGGAAGCTAATGGCTTAGTTAATGCTTTGGCAAAGTTTATGTTTTTATGTTATTGTTCTAGGTTTGAGTCCATGATCATCATTGTTCCTAGTTCCACGCCATCAAACAAGTAGTGATTTTTTTAAAGTTAGCTAGTAGTGATTGACTTACTACAATTTGATCTACAACATAGTGCACGTACTTCTGTTTTGCCTGCACCATAACTAATAATACCTCCTTCCTTTCCAAAAAAATGGACAAAACTCGAGTTTGTGAAAAAAATGATGTTAGAGTTATACAATTCATCCTGTAAATGTGGTGTTTCATAAATGATGCAATTTCAAATTTTGAGAATCTTTATTTTCTATCTGGGTACTAATGCAAAAAATAAGATGCTTTTTGTATACTTTACATAGGTGTCACCCTTCAAATGCATCTTACTTACATTTAGACTTTTTTAGTGTTTATTTTATGTTTTCTTTTTTATATATTGAGCTCTGGTTAAGTCATGGACTTGGTCACATACTTTTTTACACCTCTTCGAGGTTAACTCCGAAAATTGAATTTGAAATAAAGATCATTATCTGCTAAGACTGCTAATAATAGCGAGTTTTTAACTTTAGACAGAGAGGCTTATGATTAGTTGCTAGCTTTAATAGTACTCGGTGGACTTACAACGAGTAAACTCTAAGCAAGGATATTAATAACATCAAGTGTTGCATCTTTAGATTGGAGTAGACTTACATACTAGTAAGATCTTTTGGCGGGAGCATAATATCACTTCAGAAGCAACAAGAATGAGAAGCGAATAAGTGTTTCAAAAAAAAATGAAAAAATTAAGAAGAGTTGGAATCATCATGATAGCCAGACCTTAAGATTCCACTCTGCAAACTTCAGAGAATCAACAAACACAGAAAATTAGACACACGACAGGATTAAAAATTAAAAATGCATCAGAATACCAGTTCAATAGGACTGACAATTAAGGCAATAACGCAAATTCAGTCTTTTTACATGAGTGAGAAATGAGTGTGTTGACAGTAGAATTGTGCTTACATTTTTTCTCAAAACTCTAATTTAATTTCTACTAATCATATCACTAACAAACATCCCAAATATATTGCTGGAACTAATAAGATTAAATGAATTATGAAATAAATACTTAACTGACTAATCAAAAAAAAATGCAACTTGCCTTTGCCATATTAAATGAAGGAAACCGAGAAAATGCCTTCGAAAGAACCTCATCATTCACTTCATTACCAAGATCTCCACAAAATAACCGGTAATCATCTGCAAACCAAATAAGAAAAAGGTGATAACAATGAGAATTGAAAATTAATCATTGTGCAGGTATGACACATTCCTCATTGCATGAGCAGAGTAAAATAAAATAGCAAATACAGGGAAACGCAAGTATGCAATTTCAGCTTGTTCCTGAACAAATGGCATGTTGCCAATCTGAGCACCCCTTTTTACATAGAGGAGAAGATAGAACCATTTAATTTACAATATGGGCGCGGAGAAAAAGGACTAAAATTGGGTGTAGAAACACATGGAATAAATATACTGAAAATGCAAATATAAGTGTAAGCATTGAGGCCGCACTTTATGAGGATGGCCTTAAGAAAGCCCAACTCATACAAGAAGCCATAGTCTTATAGTGAGTACCATGTGCTTCTGATTTCTAGAATGTACTGATAAACGCCTTCGGATGGAAACTTCACATTTTCATAGGATCATACTGGTGATAGTACGGATGAGCTGACTATATATTAACCACCTAAATTTGATAGGGCTTATCTAGATAAATCTACTTTGCTACTTATTAGTTGTTACTGTACTTGAAAAAATATGTATGTAAATTATGACTTGAAGGGAGTTGATGTTTGCATAATATCGCAAAATGGAATCAGTTAATGTAATTATTTGTTTATATAGTTGTCACCTGGAATCATATCTTATACTAGAACACGATGAGATAATCAATATAGAATTTAATCTACATGATTAAACATATAATTAATCTCCTTTTTGTTTCACTTAATCATGTTGATGTGATCTAACAAGGTGAGTTGGGGATAATCACCATAATGATGTGCTTGTATGTACAGCTAGTTGATGATCTAGGATCACTAGGGTGAATAAAAAACTGAGACTTCGAGTTAGGGATGAACATAAACTTAATCTCTTTCTTGTTTAACTTAATCTTGTTGACGTGATCTAACAAGGTGAGTTACGAATAAATACCGTAATGATGTGATTGTATGCAAAGCTAGTTGATGATCTAGGTTCATCTAGGGTGAATAAACATCTGAGACTTTGATTATGTAACAGTTACCTGAAATCCTATCTACATAATGAAACATGATCAGATGCTCAATGTCATATAATTGGAATTAAAAATTAAACTGATACTAACGATTTCATTATTTCACTTAATTATATGAATGTGATCTAAATACCTTAATGACGTGCTCATCTGCACACATAGTTGATAGCTTGAGTTCATATGGGTATAGTGATTAGTTTTAGATTACATAATTGCCACCTGAAATCCTATCCTCACAACATAACATGGGGAAATGCACAATGTACGTATTTAATTTATTAATTAAGTAGATACTACATGTCATAAAAGAGTGATATACTTTATGGATGGATGACAACTTACCACCAAAATGTTATTATAGAATGAAAGGATGGTATTTGATATCTAAAACAATTACAGTGCTCTCTCCTTTATAGGATAAGAGAGTAAAACATTAAGCCCAGCTAAGCAATATGGGATCAAAGAAAAAGGCAAATAGACAAGACAAGTCTAAAGCCCATAACACAATAAATAATAAAACCAGGAAAGTATATATTAATACTCCCCCTCAAGCTGGAGCATAGATATCAATCATGCCCAGCTTGTCCATTGCGGTAGTGAATCTAGTCTTCGGAAGCAGTTTAGTGAAGATCAATGTTTTAAGAAGCGTTTAAGCGGTAAGCGTGCAGACAGTACCTAGTAACTGGTTAAGCGGTAAGCGGGCGATTAAGCAACCGATTTTTGAAAATACGGGTTTTGATTTTCTATACAATTTTATAAAAATATTACACATATATGTATATAAATACTATGTTTTTCGGAACCTTTATACATATCTAAACACTCAACAACAATACTAAACACTCAAATACTTTATAACACAACTATAAAACAATGATTATAGCTAAAATATTAAACAATGGACTTGTCACACATTAAACACCATATACAACTATAAACCGATAAGTATTAAGTATATATACATGATATAATAACTATTTTGCATCACATTACAGCAGATTTATCATTGATATGTTACTAACTTATTGCTACATTTACATATCATCACTTAATCATACATTACAGCAGTACATTAACCAAAGTATGCATTCTAAAATCTATATCGTGATAATAGTTGCATGTAATTTACTTGGATATACAGCAGTTCCCTATTACTACGGCTTACATACAAAGTATGCATTTTAAATTAACTAAGGCTTATCATAGAACATGTACTGTATATAAGTTTAATATATTACAGTCAATAATTATTATACTTTCAAAATTACTTAATGTTACAGGCTTGCAGCAGTTTTCTTTAAATTAATGGGTCTGAGTGGCCGATTAAGCGGGTTAAGAGGGTTAAGTGGGGAAAAATCGGCCATTTTTTGAGGGGCGATCAATCGGCTCTCAGGGGGTAAATTAAACGGTTGGCGGCCGCTCAGCCCATTTTTCATTTCACTGGTGAAGATGTTTGCTACTTGATCAAAAGTATGTGTATAAGGCGTGGAGATCTGGCCAAATAAGACAGCTTCCAGCACAAAGTGGCAATCGACTTCAATATGCTTGGTGCGTTCAGGGAAGGTAGGGTTGCTGGCAATGAATATAGTTGCTTTGTTATCACAATACATGGGAATAGGTTTAGAATCAGAAATACCAAAGTCTTTCAAAAGTCCAAAGACCCATAAGAGTTCACAGTAGTATGAGCCATTGCTCGATACTCAGCTTCAGCCACTAGGTCGAGCAACGACAGTTTGTTTCTTGCCTCGCCGAGTAACAAGGTTACCTCCGACAAAGGTGCAGTAGCCAGATGTACATTTGCGATCTATCTTGCTTCCTGCAGTCAAAATCAGAATTGTCGGTGAGATCACAATGTCCATGTTTCCTGTAAAATAGGCCTTTTCCCGGAGAGCTTTTCAAATACTTCAAAATACGGCGTACAGCTTCCTAGTGACATTGTTTGGGTTTATCTAGATATCTGTTGACTAGACCAACAACAGAAGTGATATCAGCCCTGGTAACAGTAAGATATATAAGTTTTCCTACTATTCTACGGTATTGATGATGTTCAGGGTATGGAGAACTTTCATCATCCCAGTTAGTATTAGGATCTAAGGGAGTAGCAGCAGGTTTTGCCCCACGCATTCCAATTTTAGACGAGATCCAGAACATATTTTCGTTGGGATAAGCATAGACCACAAGACAAGCAAGAAACTTCAATACCCAGAATGTATCTCAATTTGTTGAAATCTTTGGTGATAAAGTGTTTTCCAAGTAATCTTTAGTGGCCTAAATGCATGCTTGATTACTGCCAGATAATATGATATCATCAACATATACAATTAGGATAACAAGACCAAAGCAATTTTCTTGATAAACACAGAATGATTAGACCAATGAATGAGATATCGCCGGTATCGTCGGTATACCGGTCGAAATACTGATACTGACGCCATCGGGCATCGATTTGAGCAAGTCTACCGCTGGTACCGCAAATATCGGTATACCGGTGGACTTACTGGTAAATATCGCCACTTAGGCCGAAAACCGAGGGTTACCGCTGCAAAAAGCCCAACTTACGGGCGATATAGGCGGTATGCCGCCCGGCATGCCGATATTTGCGAACCTGTTGCTTGTTGCTGCTGTTTGAGTGGAGTTTCTTGGAGATTTGAGGCGATTTCTTTCCTTGGAGCTCGAATCAGCCCTGATCGAGGTATGTTTTCTCAATTTCTTTCATTTCTCATCTTCTCTAACCCCTCCCCTCTCTATTTCCTTCTATTTTCACCATAGAACTTCTCCAAAACTCTCTAAATACACCCAAAATCTAGATCTACTCCTAAAAACTTAGGATTAATGCTATTTAACAATAGATCTATGATTATTTTATGTATATATACTAATGTATCACTAGATCTACTACTATTAACTAATATTATCACATAATTTCACTAATTAATATAAAATTCGTAATAATACAATAAGTACTATTAATAATAGGTATCTAACTTAGGTTTAGTAGAAAAAGTTGTACCAAATACTAATATGAACAAATACAAACAAAAATATAGTACAAATAAATATATTTTTCGTTTTTTCATTTATTAAAAATGCTGAAAATTGAAAAAAATGCATTTTTTTCTACAGATTTATGTGTGTTAGTGTAATATAAGATGGAATGAGTAATTTGTAACACATCGCTTGCCTTAATACTACATAAATGACAGATTTTTTATTTTTTAGAATAATTTCAGACTTTTTTTTATTTATTTAACCCTTTTTTATTGTTAATAAAAATCTTAAAAAATATTGTGTTTGCTTCTATAAATACATGTAACATTTATAGTTTTATACAGTTAAAGTATTGTTTTTTATTCTATAATACATAAAATAGAATAATTTCTTCATTTCTTGCAACTTAATGGGTTATTAATTTCATACACCTAATTTTTTTTTGTCTTTGTCTTTTTGCAGTGTTGACTTTTGATTTGAGAAGATGTCTTCAAGCGATGGTGAGGGTATTGGGGCCGGTAATGTTGGAGCTAAGGATGTGGATTTTACATGGAATCACTACACGCCTGCTGAGGGGAGAAAGATAATTTGCAATTACTGCAAGAAGACACTTGGTGGAGGGGGGATTACTAGATTTAAACGTCACATCACTGGTGGTGACAAAAATGTGGCAATGTGCCAAAGGTGTCCCCAAAGTGTTAGAGATGATTTCAAGAAACTGATGGGCGCAAAGAAACAAAAACAACAAAAGATGAAGGAGGTTGAAAGGGCTTATACAGATACATTATTTGATGTTAGGCCCACAGGTTCTTCTGCTAAATCTGATGATGATATTGGATATCCTCCAAAATGTGATACAGCTTATTCACGTCGTATGTATAGACGTGCTATTAGAGATTCTCGTAGAAGTGAGTGGGAAAGGGAGGAGGCAGCTCAAATTACAAGGAGGTATGGGCCATCTGGTGCAGGTGGAGGCAGTGGGACTGCACGTATTCCTGTTGTTGACCTAGATGACGACGATGAAGACCGAGCTGGTTATGGTAAAAGGAAAAAAGGAGGCATTGATACACTTTTCCGTTCTACAAGTGTAAGATTGAGGAATGTTGATGAACCAAGGGTTAGGAAGCCTGAGGCTAAGCAAAAAAGCCTCAAAGCAATGTTTACTGGTGCAAAAGAAAAGGTTGGCAAGACAGTGGGTAAGTTCTTCTTTGCTCACGGTATACCTGCACATGTTGCAACTGAACCCTATCTGCAGCATATGGTAGATGTGGTAGGGGCATCTGGTAGGGGCATCAAGGCCCCCACTTCATATGAATTAATGAACAAGTATCTTCCACTAGAGAAGAAGGATCTACAAGCATGGATTTCAGACCAAAAACACATGTGGGCTGAATATGGCGTCACGCTTATGTGTGATGGGTGGACTAGTGGAAATAGAAGACAAATTATCAACTTTCTTGCATATTGTCGTGGATCCACAGTTTTTCTAGATTATGTTGATGCTTCAGGTGAGGTCAGGAACCACAGATACCTAAAGAAATTAATGAAGACATACATGAAGCAAATTGGTGAGGAGAATGTGGTGCAGATTGCTACTGATAATGCTACTGCCTTTAAGAAGGCCGGCGAGAGTTTAATGAAGAAATATCCGGTCTACTGGACACCATGTGCTGCCCACTGCATAGATCTCATTCTAAAGGACATGGGATCAATTAATTTCATCAAATATGTTGTCATTGATGGTATTTCAAATAGGTTGGCAAGACAGTGTGGCATAACATGAGCTCCTGCATAACAAAAATTTCCAAAGAGGTTCTGGGGGAGTCTAAAGGTTGTGGACCTCCACAGAAGGAGACTTGGTGGTGGAATGATGAAGTACAAAAGGCTATTAAACTGAAAAGGGAGATCTATAGGAGCTTGCCCAAATCTGGAGATGATGCAACGTTCCAAAGATACAAGCAAGCAAAGAAAGAAGCTAAAAAGGTGGTTCGGGAGGCAAGGTCTAGATACTTTGATGATATGTATAAGAAGCTGGACACTAGAGAAGGGGAAAAAGATATATATAAAATGGCTCGTATAAGAGAAAGGAAAGGAAGAGACTTGAGTCAAGTAAAATGCATAAAGAATGAAGATGGTAGAGTATTGGTGAAGGACGATGATATCAAAAACCAGTGGAGAAATTACTTCCATAAGCTTTTCAATGGAGATACTGCATATAATGTTAGCGACTCGTGTGACATGAATACAAGAGATATCATTTACACACGACGAGTTTCACCATTTGAGGTCAAAAATGCGTTGAAAAAGATGAAAATGAGAAAGGCATGCGGACCAGACAATATTCCCATTGATGTATGGAAGAGTATGGGGGGTGAGGGAATTACATGGTTAACAAATTTCTTTAACAAGATCATGAAGACCAAGAAGATGTCGGATGAGTGGAGAAATAGTATTATAGTCCCAATCTACAAGAACAAAGGTGACGTTCAGAGTTGTACAAACTATAGAGGTATCAAGCTGATGAGTCACACGATGAAGCTTTGGGAGAGGATTATTGAGCAGAGGTTAAGATCTATAACGCAGGTATCAAACAACCAATTTGGTTTCATGCCTGGAAGATCAACAATAGATGCTATTTTTCTGATAAGGAGGCTTCTGGAGAAGTATAGACAAAGCAAAAAAGATCTTCATATGGTGTTTATCGATCTAGAGAAGGCTTATGATCGAGTACCCAGAGAAGTGTTATGGATGGTTTTGAAGAAAAAGGGTGTGCCTATCCAATACATTGACTTGATCAAAGACATGTATGATAGCTCTACTGCAAGTGTCAAGACTCCTAGAGGAGAGACACCAACTTTTCCTATTACAGTTGGGGTACACCAAGGATCCACACTCAGCCCATATCTATTCGTTCTGGTTATGGATGAGTTAACAAAGAATGTTCAGGATGATATTCCTTGGTGTATGTTATTTGCTGATGATATTGTTTTGATTGACGAAACAAAAGATGGATTGAATGATAAAGTTGAATGTTGGAGAAAGGCATTGGAATCAAATGGATTGATGATTAGCAGGAGCAAAACTGAGTATATGCATTGCAATTTCAGCCAATCTCGCAGTGTGAATGATGGAGCCAAGTTGGACGGAGTAGATATACCAAAATGTGACAAATTTCGTTACTTAGGTTCTATTATTCAAATAGACGGGGATGTCCAAAATGATGTTTGTCACCGGATCACTACATGATGGTTGAAATGGAGGAGTGCAACTGGAGTTTTATGCGGTCAGAAGATCCCTCTCAGGTAAAAAAGTAAGTTTTATAGAACAGCTATACGACCAGCCATGCTCTATGGGAGTGAATGTTGGGCGGTGAAGAAACAAGGTCTCAACAAGATGAATGTGGCTGAAATGCGTATGCTGAGATGGATGTGTGGGAAGACAAGAAAAGATCGTTTGAGAAATGACTATATCAGGAATAAAGTGGGGGTGGCGAGCATTGAGGACAAGTTGCGTGAGGGCCGACTCAGATGGTACGGACATGTGCAACGCAGACCTACTAGTGCGCCTATACGAAGCAATGCTATTGAGCCAAACACTATAAATAGAAGAAGAGGAAGGCCTAAATTAACATGGGATGAGCTTATAAAGAGAGATTTTGAATCTCTACATCTCAATCAGAATATGGCCCATGATAGAGCTGAATGGAAACGAAGGATCCATGTAGCCGACCCCAACATAGTTGGGATTGAGGCTTAGATGATGATGATGATGATGATGATGTTGTCATTGATGGTAGGTTGATAACGGGATTCATCTACAACCATTCTTTTCTGCTAAATGCCATGAGGCGACCTGAGTATTGTGGTGGTGATCTTATTAGAACAGGGGCAACTAGATTTGCAACAAATTTTCTTGCCTTACAATCGTTAAAGTCCAAAAAGGATGGACTTAGGAGGCTCTTCAATGGAGTGGAGTGGACCTCCATGAAGGAGCACAACACCCCTGTTGGCAAAAGAATTGAGTTGATTGCCAGTCGACCTTTTTGGGATAAGGTTACTAGAGTGCTGAAAATAATGGAACCCACTGTCAAAGTATTGAGGCTCGTAGATGGTGACAAAACTGCAACAATGTCTTTCCTTTATGATGCAATGACCTCAATGGTGGACAATATCAAAGAAGCAGCTCCTAGGTCCAATGAGAAATACATAAAAATTTATGAGAATCGTTGGACAAATATATTTTTGCATCCATTGCATAAAGCAGGTATATGATTCTCTCAATGACTCAATTATACTCCAACTTCTAAGTTATTGGTCTAATTCATACTTGTCTACAATAAAATGTCATTCTAATTTCCTTATTTATATTTGTGACAGCTTACTATTTGAATCTGAGGTTTCAATACTCACGAACACTAGGCTTGAATGCGACTCTAATGAATGCAGTGAGAGAAGTCACTAACAGGTTCATTACCTCTCCAGAAGAGTGATTGCTAGTACTGGAAGAGGTATATAACTATATGACTTATTGACTTAGTTACATTCTTTATTTCTCATTATTCTTTCCTTTGATTTCATCATCTTAATATTGTATATATTATTTTTGCAGTTGCGCCAGTTTCGTAAAAGCACTGGATGCTTTGGCTATCCAAATGCGGTTGCTGACCGCAATGCAGGTGATCATTGTGAGTGGTGGGTTTGGAATGGAACAGGTGCCACTCATTTAAGAAAAGTGGCTATTTGCATCCTTTCTCAAACAACATCTGCAGGGGGTTATGAAAGAAACTGGAGCACTTTCAATCTGATACACTCCAAGAGAAGGAACAGACTTGGTACAAATAGGTTGAGGGATCTTGTATACGTTCATTACAACATGCGGTTGAGGGCTAGAGCAATACGTGATGCCAACTACAAGGAAGTGGATTTTGTTGTTGTCCATGATCCCATTGACACCGCATATACTTTTAATATTGAAAGACGTAGAGGACTGGAGGATGATTCAGAAAATCCTTTAGAGGAATGGATGAATGAGATAGGTCGTCCTGTTCTTGATAGTTTAAATGGACGTCCAGATCCATATATAGAAGAGCAATTTGATGCATAATGGTGATGATATTATTATTGATGCCCCGCCTGAAAGACTTGATCTTGAAGCTGCACATGTTGATACTGATATGGAAATCAATAGAGAAGTGGAAGAACAATTAGGTAGCTCAGATTCTTCTTCTTCTACATCATGTTCTAAATCTAAGTCTGATGATGGCGGCAATGATGGTGATAATCGCAGCCAACGCTCTCCAGAATATCCTCCAGTTGTTGATCCTCGAAATGATGACCGGCCTTATGTTAGTCATGTTACTAGGGTTGCACCTCCACAAGAACAGGGAAATCCCGTGGCTGAAAAAACATTTCAAAGAAGAAAAACTGGAACTGAGAAAGATTACAGTGGTGCACCTCCACCACATGCCAGTGCCACAATGCCCACAACTACAAGCCCATACCCACAATATCATAGCCAAAGTGATTATCATTCTGATCTTGTTGATTCAATGGATAACATGAGCATATCTGACTCTCAATCTCAACATTCATTCGGAGATATGTTATTTGGGCAGACACTTCCATACCCATTCTCAGCCCCAACATGGGTATCCTGGATATCATGTTGAACCACCACTAAGATTACAATTAGAACTTGGACCTGGTATGGGATATCACGAAGCATACTCTGTCCGTAGCCCTTATGGATGCTTTCGGGTGAACACCAAAGCATACTCTGGTGATGGAGGTCAAACATGGAGTGGTGGGCATACTACAATTTATCCTATTGTCGGTTATCCATTACAACCTCAAGCTCCTCGAGCAAGGGCACCTCCACCTGCTTCTACAGCTACTCAACCTCAAGCTCCTCGAGTAAGGGCACCTCCACCTGCTTCTACTCAACCTCCCTCCATTTCAGCAACAAAGGAAAATTATCTAAAAGATTTGGAAGAACATTTTCCGAACTTTGGGATGATGCAGTTTGCCAATCCTGAAGTGTATAAGGAACATGTTGTTCCATACAACAAGTCTTACAGAAGTTACATGACATGGGAGCAATATGTGGACCATATGAACAACATATTGTATAGAGAACCAGCGCGCCACTCAACATACAACTGATGTGAGTTAGTAATTTACTACGTTGTTATATGTTTGTTGTAAATTGAATATTATTGCATAAGTGTGTTAACATGAGTTTATAGATTGTGCTAGTAAAATTTCAGATCTTAATTCTTGCATTTTGTCATCGATATCCTTCATCGAAATCTCCAAAAAACAGGACATATTCCTTAACTCACACATGATTGACCCCCCCCCCACATACCCAATATAGAATTTTATTGCATAAAACGTTGCATCTAGGTGTTGAGACCATGCCTGTAAAATTTCATGACATTTTGGCGTCGATATGGCCAGGATTGCATCTGTCGATATTTCCGTCGGTATACCTGTAAATATCTATATCCAAGTTGTCGAAACGGCGTCGGTATCGGTCATTTAATTCCTTGGATTAGACTAAGAACAGCGAAAAAGGAACTTTTGAAGAAAGGAACTCAGTTTGTCAAATCAGGCACGGGGACTTAGTTTTAGTCCATAAATGGCTTTGCGCAGGCGACAGACTTTGGAAGACTCCCCCAGAGAAACAAAACTGTGGGGCTGCTCCATGTAGACCTCATGCATTTTTGACATCTAATTGAAATAAAAGCCCGTCAGAATTACTGCTACAAAAACAAGTACACAGGCAGAGTTCAGGCAAGCAACGGGAGAGAAAGTCTCAAAGTAATCCACGCCATATGTCTGAGTGGCAAGCTTTCAATCGCTCAATAGTGCTATCCGGTTGATACTTGACAGTAAAGATCCAGCGGCCGCCAATAGGTGAACAATCAGTAGGTGCATCAACCAATTCCCATGTATGTCGATCAGATTCCATAGCTTGACGCCATGCAGGATGTTGAAGAGTCTGGGTAGCATTTTTAGGAATAGAAACAGCAGATAGAGCAGAAGTGAAATTGGCAAAATTTGTTCCCAAGTTAGCATTAGAACAAAAGATCCCAATGGAATGTTGATTGCAAGACTGAATCCCTTTACGTCAACTAATAGGAATATCCATTTCAGAGAATACCTGAGGTGGAGGTGAATCTGCCGATGAGGATGGAGGACTTGGAGGGGCCACGGAGGGAGTTGTAGCTTTCGATCTTCGTTGATATACTTTCAGTGGAGGAGTCGGTGCAACAACCGTATCCGGTAAATCAATATCATCAGTCATAGGTAAAGAAGCATCCACTAGTAAATCATATGTAAGAGTGGAGCCAATTGTAGAATACATGAGGTGGTGGGGCGGGAGAAGGGAAGGAAGGGAGGAGGGGCAGGGGAAAGTGGCGGCGGGCAGAGAGGGGGCAGCGGCAGCACGCAGGGGGGAGTGGTGGCAACGTAGAGAGAGAGGAGGGGGGGTTAAGGTGGATCGAAAAACTTTGATACCATATCGAATGAAAGGATGGGATAAAAGAAAATGGCTAATAGACAAGTCTAAAGCCCATAACACAATAGAAAATAAAACCAGGAAAATATATATACTAATAGTTATAAATTTTGTTACTTGGTATTTGTTATTCAAATGGATGGGGATGTTGAAGATGATGTTTGTCACATGATCAATGCAGAATGGTTGAAATGGAGGATTGCAATTTGCAACTGAGTATTATGTAACCGCAAAATCCCTCTTAGATTAAAAAGTAAGTTTTATAGAACAGTTGTATAGCCAGCCATGCTATATGGGAGTGAATGTTGGGCGGTGAAGAAACAAGGTCTCAACACGATGAATGTGGTCGAAATGCATATGCTGAAATGGATGTGTGGGAAGACGAGAAGATATGAGATGGTATATCATAACAAAGTGGGGGTGGCGAGTATCTAGGACAAGTTGCACAAGGGTCGTCTGAGATGGTATAGACATGTGCAACGCAGACCGAATAAAGCACTTATACGAAGCAATGTTATCTAGTAAAGCACAATTAAAAGAAGAGGCATGCCTAAATTTACTTGGAAGAGCTAATATAGAGAGCTTTTGAATATCTACATCTTTAATCAAAATATGACCCGTAACAGAGCTGGTTCGAAAAGAAGGATCCATGTAGTCTAACTCGAACATGGTTGAGGCTTAGATGATGATAATGACAATGACTAAGTAGATACAACATCTATTTCTATTTCACTTAATCATATTAATGCTATCTAACAAGGCAAGATAGGGATGAGTACCTTAACGGTGTGTTGCTTGTTTGTAAATCTAGTTGATGACCTAAGTTTGTCTAGGTGTATAAACACCTAACTGATTTTGAACGGTGGGTTAACTTAAAAACTTTGTTTTTCGATAAAATCCAAAATACTAAGTTTTTTTTGCATTGGTGACTTCTATGAGCATGATAGTGTTTTTTAGCAAGAGAATGAAAATTATACAACTTTTATAGCTAAATTCATTTCCTTAAATTATTAAAATCAAATTATTGCCATTTTGTTGGTTGTAGAGATAAGGCCTTTGCCCCAAACTTGGTGGCCAGTCGAACTTGGCCCATATGGTTGACAAGAGGTCCAAAGATCATGTGTCTTTGGGACTCTAGTCATTGTATCCTATGGTGACAACTAAATGAAGGTTTGTTTTCAATTCCGTTGTTGTTTCCATGATAACTGACAAACCTACTCACCATGAGAGTGATGGATTAGAAATTGTCGACCACTGCTTCTTAAGTGCTTCAGGCACAGATTTGTGAGAGGTTATAAAACAGTCTTGGCAACAACATTGAGTTTCGAGAGGAGATGTAGCCACTACTATTATTCGTTCTTCTTTGGGTTTTTCCTCTATACAACACTATTGTCACTTTGCCTTCCTTTCCGTGGTCACGCAAGGAACCACCACCTCAAAAGTCGTCCTTATAATTGAATGTGATTGTTCCCTCCTTTCCTTGACATATCGGACAACATGGTTCCTTGATTGTTGTTGTTCACCCTTGTCGATACTTCTCTTGCATGGACATGAAACGATCGGCTTCCACCTACTATGTTCATAATCCCAGCATGAGAGGCTCACATGATCGAGGAGTTAAGCTCAGATGTTTGAGAAATTGAGTGAGGTCGGGTGACTCGTTTGAGATTGGACATAGAGAAGCATTGTATCATCAAGCCCTCCTCAACTAGGACGAAGGATGGTGAAGTGAAGTGGCCAATTCAACCAAGTTGAAATGGTTGGGATCGTGCAAACCCCATCTAACTTGCCCTGGGAACAAAGTCCATACAAGTAATGCAACGTTTACTTAGGTATTTTATTTGCAATTTATTTCATTTTTAGGATTCATTAGTATCGGAGTTTGATTTTTTTGTTGGGTTATATATGTAACTATCTCAGCTCTAGGGGTTCGAGTTGTTTGGTTTTAAACACCCATCCCCGATGTCTTGTGTAGAATTGATTTGAGAAATAAACTATCAGTGTAGTTTCCCCTAATCACATCTTCCTCGTTATGCATGTCATATCAATTGGCGCGAGAGCCAAAACTGTAATCCTTCTAGGGGTTTACTCCTCCCCCAAAATCTTCTCACTTCTCTCCTTCATTGTGGTTTCTTACCACATACATTATTTACTTGTGAAATGTAGCTATATGCACACAACATGTAGGATCATTGCCCCTAAGAGCAGCCCATGTCCATCAAATCTTCTCCCTTACAATACGTGATTGGTAGTCATAAGTCAATCCCTAAATTTGCATACGGTGGTACCAAAAGAAGAGGGAGCCCTCAACCATCACGAACCCTCTAGAATCTATTGTCAATGCCTCCTTTATCTGGAGCCCAATGCAACAGTATATTTGGAAGTTGTCGTCATTGTTGAGACTTGAGAGTGGGTACTCCTAGGAAGAGGGGGGCCTCAACCGTCACGACCACTCTAGAATCTATTGTCGTTGCCTCCTTTATCCAAGGCCCAATGCAGTAGCATATTTGGATGTTGTCATTGTTGAGAGTGGGTACACCTAGGAAGTACATACATTCATACACAGAACACAATTGGGGGGTTTCGAAAAATATGGGAAACGACCACGACGTGGACACGACAAAACAAATTACATGTGCATATATATACATATATGGATATAAGTGTGTATGTATATATAATTAGTATAGTAATAAAAAAGATTTACAAATTTTTTTAGTCAATAACATTTTCTAATTCAAATATATATATTCATGTGTGTGTTGTGCATAATCATCCATTGATTTGAACTCCAAAATATATGACTTTAAGAATTAACAGCACAATATGTTTGTATATAAATAAGGCACGTAGTGCAAATCCCTATGAAAGCAAATCAACAATATATCGAATGGGATTAAGAGAGAAAAATTTCCCCCCCCCCACCTACAACCTGTAGCAGAGGTCAGAGGTTGAATGCTCAGGAGGGTATTAAATCGAGAAATGCTTGTCTGGTGGTATGATCCCAGGTCCCTTCATTAAGGAACATCTGAATTTGCCAATCGTGCTATCCCTCGCCGGCCAACCACGCTATCCCTCGCCGGTGACAAAAGATAAAAAATCACTATGAAATCAAACATACACATGTGTAATCAAATAGGAATGATACCCACTATTTATAACCAACAAAATTGGTACAACAGTAACAATTTAAAAACATTAGAATGGAAGAACTGTTTATATTTGAGAACGGTGAGAATTTATTGTTAGTGGTGAAAAAGAGGAAGAAGATGTGTATAAAATAGCAAAATGAAGAGGAGCAGAGGAGACAATGTGAAATTAGAGAAGAGGATGTGTGTTTTCATTAAGCTATATAAAAATAGGAGAAGGACGTGAGCTGGATCGTAGTTTCATTATACTCATGTTGGTGTAGGAGGATGTTGTGAGTTGAAGTAGTAGATGGAAGAGGAGTGGAAGGTACTAACAGTAGATATAGCGAAGGGTGTGCTAGTGTTGGACTTATTTTTTTGGTGGTGGTGAAGGGTAGGAGCTATTAGCAGAGCATGAGTGTCGAGAAGGCATGTAAGGCAAAGGAAGAAGAGGATGGGCCAATGTGGAGGAGGTAAACAAGGTAGAACAAGGATATATTTACGAGGTTGTTGTGGTCGTCTTGGACATGTGTCTAATAAGGACTTGTAGTGGACACATTTTCCATGTGTCCAAGCATGTCCATAACGTGTCCAAGACAGCCACGACAGCCTCTAGGAAGTGTTTGTGCTTCCTAGGGGTACACTCTTGCCGATGGTCGATCACTCTAACCGCAACTATTACACTCTCCCTTGTTGACCTTTGCTCTGAGGCTCGTTCTCTTGGGACCTTACCTATTGCCTCCATGTTAGGCCGCTTCTTCTCTTACAGCCTTCTCAATAGCCTTTGTGCCATACTCCATCTTGTGTGGCCTTTGTCTCCCTCCAGTCCTTGGTTTCTCCTAGCTTGTCGCCTCCCCCTGTAGGCCAGCACACTATCCCTTTTCCTTGTTGGCCCATAGCCCTTATTCTTAGCCATAGTACTTCTTGCCAGTATTTGCTCACATGAGCATTCCAACATATTGACAACCTAGCAAATCAACCACCAACCAGCATTCTTCTCTCAAGTTTTGTCTAGGACTAACTAGATTCTTCTCCACCACATCCACCAACAATGATGACTTGAGTTCTACTCCTCTCCAGCATTACGCAAGGTTGATGCCATGTGACTAAGAGGTTATTGTTGCATACATGACCCTACTGCTGAGTGGTTAAATTCTTGCTTGGATATTGAAGTTGTGCCCCACTGCTATGATTGATTCCAAGTTATGCAACTACATGCCACCATAGTGAACAAGGAGTTCAATACTTTCAAAACACATATAGAGACACAACTTGGTGAAGCTCTTCGACGACTAGACTTGGTATTACTACAACATCAATCCAATTTTGACACCCCAGTAGATTTGGCAACGGAACCACAATATCCAATTGGGGTGACCTCCAACATCACAAGCCCGAATATCACCTAAGTGTGATCAAACTAGACGTGTTGAATTGTAATGGCAACTGCCGATGAGAAGTGTTCTTTGGCTGGTTCAACAACATCGGCAACTACTTCCAACTTCGACACCACATGACCAATGACCATAAGCTACTTTATGTAGCAACAAAAGCTCATAAGAAGGTGCTCTTGCATGGTGGAGATCTTCATCATACCCTACTGACATCAAGACCATGTTTTAGGTGATAAACATTTTCTACCACGCGACTTTCATCAACATGTCTGCATTCAATTCTTTGAGCTAATAGGGGCATAAATTATAAATATAAAATTAGGAATTCTACGAGGTGTTCCACCAATTTGGATTCCATGGATAGGAAGTTGTCATGAGTTACCAACTCCTCATAGTGCTCAATGATAAAATTGTTAAGAAGTTGGCCTCATCTATCCTCATCATGCTTCATATGGAAATCATTGGAATACATAGGGACGATGAGTCACGCCGATACAATTCGGTAAAGATAGAATCGCATGTGTGCCATAGAATCGCATGTGTGCCACTTACTGCAGTTAGTGCTCCCTTTCAAGTCTAATGTTTCCATGCAAATCCTATGTTGTACATGACCTAGCACGTGCCAAAGTCTGTGTACTGCTTCAGTTGCTAGAGCATTGGACATAAGAGTGTCCCAATGTCCAAGTCATGTCATGACCACTATAGCATCCAACAAGGATGAAGACGGGCATGAGGATGTACTACCGGTGAGTGAGCCTGGTATGGATGAGGACTGGGGACAACAAACCGTCATAGTGCTCTCTTAGCTCTCTCTTCTCCTTTGTTGCGTAGTGCCAAGGCGGGATGTGCAACTTGGTTGATGGCAATTGCAGCATGGCCATTAACAACAATGGCACTTAGGTTATAGATAGAACTACTACTTGGGCGTTATCGCTTACATTGGATGATCACATGTACCGCTAGGTGAGGCAAAGATGCTTAGTCCACTATTCTAATCACAGTTTGTACAAGGATGTAGTATATTGTGACTTTGCTTATCGAGGTGGCCCATCATGTTAAGACCTAGGAAGCATGGACACGGACACGGATTTAGACACGGACACGGACACGGGACACGCAATTTCCAAAAATGTAGGACACGGACACGGCACTGGACACGGCAAGTATACGTATATATATATTTGTATAACATATTATGACATATAATGTGTAATATGCTATGTGTATTAACACAAAATGATCTAGATAGATTATCCGCATGGGCAATCACCATGAAATCCAACAAGCAATCAACATATAACATTATATTTACAAGTCACAATATGGATTAGTTCACAACAAACATTACGATGCTTGATTATATGATTTTGTTGTAATATGAATTGTAAAAATTAAGAGCAGTAGAATTTTGGGGACAATAGTTCCAATGGAAGTAATGATTAACAACATGTACTATCAAGAGGAGGTGAATCCAATTGTTTTCCTCCTCATGGTTGATGTGGCAGTCCCCGGATGTTGCAACAGCTGGTGGTCCAATTGTTTTCCTCCTCATGGTTGATGTTGCAACAGCTGGTGGAGATGATAAAAAGGGTGTCAACGACTTGCATGTAGCACCTGAAGTTTAATTAACTAATGGTAGTAGGGCAAGTAGTGGAGGACAGGAGGCAAAGATTTAGAGAAGGCTTGGGTTTTTTCATACGCCTAGGCTTAAGTGGGTCAGAGTGGTGCGTCCTGGAGGTGTCCATGGAGTGTCCAAGCCGTGTCCAACACTTCAATTTTAAAAAAACAAAATCAAAGTGGACACGTCGGAGGCGTGTCCAAAGTGTGTCAATGTTTGGACACGCATTGGACACGGACACGACAGCCTCCGAGAAGTGTTCGTGCTTCCTAGGTTAAGACATTTGTGGCAATTCAAACACCATGTACAATATGATAGCTACTCAAATATCTGCTACTTGCATTTATGGCAGCACCTTTAGATGGTTCCCTACAGCATTCACGGCTTCAGCAAATGCTTCAAAATCTTCCATCATTTGCCACATTGAGAGGCCTTTTGAGGCCCTTACCCAACTCTCTATTGGCGCATCTTTCAAAGTTCAGGGGAGTAAATGCAAGAAATGAGACACGTTCGACCTTTATTCAAATCTAAACAAAGCTCAAATAGTTTACCTGAGTATAATATTAGAAAATTTCTTCATCTAGGATTTGTTTTCGATTATAGGGTTTAATTGCTTTTGTGCAATTGATTATCTTAGGTCTAGGGTTTAAACAACCCTTAGGGGCTAATCCAAGTATATGATTTGAATTGATAAATAAACTACTTTCGGATTCCCGTAGTCCCCTTCTCATCTTGATGTGTTTCGCTTCAGTAAGCTCTCTCAACTCATGTTGATTTTTACATCACATCATCTTCTTCCTCACTAATGTATGGTATTATTATATTATGCCATTCCCTCTCATATTTCTTCCTCACACTCGATGAGAACTACTTGGCAATGGGTGGGAGAATGCGAACTCCATTTAGCTTACCCCAGCAACTGAGTTAAGGTAGGCTCCTCAGTTAAAATGCGGTTCTTCTACCATGTCATTCCTTTCCCAACTGACGTGTTGTATCATTTTGTTGTACCTTCCCCTCAAAATTTGTTCCAGACACACGTCGCCTTCCTTATACTTGTTGTTAGCCAACACAATTGCATCATTTGCACCCTCTTAAATGATCCAAAAGTAAAGAGAGAAGATAGTTGTTTGTTTGGCGTCACTTTCGAGGATGAAGAAAGCATAAGAGGATGAGAGATGCGGCAATTGTTCGAGCAACAGCAAAGCCCATATAAATATAGAAGGGGAGACACAAGAACAACAAAGAGAAGAGCAGTGAATTGAAAAACGAGCCGAGCGGCCGATTAATCGGCCCAACACCTAGGCCGTTCGATTTTTGCCAAAATCGTCGGTTAACGTTTTTGTAATTAATCGGTCGTTTTTTCCCGCTTTTTACCCGTTTTTTCCGTTTTTTTGCCCTTTTTCCCGCTTTTTGTCCGTTTTTTGTAAATTTTGCTGTACACCTGTAACTTTATATAAAGTATATGGCCCCAAGTATTACTGACTATAATATATTAAACTTAAATATCCTATGATAGCCTAGTTCTAATAGAATGCATACTTGTATGCAAGTTGGGATAATAGGGTACTGTTGTAAAGTGTAATTTATACAAGTAAAATATATGTAACTATTATCTAATTTTAAAATGCATACTTTAGTTAATTGTACTGCTGTAATGTATGATTAATTGATGATATGCACATATAACAATAAGTTAGAAAGGTATCCAATAATTAGTCTATTGTTTACTGCTTAACTATGTAAACATGTGATGCAAAAATATTTCTGAATCATGTATGTAGGGTATTTTATCTATGTCAAATCTATTGTTTATTATATAATGGCTATAATTATTGTCTTATAGCTATCTTATAAACTATTTGGGTGTTTTGTACTGTTGGGTAGAGTGTTTAGAATCTTTAGATATATATAAAAGTTCCAAAGAGTATTAGTATATATATACATATATATGGAATTTTGTATAAAGTTATATAGGAAATTAAAATCCGTTTTTTTCAAAAATCGGCCGCTTACCGCTTAACCAGTTACAAGGTTCTGTCCGCACGGTTACCGCTTAACGTTTTTAAAAACATTGGAGGAGAGAGATAGTGTACCTCAAATTGGATGCAAGGAAAATCATTTATAGAAGGGAAATCAATCAGGAAGGAGAGATGTAAGTGAGAGGGCATGAACTCGGCTCACTTTTGAAACAACCAGTTAGAGGAGGGAGACCTCAAAGGATCGAGGAGAGGGTTGTATTTGTGTGAGGGTGCACAAGTCTATCGACAATTTAAGTTGAAAAAAATTGGGTTAGTATTGTTTTCTTTTGGAACTTGGAGCTCGTAACATAGATATGTATTTAACAAAAATATAATGGTAACAAATGACAAGATCGAGGGTTTTGTTTTCCAACAAGCATGCTTTTCATCCCCTTCTAATGCACAGTGATATGCATAGAGTTTTATGTCAATGCTTTTGTACAAGGAAAACAACTTGGAGGTTATTCAAATTATTGACAAGAATTAGGCCTTGTTGCATAGTCGGTGTGGGGTTTTATATGGTTGTTTATGAAGTTCTACAGATCTCTGGACCTAAATCAATCATCATCCAACCTAATTTTCCAACCTTATGACGAATAGACATGACTAAACCATTAATGGGGATTTGAAAACAAAGTAGTAACGGGTGGTATTTATAACTTGGACTGTTAATTATCAATTAATGAGGGCTAGTAACATATATATGTATGTTAGTATTGTTTTGTTATCAAGTTGGATTGCTTTGTTAGTATTGTTTTCTTTAGGGAACTTGAACCTCAAAAACATATATGTATGTAAACAAAAATATAACGGTAACCAGTGAATTAAAAAACGGCCAGGCGGGCCGCTTAAGCGGCCGCTTGAGCGGCCATGACCCTCATCCGCCTAATTTAGCCCCTAAGCGCCCGCTTAATCGTTTTGAACATAATCGCCCGCTTTTTCCCGCTTTTGTTTAAAAATCCTAATATAAGCATCTAACATTAATTAATTACATAGTCCAAGTAGTGTTGACTATAATATATGAAACTTGTATACATTAAATGTTCTATGATATAGCTAGTCCTAATTTAGAATGCATACTTTGTGTGTAAGCTGTAATAATCGGGTACTGCTGTAATGCATCTAAGTAAATATCATATTGCTCTATTATACTAGTAATGCATGATTAGTTTTACTGATTTCCTTGCTGCTTTCAGTGATTAATGATTGGTACTACTGGTTAGTATTACTTTAGTGATTACTTTAATTCAACAATTCATAGTTTGTTATTTACAATTACTGATCTGCTTGCTGATTTTAGTGATTAGAGATACTGATTAATAGTAAGTATTGATGAATACTTAGTTAATTATTGATTTGCTGATTAGATATGTATATAAGTTCCTTATAAATATATTTTTTATATACACATACATGTAATTTTGTATAAAAATATATAAAATTTAGACACCCGTTTTTTCAAAAATCGCCCGCTTAATCACCCGCCTACCGCTTAATCGGTTACAGGGTGTTGTCCGCACGCCTCCCGCTTCCCGCTTTCTGATACACTGACGGTAACAGACGCCAAGAGCTAGGGTTTTGTTTTCCAAGAAGCATGTTTGTATCCCCTTCTAATGCACAGGGATATGCATAGAAATTTATGTCCATGCTTATGTACAAGGAAAACAACTCAGAGGGTATCCAAATTATTGATGTTTATTGGGCTCTCTTGCATAGTTAACATGGGATTTTATATGGTTTTTCTTAAGTTCCATAAATCTTTGGACCTAAGTCGATCATCATTCAACTTGATTTTCCAACCTTATGAAGAACGGACATTTGACAAGAATTGAAAACAAAAGTGGCAATGGGTGATACTTATAGCTTGGATTCTTAATTATCAACTTAGTGAGGGTTACATAACATCATGAACTGGTCTAAGAGTACCAAACCACCAATTAGTAACTCGACCCCTTCTTCAAAAGATCATCCAAGTGAAAGTTCATATAAATCACGATATGTGAACAATGGCTTTTGATGATAATGTTGCTAGAGTAATGATATGGTGGGGTATGGATAAAACCCTAATGACATGACATGATAACACCCCTAAACACGGTTTGGATTTAGAAATAGTGGTTTTCAACCTTGGTTATAGTCTAGTTAACCAAATCCTAATGAAGGCTTATCTACATTAACTAGAAAACTTAATTTGAATCTTTGTAGACCTTTGACGGTGTGAGCACTCCCAATCAGAGGGATATGTAGTCTACATGTGTGCTAAGGTATATATATAATATATATATATATATATATATATAGTGTGTGTGTATGCATATAATATATGTATGTGTGTATGTATATACATGGGGATTTACTCAATGCCCGCACAGGTACCAGTCTTTGCTACCTGTGACACAGAACATAACTTAGTTAGGTCTCGTATTTAAGGCTTAAGCCATCCGTTCTTTTTTGCAAAACTACGAATCAGATCTCGACCCCGTGCTTGCAACCATAGTAACAAAAGTCTCCGAATTTTATGAAAAATCGGCGATTTTTTGCGATTTTATTGGCTCCCAAATATTCAACACGATTAATACGCCAGTTGCCGATTTTTCACGACTTTTCACGATTTATTCCGCTTTTTCGCGGTTTTTCCAATTTTTCACGATTCTTCGTGACTTTTCGCCATTTTTCACGATTTTTCTTTTTTAAGTTGTTCTCTCTTTTTTTACGAAACCATGTATACAAAACTCCTCATATACACTAAACTTCCAACCCCCCACTCTCCCCACAGTCCATTGTTATTGCTCAATTATTCTTTAATTCTTTTCCTATTTTTTTCACTCAATAAGATTGTATGTTTTCACGATTCTTCGTGACTTTTCACCATTTTTCACGATTTTTCTTTTTTAAGTTGTTTTCTCTTTTTTTACCAAACCATGTATACAAAACTCCTTATATACACTAAACTTCCAACCCCCCACTCCCCACAGTCCATTGTTATTGCTCAATTATTCTTTAATTTTTTTTCCTATTTTTTTCACTCAATAAAACTGTATGTCTTGTGACCTTAGTAGTTACATGTGATATGTATGTATCTATATACAGACATACATATAGATATAAATATATATGTACATATATGTCAATATACAGCTGACTTATTCTCGATTATTTCCAAATAGTTGACCGAACTTTGACCGAAATTTATCGAAAATTTCACGAATTTTCCCGATTTTTTCCGAATTCCGGTTTTTTCCGGCTAGCCGAAAAGTTGCCGAATTACGAATTTGTTACTATGCTTGCAACGGCAATGGACGTGGATGAGACTATCCTGCAGCTATAGCACGTCTGCAAGATCCGCTCCCGCATATTCCACAAAAAAAACGCCCTTGGAGGCCACATGCGAGTGTACTCCGCCGTTATTTATGCCCCTCCGAAAGGTGCTCATCCTTCTTCGGGCTCCTTCCCATGGCCCCTCCATTTCCACAATCACCTACTAGTGTAATGGGTTTCATCCAATTATTTATGCCCCAGATACCAATCATAACAGACGAAAAAATAAGGATGACTTCATTGAGCGGTGGACCAGCAGCAGCACCACAAGCAACAGATTGACCTCCATAGCGGAAGCCAACATTGGGCCCATGAGAGCCACCGCTAACGTCGACCGCAGTTGCCAAGTCGAGTCCCAGAAGATTGAGTGGGTCTTGACGTAGCAGCAAATAAGGGATGAGAAGTGTGAAAGGCCTTACGTTACGTCAATATCTGGGATGGCCGGAAATGTTACTGGGGCCATGGACTGCGACCACGACTAACCTCACGACATTGATGGATGCAACAGGGATGCCTGTGATGGACGTGGATGTGATCAGTGTGGCTAGAGGTGATGTTGATGGAGGATTTGGGATCACAGGCATGGCGTGTCCCCTCGCCTTTGACCACTGTATCAAACTCTATTTAGGGAGAGAAAAATACTTGGTCTGCTTACCCTGCTCACCAACAGTAGGCAAATAGGGGAGTTTTGCTGAAGAACGAAGAATGGAGAGCCAATGTTGCTATTCCTCGGTCTTCCTGAAGAGAAGGTATTCGACAAAAATCAACATTGGTTATGCTTACAGAGACAGTAGGAAGAAACAAATTAAAAGGACGACCAACTAACAAAAGCAAGATAGAATTGTTTTTTGATTGAGCCAAGGAGTGATGATACAAAAGCAAGTGACTATAGCTAAAAATAATAACTTATGGAAGGAAAAGTGGATGTCGTGCTCGTCAAAGAATGAGTGGTAAAAAAATATGCATAAGGAGCGCCTAATGCTGGTTAGCAACTTTATTGATTTAGAGAAATCAGAACGGAAGTTGCCTCTAATTACACATTATGTTGCAGGAGATTTCTCTTCAGATCACTACCTGCTATCGGATAATCATCTGGAGAAGGGGGTTGCCGCCCAAGGCTGCCCACTTTTTATGGCGCAACTGTACAAGGATCATCGCCACAAAATGGAGACAATTTGATAGAAATAACAGAGTCGATGTAAATTGCCTCTTTGTATGAAAGGAAAACATACGGTAATTATATATGCTATCCATCTTTGATTCCACTATAAAAATCTACAGTATTGCATAGCAATCCACAAAAAACTTAATAGCAGATGCAGCAGACTAACAAGTTCATACATCACTTAATACCATTGTCGAAGTTGAAGACTGGTAAGGACAATGCAACAGGTCTTGGAGCGATCATGAGAAACCATCAAAAAATGATTCCCAGGTCCTTGCAAAGCAGTATACTCAGAAAAAGATAGATTTGATCATCTTGCTCTTTCGGTAGCATACATGAGTCTTAGAAGAAAGTTTTCTATTTTCTTTTATTTTTGTTAGTAAGCTCACCAATAAGGCAGCTCATGAATGCTTGTATCAGTAGATATGTAACTTTTCCTTGATTCACTATTTCCCTCGAAACTTAATCTCTCTAGCTTTGGTCGGTTTGGCAGTTTAAATATAGTATTGTATCTGGTAGTAGATATGTAGTGGAAAAGACTAATCAAATTTCTTACAATTAGATTTGGATTTTGGTTATATTATAAAATTTGGAATGGACGCGGATTAACATATTTAGAACCCAAAATTGGCGTGGACCAATATTTCATTCAACTTATAACTGAATGGGATCCGTCAAAATCAGAACATATATAATGTAAGTCATTGTCTTTCACTTTTGACAAATGTTACTTTTGGAGAATAATAGTTACCGTTTGTGCAAAATAGTTACTTTCCAATGTAATATACTTACTTTTAGTGCTAGATAGTTACGTTATGTCCAACAATACACCATCACCAAACCAGGAACTCACCTTTTATAATGGGAAATATTTCATTCAAAATTTATACCACACACCCATCACTAATCCATGAATTTGCATGTTAGGTTGTGTTGTATGCAATCTTTAAACACATACCCATAGGAATATGCATATAGATTGCTAGCCAAATACATAGCTAGGAATTCAATGAAGGTAAGCAAGAAGAACAAAATGACCCTACATCCAGTGACGACATCAAAGTATGAGGGCCGCAACCAACTTTATTGACTTCACATTCAAGTTTAGCAAACATTAATTATGTGCAACAACAAACCATTACCAAACCATGAGTTTGTATGTTTACAATGGGCATTGTTCCATTAGCAATGTATACCATAGACTGTCACCAAACAATGAACATGTTATAATGGACATCATTTGGTTTTTATTATATCATTATATTTTTCTTGTTCCTACTAGTCATATATAAAATAATCAAAATCTGATGCACTTTTATTTCTTTTTGTCTTTGAGTTGTTACTTATATTGGCTCAGTGTTACTTTTTATATCAAATAGGTTACTTTTTATACCATATAGTTATTTTTTATACTAAATAGTTACTTTCAGATGAAATTCTATTGTATCTTTTTGGAGTTTTGTTTATTCTCAATTCATTAACTTTTTACATTTGAATACTTAGTCGTATGTCTCGTTATAATTACATAACCCTAAGATAGCATTCAACATACATAAATATCATCAAAGAATTAATATAAATTTATTAACTTGAATTTAGTTTTCAAATAGTTACTTTTATTCTATTCACATTGCATATATACATATATTTCTCTCATTATAATTGCATCACTTAAAAGTTACAATCTATGTACATAACAGTACACTTAATCATGGATATACCTTTTTTCTCTAACATATATTTTTTATTACTTTAGTAATCGATTTGTTACATTTAATGGCCTACTGTTACTTTTTGTGACAAATAGATAGTTTCCATACCAAATAGTTATTTTCTACACCACGTAGTTACTTTTTGTTGAAAACACTATGTTCATTTATTTAGGTGTATTCATTTTTGTTTTATACGTTCTTTTTAACTTTTGGTTACTTATTTTTTTGTCTCAATTTTTCATGGTCTGTGCTCTTTTATTGAAGCTGATGCGTTGCTCAAATACATAATTTTACCGAATGAAAATGTTTACAATTTTCAATACATGTCAGATTTGTATTTATTTGAATGATACTCTGGTATTGATTCAATCAGACTGACATACTTTTCAATACATGTTGGATTTATATTTATTTGACTGATACTCTGTTCGGTGTTGATTCAACCAGGCTGACACATTGCTAGTTGGTTTTCAGGGCCATGGAGTTTCATTTCACACTTGACCATTACACCCATAGAATTAAATGTCCGATTTCGATGCCGTGTCCGATGGCCCAGAAACAGAATTTTTTTGAAATTTTGCACTAAATTTCGATATTTACGGCCCTAACGATTTCGACGACCAAATAAGCGAATTAAATCATGAAAATTTACCAGGATGATCTAAACGCCAAGATCTACTCAAATATGCAATAATATTTCATATTGGATATGGGGGGGGGGGGGGGGTCTCCCACATTTGTAAGTGAAGGAAGCTGAACAATTTCGACAGAATTTCGATGGCAAAATGAAGGAATTAAGCTTTGAAATTCTGCAAACACAAAGTCTAGACATAAACACACTAGATTATATAATAAATCTATATGTTTAGAGGTTAGGGTGGGATCCATGTCTTGATGAGTGAGTGCACAAATGAACAGAATTGTCAAGTCCGTTAGACTGTAAACAGCTTACAAACCCACAATTTACCACTTAGACCTTAAAACTTACAGTTGCAAGTTACAAACTTACATGTTACAACTTATATATATAAGTCTAGTGTTAAAATTTAGTTAGGTTACATGGGTCATGTATACATAGATCAAAGAAAATGCATTATTTTTAAGTCATTTTATGTATAAATATGTGTAACAATAACAAATTTATTGTAGAATTGCACTTAATACTATTATTTCATAGATCCTCATCATAGTATCTCTTCACATCTTTTAGAAGAGTGTAAACATAGAAAGAGGTATACATGGGCTAGGGATAGGGGAAACGTACCTTAGAATCAAAGAAAATAGCCTCTATAAGCAAAAGATACAAAGAGAATCGCCAAAATACCTAACATGTAGTGGCAGCAGTCTTAGGAACAAATATCTCAAAATTTCTATCGAAATTTTGTGTCATTTTGCGAAATTATGGCCCAAACTGGGTGAAATTTGCACTGTTTTGCAAAATTTCGCACCAAGTGCAAAATTTTAGCGAAATTTCTGCGAAATGACGTCCCATTCTCTGCGTACGTGCGTTTCGATGTCCGATTGAAAAAAAATCGGAAATTTTGCAATTTCGATCGAAATTTTGTACGATGATTACACCATTCCAGTTCCCATTTCACACTAGACTGCCACCCCATTTCTTTGTTTGACGCCTCCCAACATATCTTGGGGACAAGATACTCTGCCTTAAGCATGTCCCTCAATTTGTCCAACAGAACCAAGTCATTATCAGAGTTTTGAAACCTGACCTGGCCCGACCGGTTGAACCGCCACCCGCCAGGTTTTCCGAGTCGTGTGGGGCTGAAACCCATTTTTGGCCAAGACCCGGAGTTGACCCCGATGGCATGGCCGGTTCAATCGCCAACCGGTGACCCGGCCAGGTTTTGTTGTTTTTATTTTCCCTTCCCTAAATTACCATTTGACTGATTTTAATGTCCTTTCACACAACCCCAACCAGTGTTTTAAAAAGCGATATGTGTTATGCGTGCGGAGAGGTCACCTTGCAGAGTATATGCGGTATGCGGGAGTATATGCGGGTTTGGATTTTTTTTAATAATTTAAATATTATATGTAAGTTAAACACAAATTACATATTTAATTTGTACAATTACATATTTGGACCCTAAACTTTGAGATAGATTTAAATATAAAGTTTAAATGAAAAGTAAAGCACAATTAAAAATGCATTCTAGAATTATTTAAGCATAAACTTCAATGAAGCATGCACAAAATGGTTTCACACAAGTACATAACAATGAAGACTAACCAAATCATACAAAGGGATCCCTAAATGTCATAGAGGTCTAAAACAACAAACATTAAATGAATGTGACTCATGTATAAAGCATCAACAAAATAGTACATTAAGAGAATGTTAACAATAAAACTATAATCTAGTTTGGGCTGAGATAACAAATGTCTATCTAAAAAGCGCTAACTAATCGGCCTTATAAGCGGCTAAGTATATGCGGGCCGCTTATGCGGCATGTGCGGCCTTTTCTTGAAACATTGACCCCAACTATTACATACATTGATATATTCACTTATTAAGTAATTTATAACTTGTTTTGAGCAATGAAAAATCATTTGTTTGCTTCTTTATGAATAAATGTGTTATTTTGTATGTTTGATGTTTCATAATTCATCATCCATGCTTTCATACAGTAGATTATATATATAAATATGCATATGGACGTATACATATTGTATGTATATACACCCATACATGTGTATCAATGTATATATAGAAATATTATGTATATGATGTCATGATGACGTCGCCAAGTCAACCGGGTCGACCCGACGGTTAAACCAGAGACCCGTGAGCCGGAAGCTTTATCGAGTCGACCTCCGGGTCAGGTATGGAAACCTTGGTCATTATCTGCCACATGAGCTTTTCTTTATTTCCAAATTATTTCCAGCCAACTAACAAATGATCAATTCACCGATGAGAACTTGTTAGAACAAGGTGTTAGTCTGGAAAGTATCTTTCGGAAGTCCACAACTTCATATCCGTTTCACTTTTTGAGATAGGTATAGAGATTAGGAGACAAATGAGACAAAATGATACATGTGGTTTAGTCTTCCTGCAATAAATATTGTCAAACAATATTTCATCTCCAAGATCCTCTGTTACGAGCAGTGAAATGAAAAACGTTCTGTGCAGCCGCTTAATCGGTTCAGCAGTCCAGCCGTTTAAAATACCCCCTAAGCGCCCGATTAATTTTTTTCAAAAAAAGGGCGTTTTTTTCCCGCTTAGCCCGCTTAATCCGCTTAATCAGCCGCTTAATCGGCCGCTCAGACCCTTTTTTGAGAAAACTGTTGCAAGCCTGTAACATTAAGTAATTTTTGAAAGTAAAATAATTATTGACTGTAATATATTGAACTTATATACAATACATGTTCTATGATAAGCCTTAGTTAATTTAATATGCATACTTTGTATGTAAGACATAGTAATCGGGTACTGTTGTATATCCAAGTAAATTACATGTAACTAATCATCACATAGATTTTAGAATGCATACTTCGGTTAAATGTACTGCTGTAATTTTTTATCAAGTGATGATATGTAAATGTAGCAATAAGTTAGTAAGGTATCAATGATAAGTCTGTTGTAATGTGATGCAAAATAGTTATTGTATCATGCATATATACTTAATACTTTTTTGTTTTATAGTTGTATAGGGTGTTTTATGTGTGACAAGTCTATTGTTTAATAGTTTAGCTATAATCATTGTTTTATAGTTGTGTTATAAAGTATTTGGGTGTTTAGTATGGTTATTTAGGGTGTTCAGATATGTATAAAGGTTCCAAAAAGTATAGTATATCTATAAATACATGTGCATTTTTTTATAAAATTGTATAGAAAATCAAAACCCGTTTTTTCAAAAATCGGCCGCTTACCGCTTAACCAGTTACAAGGTGTTGTCCGCACGCTTACCGCTTAACGTTTTTTAAAACATTGGTTACGAGCCAAAATAAATGAGATCAGATGCAACTCTCCTATAAACGGTCGATTGCATCCTCGATCTCCTCAAGTTTATAGAGATGGTAGGTATAATTTGCCATTGTAATTGCCTAATTGGTAAAGTATCATGTAGAGATCATTTCTACTATTCTTGAGCGAGGTTGGGTCATATTCTATGCAAAGCAAGCAGCAAACAACTTTTGCCTTTGTTTGACTGGAACATCCTCCCCAAGTGAGCAGCCTCTCGAGATCATGGACTTGCCCAAGACACTGCCAATGCCAACCATGGACCACCTCACACACGTGCAAACACGCTACAGAACCCCGTGACCACCTGGAAAACACTAAGGAACCTAACCTGGAAGTTGTTGAGCTTCGTAGCCATGACCATGGTGGTTTTCTCGTACCTTCGACGTTCATCGTCAGCTAGAGCCATCAAAGTCTTAACCATGGACTACTTTTCCGCAACATCGCATGCCTTGTCACTGTCTTTGGAGGACTTGTTGATGAGTGACTTGTGGATGTGCGGCAATGGTGCCCTTGTTGAGGATGATGAGGACCCAACGGATGGTCAGCTAGAGGTGGCAGGAGGGGAAGGGACCCATGATGGATTTGAGGTCGACAGTTGTGGTGGTGGTGGCGTGCCCGGAGGATGGGGTGGCAGAGGGGGCAGTGAAGTGGCGTGAGTTAACTCTGGACTCTGCATCCTTCGTAATCCCCCTTTGTCCATTGACGCCATAAGATGGACCTCCAGGATTGACTCGACCTCGTCTTCGGCTTCCAGGCCAGCAATGTCAGGAATCTGCGAGAGCACCTCATGATCCTCCCCAATGCCTCCACCCGGCCATAGACCTCGTCGACCTCTATAGTACTGGTGTGAAGCACAAAGTACGAAATATCAAAGTTCTAATAGGGGACTCCGGGTGGTGTAAGGGTTAGATGATTCCACAAGATTCCCTTGGTCTGGGTCCCTAGTTCTAACCGAAGGACATAGAGTCGCATTATTAATCACTTAACCGAACCAGCCCATGGTAGTATATTTACAGTAGAGCCACCGTGTTTTCCAAACATGGGTAGCAAAATACCAGCATGGGCATTAAAAGCAGCCTCTATGCACACACACACACACACACACACACACGTACACACACACACATATATAAATATATACACACACCCACACACATATATATACATATCTATAGGTTATTGTCACATATATATCCAAGTTTTGCTTACTTTGTTTTTATCAAGACATATCTTGATTATACTTCTTATGAGTAATGCACATATTAACCTAAGTTGATATATGCCATACACCAGGGTGATGTTCTACTGTCCTACTAATCTCCATAGTCATACTATTCCGACTTTTTAAAAAAGTCACAACCAAATCAGTTCTTCCTAGGGGTACCATACTCTTGAATTTCATATAATTCCCTTATTTCCTGGCATTTCACGATGTTTCGTGACTTTGAGAATCTAAACATAAGAAGAAAAGTCGGTTTCATTCCCAAAAAAACTAAAGACATGTTTTATTCCAAGCTTACAGCAAAGGAAATAATGGGATTTTCAGAATGAAATCAGCTAAGGACTTGGATATCGTAATTTTTTATGTACAAGATAAATGATTCACAATGATTATTTGGTGTTTTCTGAGTGATTCTATGCTGACATTGCCATTCTTTTGAAACCCTTTTTTTATTGTCACGTTACTTATATTATTAATATTACATAACTGCATGTGCATTGAATTGAAACTATGATCCAACACTTTATGCACATGTCATTTATGGTCTTCAGTATTCAAGTAAATATACTGGTAATTTGGTTGATATGGTTATAATCCTGACTGACTTGATGAAAAGTTTTTGTTAAAGAGTCTATATTAGCCTATTTAGTTAATAGGTTAATTAGTTAGTGGGCCTTTAGTGTCTCGGCCCGTTTAGATTACTTGGGACACAAGTCTCAGGGTTTCTCCCCTCTCCTATATAAAGGAGAGGGCGTCCAATCTTGTAATCATCTAATCCCGTTGTGTTCAATACAATATTATTCTTCACAATTTTGTTCTAACTATACCAAATTCTCGATTTCATTAAGTTGTGAAAAAGGAAGGATATACATACTACAGATGGTATTTCATCTGGCATCCCATGTACGGCATGGTCTTTTTCCCTTCGCACAGCCTTACCCTGTAGAGGATATTGAGACTGACTCGTCTAGTGGTCCAAAGAGGAGAAAGTCTTATGTTATTTTTCTGTCATTTCTTGTGGATCTTGCATAGCAAGCCCACTCAGAAACAAGAAAGTTAGACTATCAAAGGTCCCTTTGAGAGCTCGATCTAATGAAATTAGGTACGTTTCGATGTGATCGACGTTTTGATATTTTCCTGAATGAACGACACAAAAGATGGGATTACATGTGTAGTTAAGGCAAGAAAGAGTAATATTTCAGACCTAAGATCAGTAGGTCAAGAAAAAAGAGAGTAGGTGTGAGATAACTTTTAGACTAAAAAGTAAAAACAAATTAAGAAATTGAGATGAAGGCTTCGTTCAAAAAGAAAAGAAAATAGTATAATGAAAGGCCATTGATACATACTCTCTGGCCACTCAGCTAACGTTGGATCTTCCCAGGATTGCCCTGCTGCTCTACGAGGGATTGCTTTTTTCTTGGTTTCAGCTTTGTGTTCTATTTCGCTGCTGGCAAGAGCAGCCTTGACGCTCTCAATAGCTTCAGGCGTAATTGTTTGTGCATCTCTTTGGAACAATTGTTGAGCCTACGCAACATCCAAAAGCTTCAGTTAGGTGAACTACTGCAGCGGGATGGTAGCTAAGATATTTTAGAAATAAACTATCAGCGTGGTTTTTTTTCTTATGATTAAATCATTAAGCGGTACCTTGCCAAATTGAAAACTTAGTTTCTCAAAGCAATCAGAATATATTGAATAATTGATAGGTCAAATCGATGCCGTGGAGTGGGAAAACGCATCAGCAATGGGAATGTGAGTCTCAGTCATCGAACTATAAACTGATAATTTGATATCGAATTACAAAGAAATGAGAGAAGGAAATGGAAACCTGTTGGTACTGCGGCAGGGCATACACGCCAGCAAGAGAAGCAGAGGCGGCAGAACCTGGATAGGCAGCTGACGCATAGGGCTGCGCAACTGGGGGCACCTTGATAGGCTGAGTGATCTGAGAAGGCATGTAGGTCTGAGGATATTGTTGGGGAACCATATACTGTTGCGCAGCGGCATCGGTGTTCTGAAGATGGAAAGGTAGGGGGAAATAGGAAGAAGAACCCGAGTTGGCGTAGTCCGATGTCGTGTATGGGGCCGAACTGGATGTGGATGCAGGTGCTGTCGACATGCTTAGAGACCTGGGTTATGAGCACGGTTGCAACGGCTACAATTGGAAACTGGGCAGATGATGTGCGACGGACAATTCGGACTATGTGGGACTGCAGGTAAGGCGTCGAAGACAGTGCTAGGGGTCGCCGGCCGCGGATGGCTTCCAGAAACAGTGGACGAATAGGGAGGGCTTCGTTAACCTGTATCCGGCCCGTTTGGGTACGCCAAGAAAACTCTCTCCCTGAAGTTTACTATTTGGGAAAAAATTTAGAGGGAAAAGGTCGGTCAGAAGGAATCAGTTCTTTGGTGCGACGGAAAATAAAAATTATTTGTAGTTATTTTGATGGAAATGAAATATTTAGTAGAAACTAAATTTTAAATATAAAATATTAGTTTTAGAAGATAAAATTGCAATACAAAATTTATTGAGAGAAAAATCTATTATTTGAGGAGAATGGTATTCATGAAGGGAAATTGATGCTTGATAATGAAATTATTTGAAGTAAAATATATTTTTTTAGAGAAGGTTTTTAGCAGGGGGGATATCATTAGTTGAGAATGTTTAGCTAAACAGAAGAAGTATAATACTTTTTGAAAAAATAATTTACTTAGAGGGAAGTAAGATGGAAAAATAGTAATTAGAAGGAAACAATTCTTGATGGGAATGAAAAGTTATCAACTGGAAAAAATAGGACAGAAATGTATTTATGCAAAGATGAAAATTTCTAGAAATATTTTTTTGTATGTGTCCTAATAGTCAGTGTAGAACTAACTTTCATCAATTAAATCTTTTTCCATAATCATTTAATGTACTTTTTCATGGGGGAAAAAGTAAATGGAATTTTTCCATAGATTTTCCATGAAAGATTTCTCCTTCTCCATCATCATTTAAATTAAACAATATTTTTATTTTAAATCATTCTCCTTTCCGCGGTTCACCGGGTATCAAACACAACTTCACATATGACTATTAAGTGTGACTATCGAGTGTTCAAGATGTTGGAGAATGCAACAAAAGGCCATGTTAGTAGTGTATACATCTGTGAAGAAATATTAGTCTTCCAGGAGCAACCTTTGGAGCAAGACAACAATGACAAGTTTTCCTTGACTATTATATATTTGATTTTTTGGTATATAGATTGATGAAAAATTCAAGACGGAAATGTTCTTCAATCTCTAAGATATCCTGACCTGGTTTTCAATCCACTGCCCATCATCCCTCTTCAGTCGAACAATCTTGTTATGACGTCTTCTAATGTTCACACATGCATGAAAGACTTTGTATTCCCATCTCCTAGCTTAAGCCAATCACAATGAGTCGTTTGGTCCCATTCAATCTCCTCACCTCTAAGTATCTCCTTCAAACCATTTGTAGGTCAATGACTTTATTTTTCAGTTCAACATTGGATTGTATAGTAAGTTGTTTCTAGGGAAGTAGTAGGCGAGCTTGGATATATCTCTTCCTCCTGAGGACCAGCTTCATTTCCTATTGATCCCATATTGTAGTTGCTTTAATGAACTCACGACCTGGGTCACTAAAATTTGTCCCCATCTTCGACTCCTTGCAGATCATTCTGCTAAAACCCTCCTTCTCTTGCCCTTATTCCCAAGTGTGGGTTCTTCTTACCCTCTTGCTTGAAATGTCTTCCAGTGAAATTAGAATACACACATGATCAGAGTACATTTTTGAAAATTCCACTCTATAAGAGTCTGCCTAGTTTATCCTTTCATTATTTCCTAGCACTCTGTCTAGCTTCACACGTAGCATTCCTAATTTGAAAATCATAAGAGGTCCACTCATAGTGAGTTCAGTAAGCCCAAAATACCAAATGGCCTCAGCAAAATCATTACAACTGCATGAGTTGAATTGCTTCCCCTCATCTTCTCCCTCAGATGTAGATATGCATTAAATCACCGATAGCGATCCATGGTACAGTTTTATTATTTTACAAGTTCCTTAATTGATTCCACAACATGTATCTCCCTAGTCTAAGAGTACTTCCATATATGACTGCAAGCTCTTTGTTGTTGTCAGCCATACAATGGGTATACCAATGATGACTCAAAAGTATCTCCATTTGATGATATTTACCCTTCCACATCAGTCACATCCCTTTAGAATAACCCAAATATTCAACCTTATAAGAGTTAGAAAATCCCTAATTTTCAATAATTTTCTTAGCATCATGACCACTAGTACATTGTTCAAACAAAGGAAGAATTGTAACCTTATACTTATGTACAAGTTCATTAACTGCATTTTAAGTACTGGAGTGACAAATACCATGTGTGTTCTAGGCTAAAACAATCATCAAACAACTAGAGTTAATACTCCTTCCTCCACAAATGCCTCCTACTCAAGATCCTAAATATATGTTTGTTTCATGCATATCCTTGAAGTAAAATGTAAAGAGTGGAACTCAAAAGGGGATCCAGTCAAATTACACTAACAAGAGTCATGTAATAATAAAGCAGCAGAAACAAAACAATTACAAAGTTACATGATGATTCATTTACAATTGCTTTTCACTATAAAAGGTGGTATTTACAATCTAAAAGGTATACATATAGTAAATCCAATAATGTACAAGACATGTTGCAGAGGGAAACCCAACCATTCCAAGCTATCCTTAGGTCCAAAAGCATGTATACATTATTCAAGCATCCTTGTTCTGTAATATACACCCAGAACATAGGAAACAAAGTATAGGTCAGCAAAGGTTGAGTATGTACACATAGTAAATACTTTGGGCATTATATTGAGTTAATAGTGCAAAAGAGGCGTTCCCACAAAAAGGAGACTATTTGCGATTAGATAAGTTCAAGAAAAATACAACAAGCGAAATGAGGCGTATAAAAATTCATATTACAAGCATGATAATAAAAGTGTCTTGCCATAACAATTATCCACAATTCCATTTTTAAACAATAAACATTTGCATGCATAACAATGTAGACTAAATACTCCTAAAACATGGCCATGACACTATAGGATCATGGCCTAAAAGAAATAAGGGTGGAAACGCACACCCTGAGCAGAAATGCACGCCCTATATAAGTATGGTTGTACATAAGTAATAGTATTCTAGATATTCTAGTCAAACATGTAGCATGCATAAATAGAGAGGCAAGACTAGTATTTCAGTCAACTTTTAATAAAAAGGCAATCGTAGCAAGTGGGGTACAAGAACTCATATAAACAAGGTAGTCCAAAAACTACATGGATATAATGAGTCAACATCAGGAAATATAAATGTTCAAGAAATTATTTTCCATAAGGAATAACAGTTCAAGAGATGTTTCATTAAAATAAAGTAGATTTTAGTCAAATAATGTCCAAAATAAAATAGAGGATGTACATACCTGGCCTTCATGGATAATTATTCACTTAGTTTATATACTTGGTCTCCAAGGTCGAGTATTCGTCCTAAGAACATATTATGTATGTTAGTCAAAGTAGAGCTAAGATGTGTATATATTCCTATTATAGATTATTATATTGTTCTCATCCAAGTCCCAATCACCTATTGACACATTAGGATTTTTAATCTTATAACGAAAAGATGTGATGCATTGGACATCTATTTTAGTTCTGAGATTCATATTTAGTCGCATAAGTTTAGACATGTTTAGGTGTGTTGGTAATAACATACATTGCCAATTTAGTTCTTGTAATATCACTCTGTTTATACTCGACAAACCTATTATATTCTTAACATTATATTTAGCATGTATATTGGTGGATACGAACACTTTATTATCTAGTTATTAAATATGTTATGAATACAAGATTTGTTGAATCTCTACCTAACCACTAATGAATATACATGTATGAGTACTAACTAATATGACAAATACTTAGGGATATAGATCAACTAGGTTAGATTATCATTATACCCATAGGTACCAAATGTTTTGGTATCAATTAGATGTATAGTTGAAAGCCTTAGTATGTGATCATCTAACTTTTAATAGTGCAAACATGTAGCATGCATAAAATAGAGAGGCAAGACTAGTATTTCAATCAACTTTTAATAAAAAAGCAATCGTAGCAAGTGGGATACAAGAACCCATATAAACAAGGTAGTCCAAAAACTACATGGATATAATGAGTCAACATTAGGAAATATAAATGTTCAAATTATATTTCATAAGGAATAATAGTTCAAGATATGTCTCATTAAAAGAAATTTGGTTTTAGTCAAATAATGCCCAAAATAAAATAGAGGATGTACATACTTGGTCTTCATGGATAATTATTCACTTAGTTTATATACTTGGTCTCCAAGGTCGAGTATTCGTCCTAAGAACATATTATGTGTGTTAGTAAAAGCAGAGCTAAGATGTGTATATATTCCTATTATAGATTATTACATTATTCTCATCCAAGTCCAAATCACATATTGACACATTAGGGTTTTTAATCTTATAAAGAAAATATGTGATGCATTGGACATCTATTTTAGTTCTAAGATTCATTTTTAATCGCATAAGTTTAAACATGTTTAGATGTGTTGGTAATAATATACATTGCCAATTTCGTTCTTGTAATATCACTCTATTTATACTCGATGAACCCATTATATTCTTAACATTATATTTAGCATGTATATTGGTGGATACGAACACTTTAATATCTAATTATTGAATATGTTATGAATACAAGATTTGTTGAATCTCTACCTAACCACTAATGCATATACACGTATGAGTACTAACTAATATGGTGAATACTTAGGTATATAGGTCAACTAGGTTAGATTATAATTACACCCATAGGTACCAAATGTTTTGGTATCAATTAGATGTATAGTTGAAAGCCTTAGTATTTAAATTGTCTGGTTTCTTGGTTATTGAATTAGCATATTGTTGTACTTATACACTACTATGATACAATTAGGTATGGAAAATTTGACTAGTGTTATATCCATGCTTCAAGTTTCACGGTACCACTTACCATCTTGTTATAATGAACTACTAAACTAAAATCTATTAACCTTGGATAGAGGAAGGAGATGACTAACTTGTGAATGACCAGTTAACCGTGATTTGTGGGTACACGACAACAACAGCCACATGTAGAAAATAGCCCAGGGTAGATGATGGTTAGATAGAACCTCCAGTGCCATCACCAACCACTTCAATAGGTGATCATAGGCCTTACTCATTATATTAAGTCGTAGATGGTATCCACTACCCTCGACGGTGGGTTGCTAGACTATAGGTTTGCAATTTATGCAATTGGCGCTAGAAGGAAGGAGAAGAAAATGAAGAGGGGGCAGCTAAGGTTGCCGGGTAAGGCTGAGGGAAGGAAGGGGGGGAAGGGAGGGAGGAGGAAGAAGAATATGAGAAGAAGGATAGACGAAGGCAAGGTTTTGGCATGGCATCCAGTGGGATGTGGTGATGATTGAGTTTTTGGCGGCAAAGTGACATGGTGGTACGGCTGGAGGCAGTAGAACATGACGTGGTGGTCGGGTTCGGTGGCACTAGTATAAGAGACAATGCCAAAATGTACGACGGGGCAGAGGACGTCGAAGCTTTGCTACATGTGTGTTGATGGTAGATCCCGAGGTGAAGATCACCAGATTGGAGATTTGTCTGAGCCACATGATCCTCACCAGCCTCTGCAGGAGGCGGTGAGAGGTCCCTAGATTCCATGGCAGTTGGGTGCAGCCTCACAGGGATAGCGAGATGTAGCAGATAGGTTTTAGCATTGCGGGAAAGGAGGAAGAGGGAGATCGATGGCATGGGTGGCGTCTGGGTTTCTGCAGCCTCCGTGGATGGTACCCTATTGTAGGTCAGGCGGAGTCGAAGGCTGAAGTAGGTTCAGGATGATGTTCGCCATGAGATTGTAGATCTACAAGGGAGTAGAGGGAGTAGAGTTGAGGTTCTGGTGAAGGATGAAGGTGGTGGTTTGCGGCTTGCCTATCAGGGGTCGCACACCAGTTGTAGATGTGTGGAAGAAGAGATCATCCACCAACAATGTTGGTCCACTAGTGGTCGCACCTGCTGTGGTCATGGGAGTAGGCATGAGGGGAGAGAGAAGGGCACTGATGGCTAGGGTTTGTTGTGGGCATAGGGGAAGAGAGGGAGGACGAAGAGGAAGAATTAGTCATCATCAGTGATCCACAATTTGCTGCCAAGTAGCTGGTGCAAGACGCATGACCATGAAGGAGGAGATGCGGGCATCCGTGTGACTTGGATAAGAAATAGTCGGATGGCATCTAAATGTAAATATGAAATTGATTATCCAAACTTAGCTTATTTTGAACCTTTTATCTCTAATTTAATAAGGTAAGTAAACAAGGTCTGATTGACATGAAATTTCATAGATAGGCTAAGTCATGATGAATCAAATTTTGAAGTCAATTTCTCATTTTGAAGAACTTTAGAATTTTATTTCTTATTTGTAAGTTAAGTACTCGATTGATGTGTTTAATGCTTTCCTTAATTTATTTATACATTGTTCATATATTTATATTCATTTCATCAATTCAATCTAGTATGATTTTATAGCTTTCAAATAAGTTAAATAAACATTAAATTAGTTTTGTTACATTTCATACTCTTCACACCATTTAGAGTGTCAAGTTAGTGTGAAACCTACCATTAGGATATATTAATGCATTAGGTTATGTCACTAATGTACTATGATTCTTTTACCACATATATAAAGGGTATTACTACATTCATGATGCTATTTTGATCAAGAATTCTTAATTTAAGAGAAAAAAAGTATTGGATATTAAGATATTCAAATAGGGGTCCAGAAGAAGGAATGTTTAAGATATGAACCTAGGTTTGGGTATGTTACACAAAACAGCGATGATCAGTTCTTATAACTACTTTGTGATTGTTGAGGTGTATCCCAACACTATTATTTCCCTAAGATCTTGGGTTTAATGGTGTTGTACCACCACTATTTCCTACATGGAAAACCATTGCTCAAATTGGTTCTGATGATGTTCTATTGTATGTGTCATTTCATCACATATTAGTATTATTGAAATATGCATATTGACTTCATCACTCTTCCTTTTCTGCCTTGATCTATTGGTTTATATGTAGTGCTCTCTATAGTATATGTATCCATCTTATTACTGATTGACTTATTGGAATTGCTACCTTCTTATCCTGTCTTGATATTACTTGATATCCTCTTTCTCTAACTCAAGTCAATGTCGCAAGTAACATTATCAGCTACGCCTTGCAATTCTTCCCCATATGAGATATTTTCCACTTCCACTTCCTAGTCTTGCATCTCTTGGAATTGGTTCTGATTCTAGATGTTATTATTGGGTTTGTCTATGTTCTGCTTCCCTTGGTCTTCTTGGAAGTGGTTGGGTATGAATGCCTTTTGAGAAACCATGAAACCTTAGTTCCTTCCGTGTTTGAGTCACTATTGGCTGACATTATTTGATTGCATGGATGTGCTAGCATCAAACCTCTTTGGACAATCCTTTTCAATGTGACTTGCTTTCCCACATCTCATACAAATAAAGGATAGTTCTCATATCGGAGCATATTTCTTCTTCCAATAATTGATACTGCCAAGATCAAAGGTTTCTCTGATTCAATCTCAATGTGATTCTTGCAAACCTCCCCCTTATCTAGATTATAGTATTCAGACTTACCTTAATCATCGTGATGATTTTGTTCCCTACTTCCTTTAAGAACTATTCATGGTACATGTAACATATTGAAATTTGGTTACTAAGTCTATTTTGACTTGTAATTTGTAATTCTCTTAAAATTTGAGAGTATTTATAATTGGTCTCTCATTCTAAATCTCATTTGATCAACTATCATATATTGGATGTTAGTTTGTCTCCTTTTGAATTGCCTTTGTATAGATGAGCTATTTCTCCTCATTTGAAAAATATTTACAAATTAGTCCCTCTTTTTTATTCCATGAACTAGTTTAATATCAAGTATTACAATTTGAGCCAATCGTGCCTAGACATTTTTCTTTAACCATGATCATAGAGTTCTCTTGCATTTATAGTTAATGGATTTGGAAATAATATTTACAGTTAGACAATGAGACATGATTTTGGAGGGATTAATCAGAGAATTTGGTTTTCCTAAATGAGAGATTGGAAGTAGAGAATTAATATACTTGAAAATATTTAGGGAGAAAATAAAAGCTATCGAGAAACTTTCCTAATAATTAGACATTTAGGCTAGAAGTTACAAAAAAGTAGAAGTAATCAACTAGAAGGGAGTAATGACCAAATAAATTGGTGGTATAGGTGGGCTTGTGAGGTGAAGACTTATGTCCCCCTCCTTTACACTGGTGATCGGTAACAATGAAGAATTCTCTATCCATCCTTCTAAATTTACTAAAGCCAATGCTCTTTGACCCGATGGCGCTTACCTCTACCTCAACGGATTCATCTTGGGTAGTACTTAACCCTATATCTATCTACTAACATCAAAGATAAGTTACTTACAAATACCGCCTCTACCACCTTGCTTTGGGTACTCATCCATCGTCTCCTTGATGCCTCATGTCCGCCCTCTTCATCAACAAGTCGGTGTCTAAATCTTGCCACCCTCTACTACACAACGATAAGACTTGTAGAGCCAACTCAAGCTTTATTGCGCATCTGCAACACTGTGGATATGCAAACTTAACCATGAACACAGATCTACCTAACATCCTTCACAAAATTGAAACCATCAATATGGCCTTGCCACCATCACCATCATATTTTCTAACCCTATCTTGGACCCCCTTGCCAGCAACTGACTTGTTCCTATCGAGCAACCTGCAATTCGGCGCACACCTACAATGCCTAGATCTAAAGACAGACCTGTCATCTTGAGGTTCTATTTTTGAACAATAATTCACTCCGTCAACCGCTCCTTCTCCTTTTCCTCTCTGTATTAATGGTAGGTGTTCAGAAAACCTAGTGAAAAACCGTTAACCTATAAAGGATTGTACATTCCTTGATCTAGAAGGAGACACCGATCACAATGAGTTGTATGTTGGATCATATGATGGGTGATTGGATGCTCTAGAGGGAAGGGGTGAACAGAGCTGACTGTACTTAAACAAAATTCATTAGATCTTCAAGATATATCACAAGATAAGGTTGCTAAATAGGAAATTTGAGTGCAACTAAAACATACAGAGTAAGGGAGAGAGAGATTGAACAAGCACCAAGTGACAAGCTATGTAGAGTGATTCCATACTCCAAACTAGGAGTACGTCAGTCCATTACCTAGAGAGGTCAACCTCTAGGATTCTAAGTGTGTCTTCCTCTATATATTCACTTATAAGAGTTACAACACATGACCCACCAAAGGACTTACTATCCAATACAAAGAGTCTTCAACCTTACCAAGGACTTACCCACTTTGCAATGAGTCTTCGGCCTTCTCCAAGGACTTACCCACTCTTGTACAAGTTTTCAACCTTCGAGGAATTACCCACTCTTCTTGGATCTTCAGCCTTTTACTTCACCTTCACCCAAAGAAGCTTTCACCAAGACTTACCCACTTGAGCAAGGAGTCTTCTGCCTTCACCAAGGGCTTACCCACTCTTGCTCCAAGTTTTCAGCCTTGATCTTCACCAAGGGACTCCTTCCCTTGTTCTTCTTCACCATTCTTAGCCAAGAGAGAGAACCTTCATCTTCATGGTTGAAAGAGAGATTGGGAGGTGGAGGAAGTGTGAGTCTCACAAGATATACATGTAGGACTAGCTCTCTTACAAATCTCCTACTCACTCTAATGGATGATGTAAGTGATTAAGCTTAGAGAGAGAGGAGGCTGTAGGATGCACTCAACTATAGACTAGGAACCTCATATAGAGTTTTGCATTGAATGCTCAACCTGGGAATGAGGCCCAATGGGTCCTATTTATAGTTGGGGATGCCTCTTAGCCTTTGGGAACACTTAAGAATGAAAAATAACCATTTTGTGGCTTGAAATATTTTCAATTGTTGTAAATCCACAACGTCTAGAAACACTTTTTTACACTTTTATATACAGTGCTATCGGTCAAGTTTCTATGAAGGTAACTCAACCGATCCCACTATGCGACAAGACCAATTTAATCCATCGATCAAGTTTGTCCTAGGGTAACTCGACTGATCCACTTAAATCAATTTTGGTCTATAGAGGGATCATTCGAGTTTTGTGAAATGGAAACTCAATCGATCAAAAGTCATTTTTGAAATCTAATAAGGATCGATCAAGTTTGCAACACGACCGATGAACAACCTTATGTGAATTTTGGAAAATGCCTTTTAAGTGCTTAAATATTCAATTTTCGTGCTCCTAATTTTTTCTAAACTTAATTACAAATCATACAATCATTACAAGTGATTTACAACATGATTCTAATGGATTTATATCATATTCCACAAAAGTGCACTTGCATTGATTTTAACTTCTCTTTTCCCCAATTTGAGATGCGCAAGTTAGGGCATTTGGAGTGTGTCTATACCTAATATGAAATCACTTAAGTATATGCATTAGACACCATTAATTGGAATGATTTAGTCATCATCAAAACAAGGGTTTGGTCAATTTAGACCTAGAGTCAACAATGACTAAATTGACCTTGAGCCAACATTGTAAAGTCTACAAACACTACGACTAGGTACCATAGAGCCTCCCCACGACAACCTGAAACATCTATGACCTTCATCATGATCCCATGAAACTTTCTAGCTATTGAGTTTGCTCTATCGTTGCCTACTTTTCCAAGACCTGCAACACTTTGTCTCCGGCAAGCTTGGCCTCATTGACGAGCTTCACATCTTTGCAAGTTATTACTCCACTATGAAACCAATCCAAGTCGCTTCAGCTTCATTCTCAAGCCCACAAACTCCAGTGGGCAATCCCCTTTTGACTTGCTCCACCTCTGACTCTAGTTCCTATGGTGGCCATGTGATGACATGCTTCCTACCCCATCATCATCGTGGCAGATGTTACAGATGACCTTAGACTTGATGGTGGCGAGAGTATTGAAAAGTTCACCCCGTTGATCTTTAAAAGTCCAGACCACCTAGTGGGGATCTTTGTCCTCAAGCTCCAAGACTCCAAAGCGAATTCCATGACAAACCCCTTCTATTCTTGTGGAGAGGTACAAGACATAATTCCTTTTGTTTCCCTGTAATAGATCAACAAATAGTAGTATAATGAGAATCAAATAGATCAATGCAAATTGTTACCCAGATATATTTTGGTCCTATTTAGTACACATGTGTATATGTATGACCTAGATAATTGTATATAGAGATGAACGTACAGTTAGGAATTAAAGCATAATATAATCCACGATTTATTATTGATGCTCAATGTAATGGATATTTCAACCTTATAAAGGTGTAAATGAAAAAATATATCTTTGTTAAGGGATAAATATAGGGAAATTGAATTTAATAGGATAAAACCCTATCTCTAACTATGATATTAGTTTCACAACCTATAAAGGTACAAAAACCAATTCTTAGAAAAGGTTTTCATAATAAAGACGTATATTGTATATGTGTGTTGTCTATACTAGTGCATTACAAAATTGATATATAACACATGAATACATGAATCATCTATATGAACATGGGTAATGATTAGAATATCACACGTAGTACTTGTACAATGATGACTATTGTACTAAAGGGAATGAACTTAATGATTTTAGTATGGGACACTATAATAACAAAAAGTGATTATCAAATAACCTACTCACCAAGAGGCAGATGGAAATTTCACCTGATAAGAATCTAGGAAGTAATTTACAAGCCAATAAACATCAAATAACTCTAGTACACTCTCTGTTGCTAGATTCATGAGATATTAACATCTTTGATTCTTGTGGACATATTGATTGGAAATTCTCATTTGGATCATGTACTAGATTCTCAATTTCCTTATTGAGTCATTTATTTTGCCTCTTGAATTCCATCATCTTGATTGATGGTGAACGCTGAGCATTTTTATAAGCCATTCTTTCCATGCCTTTTTGAAAGTTCACACCCTCATTTCAAAATTGTTCAATTATAGTAAATATTAAGATAACTGTGGAGTTGATCTAGGAGTTTTGACTCCATTTGGGATTTGGCCCCTTAGAGCTTTAGCTCACTTGAGGTTGGGTACGACCTGCCACACCCTATGCACATGTTGTAATGGATTAGTGGTCTCCAGTATACCAGTTGAAATATCAGGCTACTGTTGGTTCTCTCATAGGTGATTGAACACATGGCACTTTAGCCATTAATAAAGAAATGATATGACAATGCTTAATCCTAATGTTTAAAGTTGATTGTTTTATTGCAAAGACCTTGAATATTTTGATAGGTTGAGCATGGATAATCTTGCATAGTTGAAAGCTACACAATTTGCAAAATTACCATCTTGAATTGTGAACATTGAAAACATTGATGCTTGTGATTCTTAGTTTGCTAAATCAAGTTCACCAAATAGTCCCCTCCTAGAATTGATCTTATACATGAATCATATTTTTTACCAATTTTGGTAAAATAGCCCAGTAATTGGATTTAGTACCAACTCTATTGACCCATGTTTTCCTTCTTGGGTATGTGTGGTTTTATTCCCTCTTGGAATCCATGGATAGGTGATTGATGGATGATCTTGAAGAGACACACATGAGATGCCCTCTTAGGAAGAGTAGATAGGAACCAATTATGTTTTTAATTATATTTTATATGTATAGGCTTTCATGACAGATTGCAAAGTGTGAATTTACCCATACTGGTTTATTTGTATTCTGATTTGCATGCTAAAAGAAAATTTGGTCTAAAATTTTGAGTTTTTATAGTACATGTATAGAGGGAGATTTGGAATTCATATCCAAATGATCACCTTTTCTGGTTGTGTGTTTTCCGATGAGAAACATGGATCCCATCTCTACACAGATAGGTAGAAACCAAGAAAGAACAGTGAAGGTCTGGCTCATAGATAATCCTCTTCCTTTTGAAGTTGAACCAAGAAGTAGTCATTGTCAAGATCGACTAGGTTAAATCCCCTTTTTGGTTTCCATAATAATTGGAGATTGTTACATTAAGTTAAGAACCATATATCCTTGTACAGGATTTTAGTGACTATCACAAACTTCCATGGCTTAAGGAGACCTTCCAAAACTTCCTCATTTATGTGAAATGATGGCAAGTCATCCATTGTGTCAGTCATGATGTCGTCTGATTTGAAACGGATATCCAAGTTTTCTATGTCAATATGCATGTACCCATGTGTCTCTTGTTCAATACCCCTACCACATCCTTGAGGATACTTGGGTTCCCTCTAGTTCTGGATTAGTTCCTTCATCAGTTTCTTGGTTATTTCTATTCCCCATAGACTAGTGGCATAGCCAGAAATGTATACCGAGGGGGCATTGGTCAATTATGGAAGCATAAACATATACATAAGGGAGGGAACTGATGCATATATTTCATATAGATTAGACTTTCATTGTGTGTAATTTGTAGCGATTTTAGAACCAGGGGTGGGACACGCACCTACCCTGGTCTGAATGTGGTTCCACCACTACAAACAACAATGCAAAATGAGCAGTGTTCCTACCTCCTTCAATGTCCATGGTGTTAGATGTCCAATTATCACATACATCATGAAAGTTCCTAGGACTTTTGAATTGAGACCTTTGTCCCTCATATATGAGTTGTGTACCTGATCCACCCAATGGGATGGATCCTTACCACATAATCACCATCGTCATCTATGGTAAACCTTAAGTTGCATCTCGTACCACAAGTCAGCTCCAGAGACCCTATCCTTCTACTTACAATTACAAACAATCTTTTAACTTACTACCATATTTAGTGTTTTCATTTTATGAGTAAAGAATAAATGTTATATTTACATTGAACTTGTGAATGTTGTGTTTTGAGTTCTCTAACTCACTTTTTCATGTGAAACCTTTCACCATTAATCATGAAAACAATATTCATTTTGCTATGTTTATACTTTAATTGTGGTTTAGTTTCTCCTGCTATTGAAAGAATGTATGTGTATTTATGAATGCATGCATATCATTTTAGTCATGTTGCATTTTTTGTCATACAAATATTTTAAATCCCATATGTCTAAGCATGTCAATTAAATAATTAAATTAATTCAAGCTTTATATATTCATAGAACATGATCTTCTTTTACTTTTATTGGTTTAAAGCAAGTTGCAATTGATATTCAATTCCATAATAAAATAGAATATCATTTGAGCTAACAACTTAATATTTTAGTAAATATGGGAAACTATGTTTCCATTTTGACTAGGTTCCACTGTAGAATATATGTTCTAGATAACATTTTATAACTTTCTTCTTTCTTATTTTGCTTCATTATTAAAAGTAATACATATTTGTTGCATTGTGAAAAAGCTATTTGAATGGCCCAAAAGTTTAGTTTAGTTTTTGTACTGGTGAAACTTATTCAACAATTTGCAATTTGATAAAAACTAACATTCATAAATTTTAGAAAGATTGATTTTAATAAGGTTATCAACACCTAAAAAGTTTCTATATTTTTTAACATGAACTAGTTGAAAATTTTGATAGAGTTAGTCACAAGTCTTTGATAAAATTGTAGTTATATTTTCATTTCTCTTAAAAGTTAAAAGGCTCAAAATTTTCTACTTCTTTACTTGATGAAAATGATGAAAGAGTTAGCCACAAGTGTTTGAGAAAGTTTTAGTTACAATTTCATTTCTTTTACAAGTAATTTACTATCTTATAATTAAGTAATTACAAGAATAGGATAAGGAAAACTAAGTACCGTTAAAAGGATACTTTATAGATTAAGTTCATACTAGAAAAGAATATATTCCTTTTGGAGATATGGAAATAGTTTCTATTAACTTAAACATTCCTTTTATGAATATTTTAGCCATTTTTGTATGTTATCATCCATATTTTTCTTCTACTTTCATTTTTCATAAATACAAATTTATTTTATTTGTATTGCATAACATTATATGAAGAAATGATTTGATATGGGTTGAGTCAAGATTTGGTTTGGGTTTGGTTTTGACATTGAAACTTTAGTTATCATAAGGGTAACTGACACTTACTTTTTACATTCATACTCAGTTTTAATGCAGACATTTATTGATGTCAATTCAATTTTAAAATCATTGGAAGTGTAACATTTAATGCAAGCAATATATTGTGAACTCATCTATATCATATGTGAGAGGCTTGAAAGTAGTTGCATGTACTTTTTTTGTTAATTTTGATTTTTTAGATCTTTTACAAAAATTATAGGGGACTTATGTTTATCTCATTCTCCAATAGGTCAATAAATACAAGCAAAACTTTACATTCTATAGGGGAACTAGTGATGAACATATTTATACATAGTAAATGTTCATGTCAACGCACAAATGGCATGCACGTGAAAAATACTTCCTATAAATTTTATCAGTAAAATGTTTCAAAAATAGAGAAATATAATTATGAAATCAAGTATGAAGTTAGAGCTAGTGAAGAAATTTGTATTTTTTAATAAAAGAAACTTCCTGATAGGATGTCACTCACTTGTATTTTGTTAATCTATTATTATAACCAAATAAAATAAGTTGATCTCAATATATTTGAGTTGAAAGGTTTTTTTAGAGGATCTGAATTGTAAAGTTGAATACACTTGATTACTCCCATATTTATAGCATTTCGACCCAAATTTGGACCCAAACCCAACCTAATTGATTCTTTTTTTTATTTGACATGATTCTGACTCAGATTACATAAATTTTTGTTGTGTCACTATTGATTTAAAGTTTAACTAGATGCTTTAGTTTTTTTTATTCTAATAAAGTGATTTAAATTGAATTAATAATTCAACTATGTTAATAACCATATTTTTATCTTGACCCAAATTACAAATTGGATTTCAACGTGAAACACTCTTGAATTTCAACAACCCTAATGAAAATAGTATATATGATTCCTGTGACACCCTTTGTGTTACGACCCCACCTCCCGATAACCCCCAATTAAGGGAGACCAAGAGGTTGAAGCCGCACCCATTAATCCCGGATCAAAGGTTCGACATATAACCATAAACAATTATTAAATTCTAACAGACTATACTGAAAATGGTAATAAAAATTTTCTTTGCATACCTTTGAAGAGATTGGAACAAACTAAACTTCTAACCTCATCTAAACTATTCTAACTAGTTCCTCCTTGTTCTTTAATTCTTGAATTCACAAGGTGTCGCTTTACTATTTGTTCTTTTCATTGTACCTAAAACGCTGACAAACAAAACGTCGGTCAGCCGAAGCTGGTATGTAGAGGAAACAAATAATGTTAAACTATGTCAACAATATAATCATTCAATTAATCATTTAACAATCAAGATTACATTTTAAGCCATACAACTCAATCCATACATATTCTCAAACTCTGGGTTGTCCCTGCAGTGGACATGGATATCACCTCTCTTTTAGGTAATAGAGTCGCATGGCACTATCCGAAGATAGCCCAATATCTAACTCATTGTGACTTGATGGTCCTACCTCAATGGTATCCATGTACTAAGTCAACCATAGACCTGATGGACCTACCCAATAGGTAGCCATGTACTAGGTCATCCATAGACCTGATGGACCTACCCAATAGGTAGCCATGTACTAGGTCTCTCTCTAACCTGATGGACCTACCCAATAGGTAGCCATGTACTAGGTCTCTCTCTAACCTGATGGACCTACCCATAGGCAACCATGTACTAGGTTAGCTATAATGCCACAGAGTGAACCAGGATCTGAGTTTATAGGCATATACATTAAGTGATAGTCATAGTCACTTTATAATTGCAATATGAACATCCAAACAGTTTAGTTGCATTCAATGCGATTAAACATCCGGGAATCCATCAGAAAACTAAAGCGGTTATTCATAATTAACCACATACCTGTCTTGGATATCTCAAGCAACAATTTATCCAACTAGATGTCCAATCAAGCAAGCCAATCAATCAATCAAGCAAACATTGATCCTGAAAACATGTATAATGTCTAATTATCACAAGCATATCCCAAACAAATCCTTATTGACTTGGGACACCTTTCTAAGGTTTCTAAGTCTCATTAGGATGCATTAGGGTTTCTTAGATCAATTTCTCAAACTTTGCCCTTTTTAGGTCAACAAACCCTAAAACAACTTTTCCACTCATAAAAACCCTAATTACTCAAATTATCCACATTAAGGATCTTTTATGCTCAAATTGGCTTAGGATCATCACATCTCTATTTTATTTATGAATTAGAACCATTAAAACAATTAAAAGGCATATTCATCTAAATTAGGGTTTTCAAGTTCATTAGTGCATAATCATGCACGAAACCCTAAATTAAACCAAATATATAAAAAGATCATATTTTTAAATCCTATTTTCTCTTTCATTAACAACAGGTTAATATCAGCTTGAATTATCCATCTATCATCAAATCTAAGGGTTTTTCCTTAATTGAATCATTAAAGATGATAACTTTATGCCCTTTTCAAATTCCATGCATATTTAAGCACATAAACCCTAAATTAGACTAATCACGTGCAAAGTTCTTCCTTTTTGAACTCAATGTTCCTTTTTACATTTAACAGATTAATATCAACTCTAAAGATCCATTAAACCCTATTAAACACATTAATCATATCAAAATAGGGTTTCTTAATCTTTAATTCATTAAAGATAATGATTTACACTACTTTTCGAACTATGATCATATTCAGGCTATAAAACTATTTTTAATGGATTCCTTGCAATTTTCTAATCAAAATTCATATATTACTTGTCCTAATCAGATTTATGAATCTTTAATTATGAATTTAACAAAATTTCACTCACCCGACCAATCAGGACGCGCCACGTCACCTTGCCCATGCAAGCACTCGATTGGGTTTATAACCAAATTATGGTATTACCCTCACTTGAGTGGCTCACTCCTTTCCACGCGGAGGGGCAGAAGCGTCAAAAGACGGCCCGATCATCTTCAACCTTGTGCACGCGACCTGCTGCCGTTGCAGCAGAGATCCGACGCGGCTCTGCCGCCCTCCTGGACCCTGACGGCTACCAGGGCGACACCCTTGGCTCCACCATGCCCTCGCACAGGCGAGGATGCTGCTGAGACGTCGCCATGACGACCAGCAGGAGCTTTCCAGCTCTGCAGCACGTAGAGGTTCCATGGCCCTCTTGCAGGTGGTGCGTACAAGCTAGGGCACCGGGCTGATGGTTGCACTCAGCTGCAACGTCGTGGGAGTATCGGGCTTCTTGTTGGCCCTGGTCGCACTACCCTATAGTTAGGGTTTCAAACATGAAGAAGTAAAGGGGAAAGAGAGGGGGAGATGCAAAATCCCTTTATAACTTGATCCTGGGGGGTCTACACCCTTTATATAGAGGGTACTCATGCCCACGAAAGTTTGCCCACAAAGAAAACAAAGTTTTTTCCCTAAAGGAAAAGGATTCCTTTATCAAGAAGCTAATTCTCTCTCTTCCTCTTCATATTCCTTTTTATTTTGATATTCCTTATCCTTGATATATTAGAATTCGAATTTCTTCTTACTTATTCTCTCCTTCCTTGCTTTTTAATCCATTGACACGAAATTCTATTTCCTTCAATCAAATTTACTTTCTTTTTAACAATACCTCATAATTCATTAATAATGCAACACATTATCCTCTTATTTTACAATTTTGGTATTTTATATTTCTTTCCTCTTTATTGGGACTCCTTGGATCCCAAAAAACTATATTATTTCGAAATTACTTCTTAAGGATACTTATTATCCTTCTAGATGCATCTATATGCATTATTTCACATTATCTTGTTTATTTCTTATTAAATATCTATTTTTGAGGATTTTTTTTTTATTTCTCTTCTATTTTCCTCGTTGGCATTCCTTTTAATATTAACAACCTCATGGATATGAAATTTCCCCAAGAAATCTCATGTATGCCTCTTTTCCATTCATTTCCCACATTATATCATTATTTTCCAATTTCTTTCTTCATAAAGAAATACTTAATTAATCTTTTCTTTTCCTATTGCTTTCTTTTTGCAACCTTGGACTCCTTGGTACCCAAGGAACCCAAGAGGCATGAAATCCTCTATGGATTTGCCTTCTAGAGGTTTCTACATATTTCTTTTCTCAAATATTCAATTATTCATTCACTAATTGAATTTTCTTTGTTATTTCCTTGTTATTGGGCCCAATAGCCAATAAAGCCCACAACACAAACATCAAGGCTATTGTAAACGAAATCCATTTATTTGAAGCAAATTATATCATTATTTGTTCAAATATCTTTAATATGAGAAATTATATTTCTCACCACTTGAACCCAAAAATTGGGGTTGTAACATCCTTCCCCTCTTATAGGAATTTTGTCCTCAAAATTCAAACAATCAAACAAACAATTCAGGATAAGACTTTTCCATGTCCATCATTGGCCCCTATGTGGCTTTGCCGTACCCATGGCATTTTCAAAGAACCTTTATTATCACATATTCTTTTCTCTGAGTCCTTTCATCCTGGCGTCTATAAACTACACAGGTGACTCATGCCATTTCAGCCTCCCTTGGGGCTCACTAGGTTCATTGCTCAACACATGGTCGGGGTACCTCACATAGTGTTCTAAATTGGACACATGGAACTCATCCCACATTACTTTATCCTGAGGGGCAAGGTCAAACTTAACCTTCTCTACCAAACCATATCAGAAGAACCCATGCATCGGGGACTCAACTCTCTTAGCTATAACTTAGAGGGGTTGGATTTTCATATAACATCACCTCCCACAGTGAACTGCATGTTAGTCTACTTTGCATCTGCTCACGACTCTCATCGTCTCTAGGCTCCTTTCAGCCCTTGCACAATCAAAGTGACTTCATCTACACGCACTGGGGTCCCTTTTCTAACCATCATGTGGTCCTTTTCACCAACATCACCTTACTGAAGTGGTGACCGACACAACCTCCCTTACAGAGTTTCATATAAAACCCGATACTGGCTATGGTGGTCATTGTCACATCTTTCATAGGACAAGAACTGTCTCTAGATATCACCCTGAACGAGCACACATGCCCTCATCAGACCCTTTAGCCTGGATCATACTAACCATAGTTAGGGGTGATAAACTATACTAACATTGAGTTCTTCATGTACCTACTTCCACTTTATGGAAGTGAACCTTTAGGTCAAACTCAAGAACCTTTGAACTCACTTCATGGTGTAGTTGAACCATCTTTCTCATGTGTAGTTCAACTGGATCTGTCCCTTAACCAAACTCTTCCTTTCTCATATTATCTAGGTAAGGTGACCTACCATAACCCACATTGTATCTCGACCTTCTTTGGCCCAGGGAAGACCCATCACAACATCCATAGTGTTGAGCTCCCATTCCCTCTCAAGGACTCTTTTGTCCTCTATATCGATACACTGGGTTACTGGGGTTCATCCTTTACCTCCTGGCTTGCATGGCCATAAACCACATGCAACCTCATCTTAAGCATCCAAAGTGCTATTGCCATTTTCCACAGTGTATGATGATCTTCAACCATGATTTCCTGTATGTCACGATTCTTTCAAGATCAAATCCTCTGCAACCCTAAACCACTCTAGTCAGGGTTTCGTCACCTTCTCTTCCAAATAAGTGCATCTGAGGTTCTACCACCGTCCTTTCATTACATCAAGGACTAGACTGGCTAACCAAACAACCATAACTTTTCAATGTATCTTGTTACATCTGAGTGTTATCCAAACACCTCTCCTTTTCAAACTTAGGGTTAGCCAAACAACCTCTTCTATCTTCTATTCAAACAAGCCATATGTATCTCAACCAGAGCATCCATTACCACCTCACATCCTTAGGTATTAAGTAACATTGAAGACATACACTTCCATGTATTTCACTTATCATATTACCTCAAACTCCATGTCTATATCCATTAAGAACACTCTCTGATTTCATCATCATGGTGACCAAACTCAACCTGGTATAACTTGTAAGCTCCACTTAGCTCATGCTAGAAACATCCTCATAAGGTGACTACCTCATTCCTCTTAGTGCTAGTAAACCATCCATGTGTCATTCACTTTACCAGGGTAGATATATTCTCTATCCCCATTTCTCGTGGCAACGCTCCAACCTACATCATATCTTATCCTTGGTGTATGACATGCATAATGTCCTATCTCTGACCCCCATAACAAGAGGAACTAAGCATTTGGCTGCAGTCCAAATACAGAGTTCTTCCTGTTCCAAGAGTAGAGATGGTGCATCCCACCTTGCCAGTACACCTTTAAATCTAAGTTGTGACGTGCCACATATGTCTCTTCATCACAAACATCATGATATCAAACTAGTGTTGAACCTACTAAGGTTTATATACTTGGTCATCTCCTCTAGGTCTATAGGGTACCAACTCTTTAGGGGTCATCCCTCTTCCCTCATGCATCAAGAGAGTGCCCTACTCATCTGCCCTTTGGGTCCCATGAGTTCATGAAGGTGATCAATCTCCTAACCCATGGCCCTCAGACAATGATAGCTGTTGCCTCCCGACCCTATGGTCATGTGCAACTGGGGAATTAGGCAACTCCTACTTTCATCGGTCTTATCCCTACCTGACCCTAGGATAGACTTAGGATTCTCCATTATAGAACATGTTCACTTAGAACCTTACCCAAGTCTTCATCATCTCTCTTTCTGCATTCATGGGCTGACTCTCATCCGTTCATAGGCATCATGGCAACCTGCCTACCTTGGTCAAGCCCCATACTGGTTTCCTCCATGGTAATACATTCACATGCAATAGAGATGGATATCTACGGGTCTGTAGATTCATGCTCATACCATGTACCTTTCACTTAGCTTCTCAAGATCCTGTGAGACCTCTTCAGGTTACCTTAAACCAACAAAACTGATATACACCCTACCAAATGGGTCCCTCTCCCAGGATGGGAGGAAAACTATCTCTAAGGTCACAAAAGCTCTTAGGTCTAGGGTTTACATCCACACGAGCCTACTTAACCCTAGCAAGCCATTAAGGCACGAGCAGATCACTTACTGTACCATGCTAGGTCATACTTGTCCTCTTTCCTCAATGTTGGATCAAGATCATACCTTTCTTTATCATCAACCTAGCTGTGAGGGGTTCATCAAACACACCTTAAACTTTAGGGGCTCCTCTTTTCCTCTATTCATGAGGATTACTATGCTCGCTTCTATAGGAACTCAACTTCTCATCATGAGCCTTAGGTACACCACTTCCCCTCTTAGGCCTAGGAACCCTAGGTTCACTGCATGCTCTGTCTCTTAACTACAAACCTAGCATGAAAAAGGCATGACACACACTCCTTGTCATCCTTCAACTCAAAAAACACTTAGTGTTGGGTCCTCCTTAAGGACAACCAACAAGGTACAAGGCCTCATAACCTGCTACAAAACCTTTCTAAGTTTAAGGAACTCTTCTTCCTACCTCGGAGGGTAAACATCTCTACCATAGGCACGTAGGCACCAGATGCTTCATCTTCATTCTCTAGGGTTGGTCCCTCTAAAGGCAACCAAGATATCATCAACTTTTAGGGATCGATCATGAGGCAACCACTATCATCCATTGTTCAGGGTTTTAGGCTTCCAACCTTCTTGCTGGGTTTCCTGCTCTCTCTAGAGCTAACCCCACATCCAACCTCACCATTAGAGGTCCTTTCTTCATGAAGGATCAACCTCAAAATCATGCTCTACACGGGTGAAGCCTAGGTTCGAACTTATGGTTGCTCAAGATCATCCGTAACCCTTTATGCTCCAACATAATTCCTTATCCAGGGTTTCATCCTACTGCCAACATTATGACGTGCCCTAGGTGCCAGCTATGCCCTACTTGTACAAGACCATAGGGTTTCTATGGTCCTTCACTACATCATCATCTAAGGAGCTATCCTTTACCCTAACATGCACGACCCTTCCCAGGGTTGGGTTGCCAAAAGTGCTAGGTCACCCATGGATCGTATGGCATCCCAAAGGCATGTCCTTTCAAACACCTGGTCCAACTCATCTCTCTCTAACCTTCACTTAGGGATAGGGTTAGCATCATCCTCAGAGGATATGCCAGGTCTCTACTTGAAATGGAGATCTTTATCTCCAAGACTAACTTATCCTCCTGACAAGAAGGTCTGGCCTCAGGTCTCTTCTGAGGACATGACATCTTATGTCATACGTCCTAAGCATGTATCTATTATTTATTTTGTGCTTAGTCTATTAAGCTTATGTCCATGACATCTTATTTACATGCCTTTCATTAATTTAGTGGAGGATTCCTTAAACCTTATTAACCTTACCCATACCTTAAGAGGGTGAGGAGAAGAACGAAAACCCTAATCCTTTATGTCCTTATCAGAATTTTGTGATGAGAAGGGATGAATAAGATGAGAAGTCCTAAAGGTATCTTATTTCGATTCATACCCTATGACTTTGGCCAGGCGGTCACACGGGTCCGGGAGTCCTCGTATTCTGACTAGTAGTACGGAGGAAAATCTTGCCAACCCCCGGTCGTGATCCCTTTCTAGACACCTTCGTCTTTCGGATACTCCTCTAATAACTCCCTTGGGTCCTATGAAGTTTGTAAAATTTAATAATTACTAATGGTTACATGAAGAACCTAGGCTCTGATACCAAATGTTACGACCCCACCTCCCGATAACCCCCAATTAAGGGAGACCAAGAGGTTGAAGCCGCACCCATTAATCCCGGATCAAAGGTTCGACATATAACCATAAACAATTATTAAATTCTAACAGACTATACTGAAAATGGTAATAAAATTTTTGTTTGCATACCTTTGAATAGATTGGAACAAACTAAACTTCTAACCTCAGCAGAACTATTCTAACCAGTTCCTCCTTGTTCTTTAATTCTTGAATTCACAAGGTGTCGCTTTACTGTTTGTTCTTTTCATTGTACCTAAAACGCCGACAAACAAAACGTCGGTCAGCCGAAGCTGGTATGTGGAGGAAACAGATAATGTTCAACTATGTTAACAATATAATCATTCAATTAATCATTTAACAATCAAGATTACATTTTAAGCCATACAACTCAATCCATACATATTCTCAAACTCTGGGCTGTCCCTGCACTGGACATGGATATCACCTCTCTTTTAGGTAATAGAGTCGCATGGCACTATCCGAAGATAGCCCAATATCTAACTCATTGTGACTTGATGGTCCTACCTCAATGGTAGCCATGTACTAAGTCAACCATAGACCCGATGGACCTACCCAATAGGTAGCCATGTACTAGGTCATCCATAGACCTGATGGACCTACCCAATAGGTAGCCATGTACTAGGTCTCTCTCTAACCTGATGGACCTACCCAATAGGTAGCCATGTACTAGGTCTCTCTCTAACCTGATGGACCTACCCATTGGCAGCCATGTACTAGGTTAGCTATAATGCCACAGAGTGAACCAAGATCTGAGTTTATAGGCATATACAATAAGTGATAGTCATAGTCACTTTATAATTGCAATATGAACATCCAAACAATTTAGTTGCATTCAATGTGATTAAACATCCGGGAATCCATCGGAAAACTAAAGCGGTTATTCATAATTAACCACATACCTATCTTGGAGATCTCAAGCAACAATTTATCCAACTATATGTCCAATCAAGCAAGCCAATCAATCAATCAAGCAAACATTGATCCTGAAAACATGTATAATGTCTAATTATCACAAGCATATCCCAAACAACTCCTTATTGACTTGGGACACCTTTCTAAGGTTTCGAAGTCTCATTGGGATGCATTAGGGTTTCTTAGATCAATTTCTCAAACTTTACCCTTTTTAGGTCAACAAACCCTAAAACAACTTTTCCACTCATAAAAACCCTAATTACTCAAATTATCCACATTAAGGATCTTTTATGCTCAAATTGGCTTAGGATCATCACATCTCTATTTTATTTATGAATTAGAACCATTAAAACAACTAAAAGGCATATTCATCTAAATTAGGGTTTTCAAGTTCATTATTGCATAATCATGCACGAAACCCTAAATTAAACCAAATATATAAAAAGATCATATTTTTAAATCCTATTTCCTCTTTCATTAACAATAGGTTAATATCATCTTGAATTATCCATCTATCATCAAATCTAAGGGTTTTTCCTTAATTGAATCATTAAAGATGATAACTTTATGCACTTTTCAAATTCCATGCATATTTAAGCACATAAACCCTAAATTAGACTAATCACGTGCAAAGTTCTTCCTTTTTGAACTCAATGTTCCTTTTTACATTTAACAGATTAATATCAACTCTAAAGATCCATTAAACCCTATTAAACACATTAATCATATCAAAATAGGGTTTCTTAATCTTTAATTCATTAAAGATAATGATTTACACTACTTTTCGAACTATGATCATATTCAGGCTATAAAACTATTTTTAATGGATTCCTTGCATTTTTCTAATCAAAATTCATATATTACTTGTCCTAATCGGAGTTACGAATCTTTAATTACGAATTTAACAAAATTTCACTCACCCGGCCAATCAGGACGCGCCACGTCACCTAGCCCATGCAAGCACTCGATTGGGTTTATAACCAAATTACAATATTACCCTCACTCAAGTGGCTCGCTCCTTTCCACGCGGAGGGGCAGAAGCGTCAAAAGATGGCCCGGTCGTCTTCAACCTTGCGCACGCGACCTGCTGCCGCTGCAGCAGAGATCCGACACGGCTCTGCCGCCCTCCCGGACCCCGACGGCTACCAGGGCGGCACCCTTGGCTCCGCTATGCCCTCGCGTAGGTGAGGATGCTGCTGAGACGTCTCCATGATGACCAGCAGGAGCTTTCTAGCTCAGCAGCACACAGAGGTTCCATGGCCCTCCTGCAGGTGGTGCACACAAGCTAGGGCACCGGGCTGATGGTTGCACTCAGCTGCAACGTCGTGGGTGTATCGGGCTTCTACAGAACTCCAGGTTAGGGCTTCTTGTTGGCCCTGGTCGCACTACCCTATAGTTAGGGTTTCAAACATGAAGAAGCAAAGGGTAAAGAGAGGGGGAGATGCAAAATCCCTTTATAACTCGATCCTGGGGGGTCTACCCCCTTTATATAGAGGGTACTCATGCCCACGAAAGTTTGCCCACAAAGAAAACAAAGTTTTTTCCCTAAAGGAAAAGGATTCCTTTATCAAAAAGCTAATTCTCTCTCTTCCTCTTCATATTCCTTTTTCTTTTGATATTCCTTATCCTTGATATATTAGAATTCGAATTTCTTCTTACTTATTCTCTCTTTCCTTGCTTTTTAATCCATTGACACGAAATTCTATTTCCTTCAATCAAATTTACTTTCTTTTTAACAATACCTCATAATTCATTAATAATGCAACACATTATCCTCTTATTTTACAATTTTGGTATTTTCTCTTTCTTTCCTCTTTATTGGGACTCCTTGGATCCCAAGAAACTCTATTATTTTGAAATTACTTCTTAAGGATACTTATCATCCTTCTAGATGCATCTATATGCATTATTCCACATTATCTTATTTATTTCTTATTAAAATATCTCTTTTTGAGGATTTCTTTTTATTTCTCTTTTATTTTCCTCATTCCTTTTAATATTAACAACCTCATGGATACGAAATTTCCCCAAGAAATCTCATTTATGCCTCTTTTCCATTCATTTGCCACATTATATCATTATTTTCCAATTTCTTTCTTCATAAAGAAATACTTAATTAATCTTTTCTTTTCCTATTGCTTTCTTTTTGCAACCTTGGAATCCTTGGTACCCAAGGAACCCAAGAGGCACGAAATCCTCTATGGATTTTCCTTCTAGATGTTTCTACATATTTCTTTTCTTGAATATTCAATTATTCATTCACTAATTGAATTTTCTTTGTTATTTCCTTGTTATTGGGCCCAATAGCCAATAAAGCCCACAACACAAACATCAAGGCTATTGTAAACGAAATCCATTTATTTGAAGTAAATTATATCATTATTTGTTCAAATATCTTTAATATGAGAAATTATATTTCTCACCACTTGAAACCAAAAATTGGGGTTGTAACACTTTGCCACACAAAACAGATTACAAAAAACAAAGCATGAAAACCAACACTACTATAGATTATCGAAAAACAGTGGAATTAAAATCAATTATGGGAAGGCACAAGATCAGAAAGCTTATCACAAACATATCCAAAGACGCTTGTCATCTGCATTATATAACCTAAAATGACGTTATGTACATCATGATGCATAAGAGGACCACCTGTCACACACGATATAGGTTCCACTTACATCAACATGTACAACAACCAACTATACAACAAAAGGCGATCAAACCCAAAACTCTGATTGATATCATCATCAACAACATGAGCAAAGCCATATACAAAACTATCCCCAGGGACTTGAGTGTATAAGGATGACTCTAGGACTCCAACAAAAAAAGACTAGCAAGAAACACTCCAACCTCAACAACTACTATCCTTATTGTTGTTGCTCAGCCTCCACATCACGATCTCTATGTCCTCATACATGGTCACCTAAAAGATGTAGGAAACCCATGGGGTGAGATTCCAAATCTCAGTAGGAGATATAACTTTCCACCAACTTTATTATAACACAAGTATGACATGTAAGGAGCACATATTAAGGCCATTACTATGGTATGCAGGTGCAATATTGATATAAGCAGGACAATCATCATCATCATGATATACCAGATCTCGAACCCTACCCTAGAAGTTTGACCTTTGGTCTTAGCCAAACAAGGTTAAGGTTTTAGGCCTAAAAGATGTTTAGCATAAACTGTGGGCTTCGAACCGTAAATCACGAAGTAAACTCAGCGGAAGCATTCGATTAGCAGCGAAATTATGAAAAATCACTAAAATGTAAAACTTTTTAAGAAAAGATCTTTAAACCATAAAACTTCTTTATAAGGAACAAGATAAACAGTTAATATCATGTTTTAACATTACATCATTATAAAATCACCTCTCGAGTGATTATATACATCCAGATACAAAATCTCGAGGCTTAAAGCCAAAATCTCAGACCTATTGACTCCTAGGACCTGAGAGTACAGAGACGACATAAGACATTCTAACTACATGACTTGACAGTCAGTATCTCCACTTGAGATTCATTGCTGTCCCTGGTGTTGCTGTTGTTGATACTGCTCGCCCACAGATTGGTTCCTTCATCCTCGGCGACCACCTAAAAAGTTGAAATCTACGGGGTGAGACAATTTTAAATAATTGTCCCAGCGAGAGTTATAACTCTCCGCCAGAAGCTTTGATATAGCAAGTAAGGAATAACATAAGTAAAGTAACTTAAATCATTCAACAGCAGGTTTGATAATAAGTAAAGCAACTTCATTAAGGAATATGAAGAACATGTATACTAGATACTTGAACAAGATATTAGTATAAACAATGTAACATCAATCATTGTTTCTCGTAGTTCAACCTAAGCAGATGTACTACGCGGTTGATTATGTTTTACAAACATTATTATGCCCTACGGAGATGAGGTATACCGCTCATACTCCAACCGATCACTGCTAAGTCGCATCGGTATCATACATAGGTCATTAAAAGAGTCAGATTCTTATGACCTCATCTTCCTCAGTCAGTGTGAGGATCAACATGCAGGACATCTCGTGTCTCTACTACTATAGCTTACCAGGGTATTCTGGCACTTCGCTATTAGAGTCACAGTGGCATTCTGTACTCTCTTCACCATCGAAAGATCTCTTGTTTATCTCTCATCGATGCGACATTAAAGATTCCCTCGGGAGAATAGTGAAACATCACCCCGGCATAAACATATAGTGAAGGGTTGATGGATTTAAGATACATCTACATCAATTCCTACACTAGGACGTAAGGATATTCTCATCCATAATCCCCCACATACTCATAAGTATGTGATCCAGGAGTTCCCTTAGGAAAACCTATTTCACCATCATTTAGCTTCTGACAATGATGGATCTATGATCAGGGCTCTACATGGTATGATTATACTTGATTAATTAGGTACATTTCAGTATTCTTTTAGCATCACACATGTTTTCAAGCATTCAACTATTAAACATTGCTATAACATAAGAATACTACATGTATCAAGCTTAACTTATATCAGTTATCACATGGATATCAATTCTTAACCATTTCATTACTATGATTCAAGAATAGGGGTGTTCAAACCCTTAGATCACCATAAGTCATCTAATAAGCATGACCTTGATGTTACTCATGGCTCTTATAGTCCATTAACCTCAAATGTTGTCACTTGAACATAAACAACATAGCATATGTCATTGTTCACAAGCCTATAGCATGATTTTAATGAATATAATATCATAACCCTTACCTGGTTATGATCAATGTCTTATAAGAACCTGCATGGTCAGTTCAACTGATAATAATAAATAATTCATTTCCAGATCAACAATTTATAAAGCAGAAATAACCTTTCAATTCAAGGGTTGTACCTTCATGCCTTCACTTAAGGTTAGGTTCCCTTATTTACATCAATTGGGGTTATTCAACCCCTTTCATTATGATTAGGAATAATGATTTCTCATCTCATACCTTAATCATGAAGATTCATGCTTAAAAGCATAACCCGGAATTAGGGTTTATCGAACATTTCATTACATCACCCTCAATTAGGGTTTACTATTCATATTACTTGTTATTACCCTAGAATTAGGGTTTACTATTCACTTCATGGTGAATTGAGCTCATAGCATCATCATGTATGAAATTATCATCATTGATGCCTTCAAATTAGATTAAGATTCATTAATCACCATAATTAGGGTTTCCATGATCTCACTTTTGGTGGATCATACCCTAATCATGTGTATTCATGCATATTGGAGGTATTTTACTTGAATTTCATTCATATTAGGAGTATTCTCTCTCCTCTCACTAATAGGTGGTGATTACATCACTCTAGATTAGGTTAGGTCAAGTCAACTTTGATTAATATGAGTCAAGTTATCACCCTTATGGTCATTAGGGTTTGCTTGATCAAGGGGTGTTTGTCTACTTGAACCCTTCAAGGGTACATTGGTAATGTTCACCATTGATCACAACTTACATCAATCAACTCATTACATGTTCCCTTATTGTCTTTAGGTATCATTTAGGGTTTATATTAAACAACCACTGAACCATGTAAGCCTTTAAGTCACTAAGCAATCTTAACCCTAAAAGTCCCCAAACGGTTTCACACTTCAACCTCCAAACGGTTTTGAAACCGCATGGAGGGGTCGACCGTTTGGTTACTTTGACCTTCAAGACCGCATGGACATGTTCGCACTCAATACCATTTGACCTTAAACGGTCTTGAAACCGTTTGATCATGTTGACCATTTGGACATGGTTGACTTTGAAACCGTTTGATCAAAACCGCATGACCAAACCGCATGACCAAACCGCATGGGTTCAAACGGCATGAGCTTAAATGGTTTTGAAACCATTTGAGCCCAAACGGTCTTGAGACCATTTGGACTCAAATGGTCTTGAGACCATTTGGTCCAAAAGTCTCAAAACTGCATGGATCTAAAAAGTGCATCAACGGTTGCAATTGATTAGGGTTTCCAATGTTGAACCCTCAATTGACCTCATACTTGTTAACCACTTATCAATTGAGCCAATTACGGTTATCCTTAACCAATTTGACACTCAATTGACCCTCAATTGACCCTCAATTGATAGCCAATTAGGGTTGGGACCAATTGAATTAGGGTTTGCAATCAATCAACCATCAACATCCATCAACATGAATCAAATTGAAGTTGAACCCATCAATTGTCACCCAATTGGGCCATGACTTGGCCCAAACGGTCTTGAGATCATTTGGACAACCTCCAAACGGTCTTGAGACCGTTTTCCCAAAATCTCACCAAAATCTAAGTCAATTTGTCAAGGGTTGAACCCTAATTAGGTCTAAAATCAGCACTTTTGATTAATTCAACAACCTATTGTGATTGGACCTTCAATTGATCAAGTTATCTTAACCCTAGACCTACAAACAGTCTTGGGTGATCACCAAACGGTCTTGAGACCATTTGAGTGATCCCCAAATGGTTTTGAAACTGTTTGGGCCACTCAACCCAAACTTCAACATAATTGGTCCTCAAAATCAGTAATTGAACCCGATTAGGGTTTAGGTGATTAAAGTGCCTTCAACTTGAGATTTACTTGCAATTAATTGGTGATTCTTTGTAGATGGTTAATTCATGATGTGTACAGAAGACCCTCAAACAGTCAACACTTGGTCAAACCCCTCAAATGGTTTTGAAACTGTTTGAGTCTAAACGGTTTTGCAGACCGCATGAGATCAAACAGTTTTGAAACCGTTCGGTCCCAAACGGTTTTGCAAACCGTTTGGACCATGATTGGGAAACCGTTTGATAAATTTGCCTAGGTATTCACTCCCATCATCTTATACCTTGAGACTAAGGTCTGTTCTTCATGGATTTGCTTGCAAGAGTGCAAGGAAAGATGGGGGAAAAGAAGAACTAGCAACTATTGCATAAAAAGAAAGGTGCATAACAAAGATAAAGGTTTAGAGTTATAAAACCCCCCTTAAGGTCGTCCCTAGAACTCCAAGCTTCCAAGCCTTTAATGGCGTCTTGATCTCCACAGGTTGGCCAAGGTCGTTTCTTCAAGAATTGGTTGGGAATGGACGACTAGTAAGAAAGAACTAAGTAAGAAATCCATAAAACCAACCTTGCAACCTAACTTCCTCCATGAATCCGAGCAAGAAGATGACCCAAGCTTACCTAGAACAGGTTGTCCGATCACCTCTACTACAGAGCTCTGCCTTCAGTCGGTTTAGCAAGGGGATAAGTGAGAAGGAAGGGGAAACGGTTCTTTGTTTGCAAAGGAAGGGGGTATATGTACTTTGGGGTAAAACTTCTACATAAGGACATCTAGTTTCTCATTTTCATATATAGGTCCCTCTCCCTCTTAGGCACGTCCCTTCTCCTCATTTCTTAAGAAAAACTCCTTCTAAAACCAAGGGCTAAAGGCAAAGAAGGTCAACTTATTACTAAGGTGCACATATAAAAGGGTCTCTTTACTTACAACTTGGTGATTTAATTACAAAGGTTATCATTCTTATCTGATTATTCAATTGAAGTGCCCTCTTCATCATTTTTACTCTAAATGATGTCAAGAGTCATATAAGATACTCTAGAAGGTGTATTTTACAAGTTGCACCCCATATTTTGGGTAAATTGCACTTTACACCAAAATTTGGGTTTTAAGCACAAGGATTGCTCCATAAGCTGCATCTAGGTGCCCAAGCTTGGAGAATCCATCATACTTCATCATATTCACTCATGTGATGTCTCATCATCAGAGGAACATCTAGATATGTGAAATTTGCAAGTTAACCCTTCTAATTGGGTAATTTGCACATAGGTCCCTATATTACAAAACAATACTACAGCATTGTTTAAAAAGGACAGAAATGGAAATGTATGTTCCTCAGGAACTTTAACTACATACCAAGAGATAATAACAAGCATCTAATTACATAATTAAGCAAAACACCTAGGGTTAACTCATAACTCACATCAGGGATGTTACAAATTATCCACCCCTTACAAGGATTTCGTCCCCGAAATCACAAAACATATTAAGAGAACAGAGCAGGGTATTTCCTTCTCATCTCCTCCTCTAGTTCCCAAGTAGCTTCTTCAACACCTCAGTGATTCCAGAGGACTTTTACAAGACTTATATCTTTCTTCTTTAGCTTTTTAATTCTGTTATCAAGGATTGACACTGGTCCTTCCTCGTAAGTTATATCATCATTCAATTCTACCTCCATAGGTTGTAGAACTGACTCGGTATCAGGGTGACATTTCCTCAGCATAGAAATGTGAAACACATGGTGTAACTTTTGTAACTATGGTGGCAACTCTAGTTTATAGGCTACCTTTCCGACCTGTTCAATGATTGGATAAGGCCCCATAAACCTAGGAGCTAACTTCCCTTTCCTTCCAAATCTTAGAACTCCCTTCCAAGGTGAGACTTTGAGGTACACTCTGTCTCCAACCTAGAATTCTAAGGGTCTACGACGTCTATCAGCATATGACTTCTACCTATCCTATGCAGTCTTAATCTGTTGTTGTATCACTTTAATCTTCTCTATGGTTTACTGCACAAGATCATGACCTAACAGCTGATATTCACCGGTTTCATACCAACATAAGGGTGATATACAACGTCTACCATACAAAGCTTCATAAGGTGCCATGTCAATGCTATGTTGATAGCTATTGTTATAGGCAAACTCTATTAAGCTTAGGTGTAGATCCCAACTTCCTGTAAACTGGAGAACACATGCTCTCAGCAAGTCTTCCAAGGTCTGTATAGTCCTTTCCGACTGTCCATCAGTCTGTGGATGAAAGGTTGTACTAAACCTTAACTGGGTGCCTAAGGCTCTGTGCAGTCGCTCCCAAAAATGACTCGTAAACTGGGGACCTCTGTCTGAAACTATAGTGACTGGAACTCCGTGCAGTCGCACTATCTCTTGAACATACAACTGTGCTAGCTTTTCAACAGAATAGGTTGTTTTGACAGGTAAGAAATGCGCTGTCTTTGTCAACCTATCAACTATTACCCAGATGGAACAATGTCCTTTGCTTGTCCTGGGTAGGCCAACAACAAAGTCCATGGTTACATGGTCCCACTTCCACTGTGGTATGGGTAAAGGTTGCATCGTTCCTGTAGGCTTCTGGTGTTCAGCCTTAACTTGCTGACACACATGACACCTCAGAACAAACTCAGCAACATCCTTCTTCATCCCAGGCCACCAATACATATCTTTTAAATTTCGATACATCTTGGTGCTTCCTGGATGCATGGCATACATTGAAGAATGAGCTTCTTCCAGGACTAACTTCCTCAAGTTGTCCACATCCGACACTATCATCCTCCCATGATAACAGGTTACTTGATCATCCGAGTCATGGAAACCATCTCGCTTCTCATCACCATACTCCAATCTAATCTGCTGAACTGCAACATCAACTTGCTGTGCTTCCTTGATCTGCTCTCTTAGGGTAGGTTTTATATGCATCTCAACCAACAACTCGGCTAACAATGACACCTTCAACTGTACATTGTCTTGCCTTAAGGAGATAAGCATATCTCTCCTGGAGCATACTAAAGAGTTTAGTTGTGCTCTATCCAAGGCTGGTGTTGCTGATTTTCTACTCAGAGCATTTGCAACCACATTGGCCTTCCCTGGATGGTAATCAATTATACAATCGTAATCCTTGATTAACTCCATCCAGCGACGTTGCCTCATGTTAAGCTCGTGCTACGAGAAGATATACTTAAGGCTCTTATGATCAGTGAAAATTTGGAATGTTTCTCCATAGAGATAATGTCTCTAGATCTTCAAAGCATGAACCACGTCAGCTAACTCCAGATCGTGAGTCGGATAATTCTCCTCGTGTTTCTTAAGCTGTCTTGAAGCAAAAGAAATCACTTGTTTATCCTGCATCAACACACATCTGAGTCCATTCTTGGAGGCATCACAGAAAACTACGTATCCTTTACCTTGCTTAGGTAACACAAGTACAGGTGCACTCGTCAACCTCTCCTTCAACAGCTCGAAAGATTGCTGACACTTATCACTCCAAACAAACAGAACATCCTTCCGGGTCAACTTAGTCAAGGGTAAGGCTATAGAACTAAAGTTCTCAATGAACCTTCGGTAATAGCCAGCCAACCCTAAGAAACTACAGATCTCTGTCGGTGTCTTCAGCTGCTCCCATTGTAGAACAGATTCTACCTTTTTAGGGTCAACACGAATTCCCGAGGCAGATATCACATGTCCAAGAAAAGATACCTCCGGCAACCAAAACTCACACTTGCTAAACTTAGCGTATAGCTTGTGTTCTCTTAGCAAAGTTAGAGCCTGACGAAGGTGATGTTCATGCTGCTGAGCATTTCTACTATAGATCAGAATGTCATCTATGAAGACAACAACACACTGATCGAGGAAAGGTCGGAAGATTCTATTCATGAGTTCCATAAATGCAGCTGGTGCATTAGTTAGTCCAAACGACATAACTATAAACTCATAGTGACCATATCTTGTCCTAAAAGCAGACTTGGGTATGTCACTATCCTTAATACGAAGTTGATGATATCCTGACCTCAAGTCTATCTTCGAGAAGACGGTTGCACCACACAACTGGTCAAAAAGATCATCAATCCTCGACAAAGGGTACTTATTCTTTATTGTTACTTTGTTTAGTTGTCTATAATCAATGCACAACCACATTGATATGTCTTTCTTTTTAACAAAGAGGACCGGAGCACCCCAGGGTGAAGCGCTCGGTCAGATGAAACCCTTCTCAAGCAACTCTTGAAGTTGTTTCTTGAGTTCTGCCATCTCGGCAGGCGCCATCCTATATGGTGTTTGTGCTATAGGTTGTGTGTCTGGGACCAAATTGATTTCAAAATCAATTTCCCGAGGCAGTGGCACACCTGGAAGTTCTTCAGGAAATACATCTTCAAATTCCCTGACTACAGGAACTTCAGCAGGGTTATGACTCTCCATGGTAGTATCTACCACATGGGCCAAGAATGCATAACATCCTTTCCTCATCAGCTTCTCAGCAACCATAGCTGACACAAGACAGGTGGGTAGAATCTTTCTCTCTCCTTAAAAGATCCATGTGTCGCTTTCATCAGCAAACACATCCTGCTTGGATTCACAATCCAAGACAACCCTATACCTTTCCAAGGTATCCATCCCAAGGATTATATCAAATCCTTGCATCTCAAGTGGTATAAGATCCACTTGAATGTGATGATCAGAAAAGAAGAGGATGCAGGGAGAGCATACCTCCTGCAACACAGCAGATCCTCTCAATGGAGTCTCAAGCAACATGCTATCTGCCCTATGACTGACCGTCATATTGCAGTTACGAATCACTCTTCGAGTGATAAAGGAGTGCGTAGCACCCGGGTCAATCAAAACAGATACAACAAAGGATGTAGACATATCAGAATATAACAACTCCATATGACCTACCACAACCCGAGGGTTGATCACTGCATCGGGTGGGTTCATTGCGTAGAACCTTGCTGTCGCCTGAGGTTGATTCGGGGCTGACGATCTAGCTTGGGACGCTTGTCCACGTCCTCTAGCTGCTCCTTGAAACTGCCTCCTCTGGGATCCTTGCTGACTCTGCCTCTGTGGTTGTATCACACTGGCTGGTCTAGCTATGCAGTCCTTCATCAGGTGTCCCACCTTCCCATAGATATAACAACTTTTGTGTTGTTGCTGTGGTCTGGGTGGTCCTATAACTGACATCGATGCTGAACTACGAGTCTCTTATAGCGGTAGGCTTCGTCCTCTACCTCTACTCAGTGTCCACTGCGTCTGAGCACTAGGTCTAGGTGGTGGTGGCGTAGGCGCAGAAAATCTAGGCTTTTTGAAGTCCCTAGATGAAGACCCTTGGAACTGGGGATATCTCTTATGGGTTTGCCTCTTCTCGTCTATAGACCTTTCTATCCTTCGGACTGACTCAACGAAGGTAGCAAACCTTTCTCGGTTCTCTAGAGTAGACACGGGAGTAGTTAACTCGACATTCAACCCTTTCTCGAACCGTCTAATCCTCTCTTCTTCTGTAGCAGCCATGTGCGGACAAAACCACAACAACTCCATGAACTTAGCTTCGTACTCGCTAATTTTCATCATACCTTGCCGTAATCTCTCAAACCGAGAGATTTTCTTATCCAGGAACGTCTTTAGGAAATATCTATTGACAAATTCCCGACGAAAGACTTGCCATGTAACTTCCACACCTGGCCTCTTCTGCTCTTCCATGGTCCACCAGTGACCAACACTCCCCTTGAGAAGATAGACGGCATGTCTAACCTTCTCAACCTCTGGGATGTTCAAGATTCTAAAGGCTTTCTCGAGCTCGGTCAGCCACAGATCGGCATCTGCGGGGTCAACTGTTCTAAAGTACTCGGTCTCTCCGACTCAGCGAAGTCATTCAAATGTCTTACCAATACCTTGTCCTTCAGAGTGGACAGGTGCCCTAGGTGCAGGCATGTGCATCCTATCTGTGATGTGTGTCATGGCAGTTATAAACTGCCCGAACATAGTCTGAACAACTGCGTTTCCCATGTCAGCTGGGTCAAACTGAGGTGGCTCCATGGGTGGCTCAGGTACAGGCTATTCTATCTCCGGGTTCCTTACACCTTCTCGGGGTGCATCGACACTACTTTCTGCCACATATTCCTCGTGTGGTCCAAACATCCTTAATTATCTTCTTCTCCTGAGGAGCAGAAGACACTATTAGATATACTGGAAAACACTAAGAATAGACTCGACATCCTAAGTCCTATGTCTCTGTAGACTCAACGAACCTAGAGCTCTGATACCACTTGATTGTGGGCTTCGAACCGTAAATCACAAAGTAAACTTAGCAGAAGCATTCAATTAGCATCGGAATTATGAAAAATCACTCAAATTTAAAACTTTTTAAGAAAAGATCTTTAAACCATAAAACTTCTTTATAAGGAACAAGATAAATAGTTAATATCATGTTTTAACATTACATCATTGTGAAATCACCTCTCGAGTGATTATATACATCCAGATACAAAATCTCGAGGCTTAAAGCCAAAATCTCAGACTTATTGACTCCTAGGACCTGAGAGTACAGAGACGACATAAGACATTCTAACTACATGACTTGACAGTCAGTATCTCCACCTGAGATTCACTGCTGTCCCTAGTGTTGTTGTTGTTGATACTGCTCGCCCACAGATTGGTTCCTTCGTCCTCGGCGACCACCTAAAAAGTTGAAATCTACGGGGTGAGACAATTTTAAATAATTGTCCCAGCGAGAGTTATAACTCTCCGCCATAAGCTTTGATATAGCAAGTAAGGAATAACATAAGTAAAGTAACTTAAATCATTCAACAACATGTTTGATAATAAGTAAAGCAACTTCATTAAGGAATATGAAGAACATGTATACTAGATACTTGAACATGATATTAGTATAAACAATGTAACATCAATCATTGTTTCTCGTAGTTCAACCTAAGCAGATATACTATGCGGTTGATTATGTTTTACAAACATTATTATGCCCTGCGGAGATGAGGTATACCGCTCATACTCCAACCGATCACTGCTAAGTCACATTGGTATCATACATAGGTCATCAAAAGAGCCGGATTCTTATGACCTCATCTTCCTCAGTCAGTGTGAGGATCAACATGCAGGACATCTCGTGTCTCTGCTACTATAGCTTACCAGGATATTCTGGCACTTCGCTATTAGAGTCACAGTGGCATTCTGTACTCTCTTCGCCATCGAAAGATCTCTTGTTTATCTCTCATCGACGCGACATTAAAGATTCCCTCGGGAGAAGAGTGAAACATCACCCCGGCATAAACATATAGTGAAGGGTTGATGGATTTAAGATACATCTACATCAATTCCTACACTAGGACGTAAGGATATTCTCGTCCATAATCCCCCACATACTCATAAGTATGTGATCCAGGAGTTCCCTTAGGAAAACCTGTTTCACCATCATTTAGCTTCTGACAATGATGGATCTATGATCAGGGCTCTACATGGTATGATTATACTTGATTAATTGGGTACATTTCAGTATTCTTTTAGCATCAAACATGTTTTCAAGCATTCAACTATTAAACATTGCTATAACAGAAGAATACTACATGTATCAAGCTTAACTTATATCCGTTATCACATGGATATCAATTCTTAACCATTTCATTACTATGATTCAAGAATAGGGGTGTTCAAACCCTTAGATCATCATAAGTCATCTAATCAGCATGACCTTGATGTTGCTCATGGCTCTTATAGTCCATTAACCTCATATGTTGTCACTTGAACATAAACAACATATCATATGTCACTATTCATAAGCCTATAACATGATTTTAATGAATATAATATCATAACCCTTACCTAGTTATGATCATGCTCTCATAAGAACCTGCATGGTCAGCTCAACTGATAATAATAAATAATTCATTTCCAGATCAGCAATTTATAAAGCAGAAATAACCTTTCAATTCAAGGGTTGTACCTTCATGCCTTCACTTAAGGCTAGGTTCCCTTATTTACATCAATTGGGTTATTCAACCCCTTTCATTATGATTAGGAATAATGATTTCTCATCTCATACCTTAATCATGAAGATTCATGCTTAAAAGCATAACCTGGAATTAGGGTTTATTGTACATTTCATTACATCACCCTCAATTAGGGTTTACTATTCATATTACTTGTTATTACCCTAGAATTAGGGTTTACTATTCACTTCATGGTGAATTGAGCTCATAGCATCATCATGTATGAAATTATCATCATTGATGCCTTCAAATTAGATTAAGATTCATTAATCACCATAATTAGGGTTTCCATGATATCACTTTTGGTGGATCATACCCTAATCATGTGCATTCATGCATATTGGAGGTATTTTACTTGACTTTCACTCATATTAGGAGTCTTCTCTCTCCTCTCACTAATAGGTGGTGATTACATCACTCTAGATTAGGTTAGTTCAAGTCAACTTTGATTAATATGAGTCAAGTTATCACCCTTATGGTCATTAGGGTTTGCTTGATCAAGGGGTGTTTCTCTACTTGAACCCTTCAAGGGTACATTGGTAATGTTCACAATTGATCACAACTTACATCAATCAACTCATTACATGTCCCCTTATTGTCTTTAGGTATCATTTAGGGTTTATATTAAACAACCATTGAACCATCTAAGCCTTCAAGTCACTAAGAAATCTTAACCCTAAAAGTCCCCAAACGATTTCACACTTCAACCTCCAAACGGTTTTGAAACCGCATGGAGGGGTTGACTGTTTGGTTACTTTGACCTTCAAGACCGCATGGACATGTTCCCACTCAAGACCGTTTGACCTTAAACGGTCTTGAAACTGTTTGATCATGTTGACCGTTTGGACATGGTTGACTTTGAAACCGTTTGATCAAACCGCATGACCAAACCTCATGACCAAACCGCATGGGTTCAAACCGCATGAGCTTAAACGGTTTTGAAACTGTTTGAGCCCAAACGGTTTTGAGACTGTTTGGTCCAAAAGTCTCAAAACCGCATGGATCTAAAAAGTGCATCAACGGTTGCAATTGATTAGGGTTTCCAATGTTGAACCCCTCAATTGACCTCATACTTGTTAACCACTTATCATTGAGACAATTAGGGTTATCCTTAACCAATTTGACACTCAATTGACCCTCAATTGATAGCCAATTAGGGTTGGACCAATTGAATTAGGGTTTACAATCAATCAACCATCAACATCCATCAACATGAATCAAATTGAAGTTGAACCCATCAATTGTCACCCAATTGGGCCATGACTTGGCCCAAACAGTCTTGAGATCGTTTGGACATCCTCCAAATGGTCTTAAGACCATTTCCCAAAGTCTCACCAAAATCTAAGTCAATTTGTCAAGGGTTGAACCCTAATTAGGTCTAAAATCAACACTTTTGATTAATTCAACAACCTATTGTGATTGGACCTTCAATTGATCAAGTTATCTTAACCCTAGACCTACAAATGGTCTTGGGTGATCACCAAACGGTCTTGAGACCATTTGAGTGATCCCCAAATGGTTTTGAAACCGTTTGGGCCACTCAACCCAAACTTCAACATAATTGGTCCTCAAAATTAGTAATTGAACCCGATTAGGGTTTAGGTGATTAAAGTGCCTTCAACTTGAGATTTTCTTGCAATTAATTGGTGATTCTTTGTAGATGGTTAATTCATGATGTGTACAGCAGACCCTCAAATGGTTAACACTTGGTCAAACCCCTCAAACGTTTTTGAAACCGTTTGAGTCTAAACGGTTTTGCAAACCGCATGAGATCAAACGATTTTGAAACCGTTTGGTCCCAAACGGTTTTGCAAACCGTTTGGACCATGATTGGGAAACCGTTTGATAAAGTTGCCTAGGTATTCACGCCCATCATATTCTACCTTGAGACTAAGGTCTGTTCTTTACGGATTTGCTTGCAAGAGTGCAAGGAAAGATGGGGGAAAGGAAGAACTAGAAACTATTGCATAAAAAGAAAGGTGCATAACAAAGATAAAGGTTTAGAGTTATAAAACCCACCTTAAGGTCGTCCCTAGAACTCCAAGCTTCCAAGCTTCCAAGACTTTAATGGAGTCTTGAGCTCCATAGATTGGCCAAGATCGTTTCTTCAAGAATTGGTTGGGAATGGACGGCTAGTAAGAAAGAACTAAGTAAGAAATCCATAAAACCAACCTTGCAACCTAACTTCCTCCATGAATCCGAGCAAGAAGATGACCCAAGCTTACCTAGAATAGGTTGGCCGATCACCTCTACTCCAGAGCTCTGCCTTCAGTCAGTTTAGCAAGGGGATAAGTGAGAAGGAAGGGGAAACGGTTCTTTGTTTGCAAAGGAAGGGGGTATATGTACTTTGGGGTAAAACTTCTACATAAGGACATCTAGTTTCTCATTTTCACATATAGGTCCCTCTCCCTTTTAGGAACGTCCCTTATCCTCATTTCTTAAGCAAAACTCCTTCTAAAACCAAGGGCTAAAGGCAAAGAAGGTCAACTTATTACTAAGGTGCACATATAAAAGGGTCTCTTTACTTACAACTTAGTGATTTAATTACAAAGGTTATCATTCTTATCTGATTATTCAATTGAAGTGCCCTCTTCATAATTTTTACTCTAAATGATGTAAAGAGTCATATAAGATACTCTATAAGGTGTATTTTACAAGTTGCACCCCATATTTTGGGTAAATTGCACTTTACACCAAAATTAGGGTTTTAAGCACAAGGATTGCTCCATAAGCTGCATCTAGGTGCCCAAGCTTGGATAATCCATCATACTTCATCATATTCACTCATGTGATGTCTCATCATCATAGGAACATCTAGATATGTGAAATTTGCAAGTTAACCCTTCTAATTGGGTAATTTGCACATAGGTCCCTGTATTACAAAACAATACTACAACATTGTTTAAAAAGGATAGAAATGGAAATGTATGTTCCTCAGGAACTTTAATTACATACCAAGAGATAATCACAAGAATCTAATTACATAATTAAGCAAAACACCTAGGGTTAACTCATAACCCAAGTCAGGGGTGTTACATAAACCTATTAAGCTAATGTATGTATAATCACCTTAATGTAACCTAATGTTCTCACATTAGTCTTAGACCAATAACAGGCACATAAAATATGCCATAGGAGATCATAATGAATAACATAAGTCCATGCTAATAATCACACATAACTCTTTTGGTGATAATATTAAGATATGGAACATAATGGAATAAGCAATAATGACAATAGTGAAATGATGTGATGATAATGGCCACAAATATTAATTATGACATAATTCATTAAAAGGAATCCCAAAAGTTGAATCTAAGTTAAGAATCATGTTCCTTGGGTCCCAATTTCCTTGGGAGTCAAGTTTCACATTATTCGCATAATTATAATTAATTTAATTCAATTTGAAAAGAGAAGATCTAAGTTTTCCCCAAAATATCAAATAAAATAGTAAATGACTCCAAAAGAGGGAAATAATCTTGGATTCATAATCTACATAATAAATATAGCCTTTGGGTGAATTTTCATCCAATATGGAAGCTGTTTGATTAAAGATGAAATCAGGAGAGAGAAAGTATATAGAACCTTCAAAATACTAAATAGATGCTCAAAGAACTCCAACATATAAAATTGATGGAAAATTTGTATCCAACACATTAAATATGACTTGTGGGTGAAGTTTTATAAAATTTGGAGAATCTAATAATCATTAATGCATGAGGAAAGAGAAAATAGGATTTGATTTATTTAACACATCAAAAGTTCTCAAAAGGAAAATCTAATTGCATATTCAGATTCCTCATATTAAAAATAGGTTAGGTGTCAAATTTCATTAAATTTGGGATTCATTTGCACCTTCAAATGAAGAGAGAGAAGAGTAAAATAATGTGCATATTTCACTTTATTAGATTTCAATTTGTACAAGGTTTCCTTATTTAATATTTTGTTCTATAGTTTCCTATTTCCAGATCTTGTTTTATCATGCACCCTCTTCTAACCGTTAGAATATGATCTGGCGGTGCCGAGATCGTCTCCTACCTTGGGTAGGAGGACGACTCGCTCGGGTATAGTACACCCAATGATTTCTTGGCCCGTTCTCTCTCTCCACAATGCACCATTTTGCTCAATTCTTTCACCAATGACTTCATGAGGATCAGACGAATCCGACCATCCCAACTCTTTTGTGGTTTCTTGACCTAAAAGGAAAATGCCCAATTCACCACTGACACCCCCTTGCTACCTTGGTGTGCACATATTTCGTCTTTGTATTGGTCCCCTATTTAACCACCCAAAAACCTTCCCTAGGTCAAGTAGCATGATATCACACTCCCAATTTGTTTCAGTATCTCTTGTACTGATGTCACAAACTCAAGGTGCATCTCCAATCATCTCCTCTTCGCCAGAGCTTCTCTGATCACCTCAAACGAATTCAGTTTGTGGTAAGTATCTCCTGAATCATCTCCTTCTCTTCCTTGGATGAACGGCTTGTGAAGTTGTGATCGTTGCTCTTCCCTCAAAACCCAAACTCCTTGCTCTATTTGGTGAAACTGGATGTACAAGTTGGTGGTTTTCTAGGTCTCTTCTCTTGGGGTGTGTCTCTTTGTGTCCGAGGCTACTCAACGAAGTTGTTTTGACTGTTGTTTTGGTGGTGTTTCTCCATTTCTCGGTATTTCATCTTTCACTGCTTGCCTGGTTTGGTGGTTGAGTTTTCCTTCATCATCTCACACTCGTGTGATGCTGTCCCTAGTTTCTCTGAGTCCAGTGAAGCTTCCCGTGCTCTGGTCTTCGGGTCTTCGAGATCAAAAGACTCATACATAGTTGATGTTGTGGTCCATGGCGCCTGAGAGATGCCTAGTCTGGAATTTGATTTGTCTACATGAGGTCTAGTTCAATGTTTCTCTTCATAGCGCTAAAGAACACAGAAGAAGACGACTGATTTGGACTTCTCTATTTTACCCTGGTCACCCCTTTTTGTTTTTCACGCATATCAAGGTTATTTTGGTAATTTTACCCCGTCTCACTTGATTTTTCGCGTTGAGTAATTTGCTTAGTTGTTTTTGGGGATGAACGAGTTGTCTAGCCCTGATTGGGCCAACTCAAATGTGCAACCCACTCCCTCTCTCTCTTTTTCTCTCTCGATGATTAACGCTGACGTGGAAATTTCTGATTGGTCAGTTTTGGAAAATTCATAACTAATTATATACTGATCAAAAATTACAAATAAATAGTCGTTGGATTCAGAAAAATATAACCTACAACATGGTGTGTTTTGATAACCTAATTCTTAGATAATATAAAGGACATTTTTAGGGTTTGACTAATTAATATAAACCTAAACCTAATTCTACATATATGCATAATTGGTGCTTTGGAGGCCTAGACTTGGATCTAGAAGTGACTTGGTTTGGTATAGACTCTTAAGTAAGGTATGTTTTGCATCCCCTATTATTTTATGTTGAGTAAATCACCTATATTCTTCTTTCCTATGGATAATAGCCTACACATATCTTTTTTTTGGAGATTATGCTTCATGTGAAGTATCTTATGTGCTGTTGATCTTGGGATCATGTTTGGATGATCTCTTGGTTCTTTATTATTCTTTGTTCTTGTTGGAACACTATATGTTGACATGTGATGTCTTTTGTCCACTTGTGAGGTGGATGTATATGTTGATCACTTTTTTGGTGATTACTTTCGTATAATTTGACTATACTTTCTACTTGCCTCTACATTTAACATGCTATGTGATTTAGTAGCACTAGAGTAGTGTAATTGCATTGGTTTTTAGGTTATGTTCCCTTGTTATTAATGGGATGGAGCTAGCCCCATACTCGGGTTTCAAATTTGTGAGGTTGGGCCCACTTTTATATATTGGGAGTTTGACATTGAATCATTCTCCATCAGGTTTCAAGTTTTTGAGACTTGGACAACTTTATTGTTATATTGTTCTAGGGTTGTGTTTATCTCACATGCGTGCAAGATATTGATGATGATCGTGGGGTGTGTGTCCTACTTTCTCTTATTATGTTTCATTTCCCACCATAGTGGATGTATATATGGCACAATCTTTTATTTATTTTAATGGCAAGTATAATTTTATTGTGATTCTTTTCTCTTGATACCCATTTGGGTGGTACTTTTCCCTTTTATGGGAAGCTTCATTTTATTTGATGTCCTTTACTCCATATATTGCTCAATTTTACTTTTAGTATGTACATACCAACCTTTGTTGATGTCTTCTATTTTTCTCTTATTGTTGGGGTATGCTTCCAACTCTAGGTGAAGGACTTGAATGATATGGCATGAAGATATGGACATAGCTTAAGGAGTTAAAGCTTGGAGACAAAGTTGTTATGGTTTAGACTTCCCTCTATCTTAGATCCTCATGTTGTATCATACATGTAAACCCTTTGTGGGAGATTATGATGTTCTTTTGTAACCTTATGAGAAATTGAATATACTCAATATTTTACTTCCACTTCTACACTTTGGTTGTTTTGAATACTATTAATAAGATTTGAAAATTTTACACCCACTCTAACATATCTATTAGGTGTGTTTGGACTGGAGGTTTTATTCTTCAAATTTTTAGTAGGGAGTGGTTCCCCTCTGGGATTTCACTCCTTACAATAATCAACTAAGTAGATTAGATTACTATAATGGAGAAGATATGATTAACTAAACAGATCTGGTAGCTGCATCAATAAGTAGAATAGTTATATGACTAAGAAGGAAGAAGAACATGTATCTCATCTATCAACTACACTATACAAGACAAGCAAGGCCCTATCTGATATTTCCATATTTGATCCTATGCAAGTATGCTACACAGCTGATTACATGTTTTATTATGCCCCAAGGATTTGAGTCTTACCACCCAAATCCAACTGACCACTACTAAGTCAAAACTGATGCCATACAAGGTCCATGGAAAAGCCAGAATCCATGACCTCACCCCTAGGTCAGTATGAGTGAACCTGCAGTGACACCACAAGTCAAGCTGCTACCGGTGACATATATTTCAGTTGTACAAGTCTAGCCCACATTGGTATAAGTCACGACACTAGTGGAACTGAGCTACAATCCACAACCACACTCCTACTAGGGTACACTGAGCTACGACCTACAGCCACACTCCTATCAGGGTATGGCCCACAACCAATCCTGTATAACATATCACTAGGAGACCAGCTCATGCATAGTTGTCTCATATATCCTGGACGTAAGGGGATATTCATCCTCAACCCGCATATTCAAAAATATGTGCTCTGAGTTAAACTCGTTTCACCATCCAGCAAGTGCTAACACTGAATGGATATATGGCACAGGGAAAACTACATGTTCAAGTTCCACTTAATTAATTAAGTGCAATATAATATTTTTTAGCATCAATCAAGTTATAGTGTACAAAGCCAGAACAAGTTCTATGAGATAAGTCCATAACATGACTCTAGAAGATAAAAAAACTTGTATGATAAGAACTTGTCACACTATCACCACATGATGATTGTATTACTGCCATTCACATCATCATTATCAAGCCACATGCCATGGGATACCAATCCCTCATTTCATCATGGGAAACATTATCTCATAGTAGGCAACCACCATTGTTAGGTCATAGGACCCAATCACCACATTCCTATATCATGTGTAAAATCATCATGCCTCACAAGGGCATATTCAACATGTCTCACATCATTCCATCAAAGCACACACTAGATATGGTCATCAAATTCATAACACCTGCATGGTTAGAAGATCATAATCAAGATCAATGATTACATAACATCATAACTATCCATGATAAGGAAAAAAGCAAAACTTGTTCACTATTAGGGTTTACTCTTTAGCTGATTAGGGTTTATAAGGTTAAGATCAACCAACCATCCTAGAATCACCACCCTCAATTGTCTTGAAGTGTAATAGCATTAGGTAATATCATTAGAATTTATATTAGATAACACACTAAAAAACATTATACAAGTTCATACATGATTATCATTAGGTGTTCATATGTACTTCATAACCACCTATCATCACCACATGTAGCCACATAGACACATGGGTCACTATCACCCTCCATGATATGCTGTGTCCGTGACATCCACCATGGGTGTCTTGACCCTCAATGCCATCATCATGTCGCAACCCATCTCCTTCATGTCGCGCCCATGCCATTAGGGTTAGGGTTAGGTCTTCATCTTGACCACCAACTATGTGTCGTGACCGCAACACATCAACCGCCACCATGTTGTGACCACAACACCTCTTGGTCGTGACCCAATGCACCAAGGGCTATCTCAAATAGGTCAAGGCAAGGAACTAAGGGTCACTAGGCTGCTAAACACTAAGGGTTCTCACCCATCAATGCTAGGTCCAACTTCACCACAAGGAAAGGACATCTTGACCCCAAATCTGACTAGGTCGCAACCAACCACCATGGGCCACATCGTGACCATGATGCACATGAGTGTGTCTCGACCACCAAGCTAGGTAGGTTAGGACCACACCAAGGATGAACATTCAGGTCACCAAAATAGAACCAAACTAAGGAAGAACCGTGATCACCATGAAAGGAAACCTTAAGCAAACCGATCTCCACAAACCCTAAGGCAAAGGTCTAAGAAAAGCATAACCAAAGGAAAAGAAACCATGCCCAAGATAAATAAAATAGAGAATAACTTTTATCTCACCTCAAGGTGCACAAACACCAAACATGAAGGCTAGATCAAGGGTCAACCATGGAGAAGGAACTCCATGAAACAACATCTATCAAATAGGCACAAGAAAGATTTGGGTTTTAGATTACTTCCAAACCAAGCATAATGACTCTACCAAACGAGTTCTAGGGTTTAGCATGAAATACTAGAATCATGGAGAAGAATCATAGAGAGAGAAGACAGCAAAAAAATGTAATGAGATGTGCAATAATAGAGGGGGTTTATTGTTATATAAATCGCCTTAAGAATATCACCACCAAAGCTCCAAGCACATAATCCAGGGGGATGGAAAAGCTCCACCAAAAGCTCCACACTTGGCCTCAAGAGCACCTCAAAAAATCGGGGAAACACCAAGGTCAAAGGGTAGCTCAAGAAAGAGAGTAAAACCTCAAAACCGAACCAAAAGAAAGAAGGGGGAAAAGAGAGAATAAAATCCCTCTCACTTGGGTGTCGCCTTGTCAAAACATGGCCTATTACTCTTGTGATGAGGAGCTTACTCTCAAGAACGACCACCATGTCAAAACATAGTCTAAGGTCGAGAAAGAGGAAGAAGATGGGGTAGAAGATCTGAAGGAAACACCAAAGAAAGAAGACAAACACTCACAAAGATAGGAGATTACCAAGGATCACCACAAGCACTACATGCAAGGGATGAACCACCTCATGAAGGGACTCGGGTTTGAATCCCAGTTGCCGCCTTGATTTACCACCCTCCCGGGAATTCGGCTTCCGACACAGGCATGGGAGAGGGGGGGAGAAATCTTTCTCTCTTAATCCCAAGGGATGAACCACCTCTAAGGAACCAAGAACACTCCTTGCTCCACCAAGATCCAAGGACGAGCACAAGAGAAAGGAGGAAGAAGATGACTTAAAAGAACCACTTGCATGGAGATAAGAGGGTTCATATAGCAAAGGAGGAGGGAGGCATAACAAAGGATGATGTGTCAACAAGATAGGGCTCCAAAGAGACACTTGTCCACTAAAAAGGCCAACATGAAACCACATGCAACCACTTAAGCATCACATGCAAGACATGGTGATACACTCTAGGTAGTGTCTCTATCACCTAAGAAACTCCACCATCTATTTTCCGACCGTGACAGACTAGGGGCTCCATGGTTGCAACACACCCTAACAACACTACTAGGCCAAAACACCAAGACCACCACAAGCAACCTAGGTCGAACGACACCTCTCCAAGCCTTTGTCTCAACCCAAGACAACCTTGGTCATGACCACCACACCAAGGGGAAGTGTCTTGACCATGACACCCCCTCAATAAACCCTAGGTTGCAACCTAGGTTGAGACAAACCAATAAAGGTCACAAGGTCAAAGCACACCAACCCTAGAAAACCCTAATCATCACTAAGGGTGACACCACTCAACCAAGGGTCAAACAAAGTTCCCCAAAGCACCAAACTCTCTCTCATGAAGCCAAGAGAGAGAAGGAACATTCTAGAGGTGGAAAATTGCACATCAACCCCCCATATTGGGTAAATTTCTATTTGCACTAAAACTAGCACAGAAAGCACAAACATCATCCAAACCAGCTCAAACTGGAAACTTAAACTCTCCACAAGATCTAATCACATCTCAAAAGATTAAAGTAAGGTCCTAAGCACAAGATCAAGCCAAAGAAAACATGGTTACCCCAAAACTCAGGTCAAGGTCCTTAGAAGCCATAAACCCCTAACAAGGATTTTGCCCCTGAAATCTTAAGAGAAAAGAGAGGGGTACCTCCTCTTCATCTCTTCCTCAAGATCCCATGTAACTTCCTCAACACCATAGTGATTTTAGTGAACCTTCATAAGCACTATGTCTTTCTTCTTCACTCTTCTATCAAGGATCAATACTGGACCTTTCACGTAAGACATGTCCTCATCAAGCTCCACCTCCACTGGCTACAACACTAACTCTGTATTAGGATGACACTTCCTCAACATACTCACATGAAACACTATATGAAACTTATGCAACTCAGATGGCAACTCCAACCTGTAAGCAACCTTCCCAACACGTGCCACCATAGGGTATGGTCCCATAAACTTGGGATCCAACTTACCCTTCTTCCCAAACCTCAGAACACCTTTCCAAGGAGAGACCTTAAGATACACTCTGTCTCCTACCTGGAACTCCAAAGTCCTATGGCGGTTATCTGCATACAACTTCTGTCTATCATGTGTTGCCTTTAACTATCATTGAATCACTTTGATCTTTTCTGTCGTATGCTATACAAGCTCAGGACCAAGATGCTGATACTCACCCGTCTCATACCAACATAACAAAGACCTACAATGCCTCCCATACAACGCCTCATACAGTGTCATGTCAACACTACTCTGATAGTTGTTGTTGTAGGTTAACTCTATCAAACTAAGGTGAATGTCCCAACTGCATATAAACTGAAGAACACATGCTCTCAATAGATCCTCCAGAGTCTGAATGGTCCTTTTAGATTGACCATCTATCTATGGGTGGAAAGTTGTTCTAAACTTCAACTGTGTACCCAAAATTGTGTGCACTCGTTCCCAAAAGTGACTCGTGAACTGAGGACCTTTGTCAGACACAATGGTAGCTGGAACTCCATGCAAATGCATTATATCATCCACATAGATCTGTGCAAGCTTCTCAAATATAAACATTATATTCATAGTGTAAGGACCCTGACCTCCGTTTTGGGCTTACCCTGTTTGCTTTGCCTAAACCTTGTGTTGAGATGCTTGCTAATCAACTAAAGTTGTGATTAGGGTTTGTTTGTTCTTTGTTGAGAGGTTGAGGTGCAACTTGAAAATTACCCAAGTTTTAGGGTTGGTGTGCAAGTTTGTCACCTTGAGAGATGTCTTTCACTCTCCTTGCATCCTCCAAGGTTGAGAGAATGGGTTGAGCTCTTTGTTTGAGTAGCTTTGGGATTTATTAAGCCTTGTTTGAGTTGTGTTGAGTCTTGTTGGACCTTGTATTGGGCTGGACCTTAGTGTATCAGCCAGGAGTGTTGTTGTGTTGGGCAAGGGGTTGTGTCAGATATGGTGTGTCGGGTTGCCATGTTGGGCGACACACACCCTCTTGACCTAGCCTCGTTTGTGTCACCATCTTTGGACAAGTGGCCGTTGCTTTGCTAAGTGGGTGGCAAGTCATGGACAAGTGGTTTGGGGTGCTTGCATGTGGCATAACCCTTGGAAAAGTATGCTAGGGGCGAGTCACACCTTGCCTTGCTTTCCCTCTTCACCCCATAGCATATAAACGAACCCCTCCTTTGCTTTCTAGGCTCTTTGGTCCCTTTAGTTGCTTCCCTTCCTTTGGTGGCCGAGCTAGGAGAAGAGTGGAGCAAGTGGTGGCCGATGCTGCTGGTGTGTTGGGCGACACACCTTTCTATCTTGTCCCTTCCCTTCTCTTATGGTAGGTACCTCTCCCTTTCATTGGCATCTTCTTCTTCTTCTTCTTCTTCTTCCTTCTCTTCAGCCATGGTGGTTACAAGTTCTTCTTCTTTGTGTTGGCTGAAGGTGGTGCCTTGGAGCATGGAGCTTGGTGCTAGGAGCTTGGAGCTTTAGAGATTGAGGCAGGTTACATAACTCCTAACCCTAGCTATACTACTTCTTTTTCATGTTGCATGATATATGTGCTATCTTGATCGGCCATGATATCTTTTAGCTATGTTTCTTGCTTTAATGGTTATAAGGTTGCTTTAGATATACCCTAGACTTCGTGGAGATGGTTATCTTGGGTTGCCTTGGGTTGGCCAAACCATGGATGTGGAGTTCCTTGGGCAAAAACCCTCTCTCACTTAGTTGTTGAGAGGTGAGCCTAGGGTCTCCTATTCTAATGGTGAGTTGAGCTTTGGTTGGTTGGTCGATATGATGTGATGGACCTCCTTGTTTCCCGATAGATGATGGAAGTTGTGCAATACCCCTCTCTCACTTAATTGTCTTTAGAGGTGAGCCAACTCTCTTGGACTCTTAGGGATTCTTGGTGGCAACCTTGAGGTTGAAGATGGCCCACCCGTCATGGTCCTTGAACACTTGCACGATACCCCTTTGATGTGTTCTGCCCGATATCCATCTTCTAGGGATGAGTCTTGGGCGATATGCTAAGTGGTGTTTTGTTGACCCTTCTGACCGATATCCCTCATCTAGAGATGATGTTGTTGGGCGATATGCCTTTGACCGATAGGGACCTTTGCCTTAGAGGGAGCTGTTGGGCGTTATGCCTTTGGTCGATACACTTGGTACACATCCCTAGTTGAACGATAGGCTACCTTGGGCACCATGGTGTCATTTGATGGATGGAAGTAGCGTGCCTTGGGTGGTATGAGAGTTTCCTTGGGCACCATGTTGTGCTCGCCAAGGGGTTGCTTGTTGGGCGGCATGGTTTTGACCTTGGGCGTTATGGTTGTGGCCAACACGGTCTTGATGGTTGCCCGATATGGAAACCCTCACCCTAGCTTAGGCGATAGGGTGTCTTGGTCGATAGGGTGAAGGTGCGACCCGATACACTCTTGTACCTAGATGCCCAATATCCTCTTGGTTCATGGCTGCACAACACACCTTTGGTTCTAGTATGCCCGTTACCCCTTGTGCATGGGTGAACGTTTTTCTTGTGGTCGATATGTGTGGCTTGGCGCCCTAGGTTTTTTTGTGACCGATAGTGTTTTGGGTGAGGGATATGACCTTACCCGATACCCCTTTGGGTGAGGGATAGTACTACCTACCACACCTTTAGTGAGGGTAGGTGACACCTTTGGTGAGGGATGCGCCTAGCCCGAGAACCCTAGTTGATGAGATACAAAAGATAGGTTGTGACCAGTGACATGTTTGTTACCTAAGGTTGATGTTAAGTGAGATGATAAGATCATGGTTGTGTAACCTCTAAGGATGTATCCTTAGGGGTGGTTGTGTTCATAATCATGAATGTTGTTCCAATCTTATGCACCTAAAATCTTAATGGCACATGTTCTCTAAAGATCTGTGTTTGGTGATCCAGTTATCTCTCTTAATGTACATAATAACCATGCATGTGTTATCAATTGAATTCATAGCCATGTAAGAGCTATGAGGTGTATATATTTTGCATAACACAAATTTATGATGTTCCTTGTTGATGAGATAACAAATACAGAAAGGTCTAGTGACCTGATAAAGGCTAAGTGTCTGCTTGAGGTGTTATCCTCTCATGATGTCATGAGGGACTATTATTCCATGATGATGATGTATGATGATGAAACCTTGAGAGGCAATGGCATTATGTGATGAGGGATTGAGATCCCATGGGAATATGATAATGGCAATTATAGTGGGACACAATGTTGTTTATGTTTTATAACCTAGTTACCTCAACAATTCACCTAAAATGTACTAATTAATTATAGTGGAACATTTCATGTAGTTTTGCCCTGGCCATAGATCCATCATCGTCAGTATCTGGTGATGGTGAAACATGTTTATCCTGTGGGATTACCTGGAGCACATATTGTTGAATATGCGGGGTTTCTCCTAGCCGAAAATAGGAGGATTAGAGTGCAACTGTGGTTGTGGACTCAAGATGTATATAAGAGCATGGTGAACAAGCCCATGGCTCAGTGTGATAGAGCATGAATGTGTTCTTGGATCAGGAGCACAATGAATAGGCCCGTGGCTCATGATATACTAGCGATGTGACCTGTACCATGGAGGGCTAGAGAAAAGGGGTAGCCTGCAGAGATAACCCTGTGGCTGAGGCCACTTAAGCAAGAGACTGCGGTCCTGCTTTGGTTATCGTGTACTAACCATGAGGAGGTGAGGTCATGGAGTCTGGCTCTTCCATTGATCTTGTATGGCACCGGTTTTGGGCTTTGCAGCCGAAGGTTGGATTTGAGCTGTACAACTCACTTCCTCAGGGCATAATAAATCGTAATCCAGCCGTATAGTATATACAACTTAGGGCAAAACACGGAACATTAGTTGAGGCCTTACTTGTACAGTTTCTCTAGTTATATCTTGCAATTATTTGTACGTTCCTCATATTTTGTGATAAGTTCTTATAAAGTTTATCTTGTCAATCATGTTCCATAAAGAATATCTGGTTATATGCCCCTTGGATATCTTGGTAAGATTATTAATAAAGTTAATTCTGCTCAGTATGCTGCTCATTTAATCTGCTTACTTTGGTTATCTGCTTAAGCTTCTCTGAAGTTTTATAGTTTGACGGGGAGTTATGTTTCTCGCTGGGACTGTGTGTCTCACCCCGCTAGTTTACAAACTTTTTAGGTGATCGTGCTAGACGTGGTGGTGGTCATGATGTTGCGGCCGAGCCACAAGAAGAACACCAGGAGGCAAGAGATGGATATGTTGCTGTTTTGGTTGTTTTGTAGTAGAGTCCTAGAGTCATCCCTATATTCTCAGGTCCTTGGAGGTGTTTTGACAACCTATTATGATGTATAGCTGATGTAGATTTGTTTATCCTGATGTTGGCATGGTATGGCATGTTCTGTATATAAATAGGTGGTGAACTCTTTGTGCCTATGTAACAGCTGGTTCCTATAAGCTGTGGACATGTATCAAGGTTTATGTATGTTTATATAACATGTTTCCTTGCAGGATAAGGATCTGTATGCAATAGTTTCTTTATTATCTCCTTTCCGCAATCAGTTTTAATTAACCCTTGTTTTTGGTAATATGTGGATTATGGAAGTTCTGCACGTTTTCACGTGGCATTTTGTTGTCTGTGTGATGGCGGGATGTCACAATAGGTTTTGGTATCGGAGCTCTAGGTTCGATGAGTCTACAGGGAGCTAGGACTAGGCTTGTATTTGTTCTTGTGAGTTTTCCAGATTTTCTTATAATAACCTTTTGCCCCTAGCAGAAGATAAAGCTTAAAGATGTCTGGAAGTCACGAAGAACATGCTGCCGAGAGCAATGTTGCTGCATCTGTTGATGGAGCATGAGTGTAGGCACATGAAGATCGGGTGCCTGAGGTCCCCCAGCTTGACCCAGCCATTCTCGAAAACCCTGCCTATCAGCATCTTATGGGGCAGTTAATGGCTATGATGAATCTCATGGTGGAAAGATTGCCAATGCCTCTTCCAAGAGCACAAGCTCCCCGTAGTGAATCTTTAGGTATTGGGAAGACCTTCGAGCGGCTTTGCCGAGTCAGAGCTTTGGATTATGCTGGAACGAGTGATCCCAGGGGTGTAAACGGTGCGGGTACGGTGCGGGTCTGGCCATACCCATACCCATACCCATCTAATTTAGCGGGTCCGGTTTCGGTTCTAGACCCGCATAATACAAAACCTGGACCCGCACCATACCCGTACCTGCAATAATAGCGGGTATGCGGTGCAGGTATGTGGGTAAGTGGTTCTATAAAACATCATATTTTTATGTAAGAGAAATGACTATGATATATATATTTAACACAACAAGATATTGTTATCATATAGTATATTAACATGTAATAGTTATATTAGACAATGTTGTATTCTACACAATAACATTAATTGAGTAATTGTTTACATATTTGTAGTCATGATCATAACATTTAATTTATGTAGAAAGTAATGTAAATTAGTAGACATTTTGATTTTAAGTTTACATATGATGTTCATTATTGTAAATAGAATAGTTAATTCTTAATTATATGACTAGTCTCAACCTTATTGTGGTTAGAGTAGGATATAATCTTAATAATTATATTAGTTAGACTAGTAAAGTATTATATATATAACACATTATTTTAGTAGTTAATTATGTATAGCGAGTACACAGGTCTAGCGGGTCAGGGTCCAAGCATACCCATTATTGGACCCGCTTATATGCGGGTCCAAGGGTATACGGGTCCAAGGGTATGTGGGTATAAAAAATTAGACCCATGACGGGTTTTTTAAGGGTCCAGATTTGCGGGTCCGCGGGTCTACCCGTACCCATTTACGGCCCTAGATGATCCAGTAGATGCAGATCTGTGGCTGACAGGTCTTGAGAAGGCCTTCTGGATCCTTGACATCCCTGAAGTAGACAAAGTCAAGCATGTTGTCTACCTTCTGAAAGGTAGTGCTGGCCACTGGTGGGCCATCAAAGAGGAGAAGCGGCCTGGTGAGGTGATAGGTTGGGACGTCTTCTGACGGGAGTTTGTGAGCCGATACTTCCCAAAGACCTATCTGGACGAGAAGATCAACCAGTTTGAGCGTCTGTGCCAAGGATCGATGAGCATCACCGAGTATGAAGCCAAATTTATAGACCTACTGAGGTTTTGTCCTAAAATGGTAGTGACAGATGATGAGAGAATCAGGCGGTTTGAGAAAGGTCTGAGTGCTGATCTGACGACACCTGCTGCTGCTTTAGAAAACTGAGAGCGGTTTGCCACATTTGTGGAGTCTATCTGAAGGATCGAATGGTCATTCAAAGAGAAGAGAGAAACGATGTCCAAGAAAAAGCCTACTCAGTTCCAGAGGTAGAGGTTTGATGGCTTTAAGAAGCCAAGGTTTTTGGCACCATCTGCGATGCAGAGTTCCGGTGCACCGTCATAGTGGTCTCTGAGTAAAGGAAGAGGGTGTGGATTTTTGCCATCCAGAGCTTACAATAGAGCTTCAGTAGAAGTTACAGGGCCATCTAGGCTGCAGTTAGAGGACAAGTCAAGCTATCTCTGTAGACAGACATGCATTTGAAGTCAAATTGCCCAAAGAGAGATGTCGAAGTGATGCAACAACCGAGGCAGAATCAACAAGGATCGGATAGACAATAGTCCAGTGGCGCTAGAGGGTGAGGGTGCGGTCAAGCATCGCAAGCTGGATCGCCTACTCAAGGAAGCAGAGGACATGGACAACAAGCAATGACTCGATTCTATGCTATGAGTCAGCCGGAGGTGATAGTCAACCCGCGAGTGGTGGCAGGTCATATGGAGTTATTTCATTTTGATTTGTCTTCTTCTTGCTTTGTATCTATTTTGGTTGACTCGGGTGCTACACACTCTTTTATCACTTGTAGTATGCTTGATAGCTGTCTTTTACCTGTTAGTTGTAAGAAGGATAACTTGTTGTTAGAAACCCCTCTTGATGGTTCCTCGATGCTTCGAGAGGTGTGTCCATCTTATGTCCTATCCTTTTCGAGACACAACGTACAACTGGATCTTATACCACTTGAAATGTATGGATTTGATGTGATCCTTGGGATGGATACCTTAGAGAAGCATAAGGTTGTGCTGGATTGTGGTTCCAAGCAAGCGGTGTTTGCTGATGATGGTAAGAAGTAGATCTTCTAGGGAGATAGGAAGATTCTTCCAACATGTTTGGTATCAGCTATGGTGGCAGAAAAGTTGTTGCGGCAAGATTGTAGATCATTTTTGGCTCATGTTGTGGATACTGAGGCAGAAGGTTCTAGCCTTGAGGATGTGCCTGTTGTCAGAGAATTCGCAGATTTGTTTCCTGATGAGTTTCCCAGTGTTCCCCCACCTTGAGAGATTGACTTTGAGATCAATCTAGTGCTAGGGACACAACTAGTTGCTCAGACACCATACAAGATGGCTCCAGCTGAGATGGAAGAGCTGAAGAAGCAGTTACAGGAGCTATTGGATAAAGGTTTCATCAGACCAAGCACATCACCATGGGGTGATCCAATCATGTTCATAAAGAAGAAGGATGGATTGATGCGGTTGTGTATAGATTACCGGCAGTTGAACAAAGTTATGATCAAGAACAAGTATCCTTTGCCGAGGATAGATGATCTGTTTGATTAGTTATGTGGTGCTATAGTGTTCTCAAAGATCGATCTACAGTCCAAATATCATCAGTTGAGGATTAAGGATGAGGACATACCAAAGTCAGCTTTTAGGATGAGGTATGGTCACTTTGAGTTTGTGGTTATGCCGTTTGGGCTAACCAATGCACCTGCTGCTTTCATGGATCTAATGAACTGGGTGTTCCGTCCGTTCCTAGATCAGTTTGTTGTGGTATTCATAGATGACATATTGATCTATAGTCAAGACAGTCAACAACATGAACAGTACCTTTGACAAGCGTTGACTCTCCTTTTCCAGCATCAATTGTATGCCAAGTTCAGTAAGTGCGAGTTCTGGTTGAAGGAAGTAACTTTCTTGGGTCATGTGATATCCGTGGAAGGAGTCAGAGTGGATCCCAAGAAGGTGGAGTCAGTTGCAGAGTGGGAGCAACCGAAAATGCCAACTCAAGTTCATAGTTTTCTAGGTTTAGCAGGATACTACCGGAGATTTATAAAGGACTTCAGTGTGATCGCGTTGCCATTGACGAAGTTGACCAAGAAGTATGTACCTTTTGTTTAGGATGATCGTTGTCAACGAGCCTTTCAAAACTTGAAGGAGAAGCTGACTAGTGCTCTAGTGTTGGTGTTGCCAGAGTCTGGGAAGGGCTATGTTGTTTTTTGTAATGCTTCCAAGAAAGGCTTAGGTTGTGTGCTGATGCAGGAGGATCATGTGGTTTATTTCTCTTCACGAAAACTTAAGAAACATGGGGAGAGTTATCCGACACATGATTTGGAGCTGGAAGCGGTGGTCCATGCGTTAAAGATTTGGAGACACTATCTTTATGGGGAGGTGTGTCAAATCTTTACGGATCATAAGAACCTAAAGTATATCTTCTCGCAGAGTGAGTTGAACATGCGACACCATTGCTGGATGGAGCTGATCAGTGATTATGATTGCACTATCGAGTATCATCCTGGTAAAGCAAACGTGTTGGCCGATGCACTTAGCCGATAGTCTTCTTATCTTCCTACGAAGAAGGCACAATTGAGTTCTTTGATATGCCATAGGCGGGATATGTTTGTCTCTTTGCGGTAGATGAATGTACAGTTACTACAGAAATGGCTTATAATGTCACCTTTAAAGGCGTCATTTGTATAAAAAAACCGACACCTCAAACATAAAGCATCGATTAAATAAAAAAAACTGACATCTATCTATGAAGAGTGACCAGACACAGGTATCACTTTTATTTAGTTTTGCTTCTTTAATAAGCAACTGACGCCTAAAATTAACCGCCAAATCCAAATTTTCCAGTGAAAAAAATTACCTCCAAAATTTAACATACAACGTCGGTTGTTAAAATAGAAACTGACGACAAAAGGTTTCCCGCGAGACAGAAATTTGACCAATTTTTATCGTCGGCTGTCTTACAATAACCGACGCCGTTGTGTTTTCGCGTGCTTAACCGCGAAAATTTTCACCCCCCTTTTGCATCGGTTTTTATACGGAAACCGACGACTATGGTCTTAATTCGATAACATTTATTTTTGTCAGCATATAAAAATAGACGTCGATTTTTCTAGTTGGAACCGACGACTATAAGTGAACAATAGTGTCAGTTTTTTGTTGGTAACTGACACCTATAGTTTTTAGGGTCGGTTGTTTTTATGACCGACACCTATTATTAACTTAATAGCACCCACACGCGAGCTAGACTCTTCCCCTTCTATTTCATTCATTCTGTGATTGAGGGTTTTAGATCCGGCAATTCCTCTGCCCCCGCCTCCGCCGCCGCTTGCTGGTCCGCTGCTCGCCGCCGCCACTCGCTGCTAGCTCCAGCCACTGCTCTCCAGCTCGATCGCTGCTCCGACCGACCACTACTCTCTTGCTAGCTCATCTCCCTTCTCTCTTCTTCCTCCATGCCGTTGACAGGTAAGCTGCTGCCCTTCTTCTTCCTCTACCTCTTTTCTTCCTCCACCTCTTCTTCTTCCTGCTCCCTCCTTACCAAATGTATGGATAAAAGCAAGGCACATCATGCATGTGGGCTGGACACGGCGGCCATGGTTGTGTTGGCTGACCACGACCGTGCTGGTCGTGGTCGACCAACACAACCACGGTCGTCGTGTCCAGTTCACATGCAGGTCGTGCCCTGCTTTTGTCCATTTGGTAAGGAGGGAGCAGGAAGTAGAAGATACATTTGCAATTGAATACTAATGCTTGACCTAATTCTGTAAATTTTGATGCATGTTGAACTAAGATATTAAAACCCTAATACATATTTCATCATAATCTTGAATTAACTATATTGCTGAAATCTTGTGATCAATCTATGTAAGATATTAAAACCCCAATGTTAAATCTCTAATTTTGTAGTGATGTGTCACCCTAACATCTACATGAATCCCTATTGTATGATGTATATTCATGATAATGCATGAGCTAGTTTGAAATTTTGAAATCAATTATGAATTATCTCTCCATCCCTAGGTCATACTAATTTATGTGTAATCTTTATCTTGATGATGAACATGCATGGACACTCGAAATGTTGAAATCAATGTTATAGAATGACAACACATGTATTTGTTGGCCTAGAAACCCATCCAAGATTTACTCATTAGGAGTAAATCTTGGATAGTCCCCGATTTGGGACTGTTCTTGAACACCTAATCTCACTTAGGATGTAAGTGTATAATGTGTATTGGGTTTTCAAGAAAATTTCGGCAGTATTTCCCCGTTTGTTCTCTAAGTACATATGTACTTACAGAACAATGGGGAAATGCTGCCGAAATTTTCTTAAAAACCCAATACACATTATACACTTACTAGTGATATTAGGTGTTCAAGAATGGGGTAGGTGGTACACATTTATTATATATAAGAATGACAACACATGTATTTGTTGGCCTAGAAACCTGTCCAAGATTTACTCATTAGGAGTAAATCTTGGATAGTCCCCAGTTTGGGACTGTTCTTGAACACCTAATCTCACTTAGGATGTTTTAACCATTAATTATATATAAGACCTTAAACCCTAAAGTTTTAACCATAAACCCTAATATTTTAACCCTAGACCCTAATCTTGTTCTAATATATACTTGTTTTCTCTTTGATCATAGAATGGATAGATCATGGACGTCCATTCCAAATCGCTGCAACCCCGAGTTTATTTCTGGTCTTGACCAGTTTATTAGATTTGCTGAGGAACATAGGAAACAACTTGGAGATAGGTTCTACTATCCATGTAGGCATTACAATAACAACTTGAAAGTCAACACTGGAGACAAAATCAAAAGTCATGTCATGTGCAACGGTATTGTACAAGGCTATATAGAATGGCACTGGCATGGAGAGATTTCAAACCTGAAATCAGTGGATGTCGATAGCAGTTCTTGTGTGGAAGAAGAAATTGCCTTCGATGACGTAGATGTGAACGAACCAGTTCCAGTAGACATCATTGATGCGACGTTGGATAGTTGTGGGGTAGAGCACACCGATCCACCTCCCATGTTTAGAAACATTGTGCATGATGCTGAGATACTGTTATACATAGGTTGTAAGTTTACGAATCTTAGCACTGTGTTGAGATTGTATAAACTGAAAGCTAACAATTGATGGAGCGACAAAAGCTTCACGTCATTGTTGTCTTTGTTGAAAGAAATTCTTCCTGAAGGAAACGAGCTGCCAATCTCAACATACCGATTAAAGAAATTGTTGTGCCCAATGGGAATGGAGGCCAAGAAGATACACGCATGCCCGAATGATTGTGCATTATTTCAAAAGGACTATGTGGATTTGAAAGATTGTCCGAAATGTGGTGCGTCAATGTATAAATTGACGACTTCAGGGGAGTCCAAAACTGGTTCTCCTGCCAAGGTGATGTGGTATCTACCTATAATACCATGGTTTCAACGCTTGTTTGCCAATCCTATAGATGCGAAGAATTTGAGGTGGCATGCAGATGTTAAGAAAAATAATGATGGGATCCTACGACATGCGTGTGATTCCCCATAGTGGAAGAAGATTGATTTTTTGTATCCTGAATTTGGTGAAGAAGACATGAATCTAAGACTTGGGATTTGTACAGATGGGGTGAATCCTTATGAGACATTGAGCAACCAACATAGAACTTGTCCAATTATGCTTGTTATATACAATCTTCCTCCCTGGTTGTGTATGAAAAATAAGTACATTATGCTGTCGTCTTTGATATCGGGCCCTAAACAACCTAGAAATGATATCGATGTTTATCTTGAACCTATGATTGATGACTTCAAGAAGCTCTGGGGTGAAGGTGTGATGACCTATGATGCTTCACAAAGAGAGACATTTTGTTTGCACGCTATGTTGTTTTACACTGCGCATGACTTTCCAGCATATGGGAATTTGTCTGGATATAGTGTCAAAGGATCTAAAGCGTGTCCTATATGTGAAGAGAACACTGATTCAATATGACTAAAACACGGAGGAAAGACTGTATATCTTGGTCATCGAAGGTTTCTTCCAAAATTTCATCCATATCATAGGTTGCACAAAGCATTCAATGGACGGAATGAGGAATAGAGTGCACCTAAACCTATATCAGGGGAGGATGTTTATGAAAGAGTAAAAAACATCGCCAATGAATTTGGTAAGAGATCACAATGTACGATGGCCACACGGAGTGACAAGTCTTTATTCAAGAAGAAGTTAATATTTTGGGATCTTCCTTATTAGAGTTCTTTGACAGTCAGGCATTGTATCGATGTCATGCACGTTGAGAAAAATGTATGTGATAGTGTCATTGATACTCTGTTGAATATACCAGGTAAGACTAAAGATGGGATAAAATCCAGAATGGACTTACGTGAAATGGGAATAAGGACATAATTAATAGAAGTAGTTAGTAGCGATCAGAGAACATACTTACCTCCTGCTTGTTACACATTGTCTAGAAAGGAGAAGAAAGCTTTTTGTGAATACTTGATAAATGTTAAGGTGCCACATGGTTACTCATCCAACATCCGTACATTGGTATCAATGAAAGATCTGAAGTTGATAGGTCTTAAATGTGAATGTGGACTTTATAATGCGAATTATTTTACAATGTGAATGTGAACTTTATAATGTGAATGTGAACTTTACAATGTGAATTACTTTACAATGTGAATGTGAACTTTACAATGTGAATTACTTTACAATGTGAATGTATACTTTACAATGTGAACTTTACAATTAGTGTTACTTCACAATGTGAAATTTATAATTTGAATGTGAACTTTCAGATGGCTGAGCATTCCCATGATGACCGTGCTGATGATCACCGTGAGGGTGAGGATGTGCTTGCGTTGCCTAACAATGTAAGTTTTAAGAATATATCCCTGAGGTTTCTATCTATATGTTCATTTATAATTATATCATGTAAGTGTGTTTTTTTATCAAATTTTAGATTGCTGATGTACCCCCTGAAGAAATTACATCACTTGATGAGCAGCAAAAGAAAATTGAGAAAGTGAGGGGCATCACAATGATGAACTAGTTAATATAGCAAAGGGGCAATGGACCCAAATTGGTTGTGGATTTCGATAATGCAGGAAATCCATATGGAGTGAACTGCAACTCATTCATTTCATATCTTGGGGTTCTTACTCGCAGCCATTGCAGTCCTATCCTAGAATCCTGGCATAAAGTTCCTAAGAGGAAGAAAGACCACATATGGAAGGAACTATGCGTGATTTATTATTATTTGTAATTCTATTTGTGTAGATTACTAATTTTTAGGATACTAGTTAATAGCAATTCTATTTAATTTGCAGAGCATATTTGATCTGGATGAAAAGATGCATCGTAAATGTGTGATGCAACGCTGTGGGAGGGTCCTAAGGAACTATACGACCAATCTCACCCGAGATTACATACACAATGTTGATAAGAGGTTCTTGATTGATTTTCAATTCTAGACATTGATCACTATTTCACTAACTCTACACTAATAATTTTTGTTTGTATTCTCTTTAAAAAATAAATTTAGGCAGAAGGAAGCCACACAACAATGGAACTACCTGGACCCCAAAGACTGGGAGGCATTTGTTACCCAAAGAAAAATAGATGAATTCAAGGTATTAAGCACCACTCCCAATTTAATTAATATACATTTTTATGTATTCACCTATTCAAGATTAACCTTTAGTGTTACTAACCAAATCAATGTGCTAACTAACTAGGCCCTCAGTGAGGCGCAAAGAGCAAGACGTGCACAACCACACAATGGGTCCAAGAGGATATGCAGGCGTTTGCCAAAGACTACAGCCTGAGTCTGCTCAGCCTACTGCTACTCAAGAGACTACAAAGTCCTCTACTACTGCTCTCGCACCTCTGCCTTGCCATGCTATGTGGATAGCTGGGAGGTAAAACAAGAAGGGAGACATACTGAAGCCTACAACTGCTGAGGCGGGTGCAAAAATGGTAAAAATCAACTCTTAGAGCAATCGATCAATATTGATTATTGTTATGTTTACTTACTAATTTTTGTTGATGGTGATTAGCGGGAGCTGCACGAGCAGAGGAAGGAAGGAAAGTTCATCCCTCAGGGCACAAGGGATGAACTAACAGTTGCTCTGGGTAACCCAGAACATCCTGGATGTGTTCATGGTGCATGCACTGGTGTGGGCATCAAAGCATTCTTTGGGCCATCCCAGCGCAAACCTGTCCCAAAAGCGGGACTTTCACAAGCTGAGGTAACCTATTCTTATTTTAGAATGTTATTGCAAAAGGGAATTCAATAATCAGAAGCTAGCGTTTCTTTTATCCATGTATAGGTAGATTCGTTAATTGAGAAGAGAATCCAAGAAGCAATGGCGAAGTGGCAGGCATCTCAGCCTGCCACTCAGATAGTCCTTGTGGCGGGCCGCTCTTCTCCTACTGTAGAAGTGGTTGGGAGTAATCCTGTAGACCCACCACCTAGCACGTCCTCTGTAAGTATTTTTATGACATAATAGCTAGTCTATTCAAGATGATATGTTTGTGTATATATGCATATAACATTCTTTACGTAAATTTGTAGGGGTTGAGGCCATGCCGACTAAAAAGTCAAGAATATATCATTGTAGAGGCGTCGAATTACCCACCCCTTAAAGGGTGCATGTTTCATGGGTATCCAGTACTAGATGGTGTGGTACGTGTGAGCCCGATACATGTATTCCCCGACTGGACGGATCTTGCACTGCCTCATGCACACCCAGATGCTGAAACACTTGGTGAGGCAGTAGGCAGAGTGATACTGTGGCCCGAAGCGGATGTCCTCTATACTGATATTGTATGATAAATTTCCATTACTTTAATTTGTTAGTGTGTATATATGCGTCAATTGATCTGAAATTATATATACAGGTCAAAAAGACGAGACTCGCTACATCTCGGCCTCCACCTCCTCGACTACCAAGTTGGCTTCCAAGGGACCTACACACTTCGATATGTCCTAATTGTAGGGGTGTGGCAGTATGGATCGACGAACATGATACAAATTGCCCTATAATTGTTACTATTCCGGAGGATGCTGCAGGTAAATCATACGATAACAATCTATTTATACAAGTTTAACATACGTATTAATGCATACGTAATACAAGTTTTGCATACGTACGTATTAATGCATAGGTATTAATGCAGGTCAATCATACGAAAACAAGATTTTTATACAAGATATTTTGGAGTTGTTTAGTTATGAATGGATGAACACATCTATGATAGAGCTGTGGATATGGTGAGATCTTGTTTATACATCCATATACCTTATTTTATATATAGTGATCTGGTTTCTTATATATTAATGCATACGTAATACATGTTTTGCAGCCACTTACACAAGATATGTAGAGATTTTGGGTTTTCCCATGTGGGATTTTTGGTTCCATCTTTGATTAGTCTTGTAGATACAGACCCTTCTTTAGTTACTTCATACTGCTGTGATGCTTTTGAATATTTTGGTAAAAATAAGAAGACGGTGATAATATCTCCATTCAATGTCGAGTAAGTTTACTTTTCTTATAATTTGGACTTAAGAAAATTACATTTTTATTGTGGATTTTGAGTTACTAATTTTTAAATTTCTTACCTGTAGTGGTAAGCATTGAGAGTTACTAGTTATTGTCCCCAAGACATTCACTGTCTATTATCTAGATCCTGTGGGGAATGAGTTGGATACATTATATGGACATCCAATTAAAAGGCCATTATTCTCGTGAGAAATATTTCATGTCTTTATATCTATTAACATCTGTTACTACATTACAATTTAATTATGCAATTTAATGGGTTACATTAACATAAGTTGGGCTTTACAAGAGTACAAAAAAGCTGGAGGAAATGTCCCCAGAAAAAAGGATCTGTCACTAATTTGGGAGAATGTGAAAGTAATTTCTTGACTCCAATGTATATATTATTTATATAAACAGTGCTTATTTGTATTTTTGAATATTTTGTATGTTTCAATTTATAGTGTGCTACACAAGACAACGGCTAGGCACGTGCCTACTATGTGATACTATTTATGGACCTAATCATCAAACATGCCGTAATAGAAATCGATAAGATACAACATGTATTATACATAGTCTCATTAGATAATATGAAATATATCAATCTTATTATATATTATTAATTATATATACATCATTCTCTTTGTAGGTCTTTAAAACTGCTGACTTCAGCATAGGTGGAAAGCATTTTGATGTACATGCTCCCTATACGAGAGATGAATTAGATGATGTAAGAGAAGAATGGGAAAAAGCCCCACAAAGAGTGGGAATTTTTAGATATAATTTTATTGACAATGATGCCAATGATGAATAAAGAATAACTTTGTTCTCATAATTATTTTTGTGTGAATGTGAATGATTTTTTATGAATTGTAATATATGTGTGAAGATGATCAATACATAAATGTTTCTACATGTGTCTGAATGTGAAAAGAGATGAAATGAATGGAACTGCAGGTTGCTAATGGTTTCTACATGTGTGTGATGAAAAAATAATATGAATTAAATGTGCTTATACATGTGTGTGAATTACATATATATAATATTGTCCATCTTATTAATTTTACATGTTTGTGGCCTGTTGTTGGTTGATATTAATGGATGTCGTAAACTTACAGTTCAGAACTGAACTACATGTTCTCATCCTGCTGACCAGCCATACAGCTGGCATGCAAACTGATAAGAAAAAAAAATCTTAACATAGGCATCGATTATTTGAACAAAACCAACACCAAAGACATACGGTGATGGTTTTTGATAACAAACTGACGTCTATGTGGCCAGGAACCATGCTCGTGCTGGGAAGCACGACCGTGGTGGCAGGCAAGGGATATGACGTCGGTTATTTGTACAAAACCGACGTCAGTTCAGCTGATATGGCCAGGAACCACGGCCGTGCTGGGAAGCACGACTGTGGTGGCAGGGGAGATGGCGTCGGTTATCTTACAAAATTGACGCCTACAGGCCCTTTGCTGGCACATTTTTGGTGGCGGGAAGCGTTGTGACGTCGGTACTTTTAATAACCGACGTCTGTAACAATTCTATAGTGTCGATTTTCTTAAAAAACTGATGCCTATAGTCCCTTTGCTGGCGCATTTTCAGTGGTGGGAAGCTTTTTGGCGTTGGTGAATTGACGCCGAAGGGGTCCACCTTTAGCGGCGCCCACTTGGGTTTCGCTTGGAAACTGACTCTAATACCCTTAATTAACTGACGCTAAAGGCATGTTTTGTAGTAGTGGTTGGAAGTATCTTTGTTGGCATGATTGTTGGCACAGATGCAAGTGAAACCTACATTGAGGCAACAGATCAAAGAAGCACAATAGGCAGATGCTATAGTTCATTTGACCAGATTAGAGTTCGGCAGTGAGAAGTGGGATGGCTTCCATGAGTCCGAGGATGGACTAGTTTGTTATCATAACAGGATGATAGTTCCCGATGTTGATGATTTGAGGAAGTTAGTGCTCGAGGAAGCGCACACATCAATGTATGCTATGCATCTAGGTGTCACCAAGATGTATCATAATCTAAAGGACCTGTATTGGTGGCCTGGCTTGAAGAGAGACATAGCCGAGTTTGTTGCTAGGTGTATGGTATGTCAGCAAGTTAAGGCTGAGCATTAGAAACCAGCAGGTACATTGCAACCCATACTGATACCACAGTGGAAATGGGATCATATAACCATGGATTTCATAGTTGGTCTTCCAAGGACAGCTAGGAATCATGATTCCATCTGGGTGATAGTGGACAGGTTGACGAAGTCTGCTCATTTCATACCTATAAAGACAACATATACAACGGAAAAGCTTGCTCAGGCGTATGTGGATGAGATAGTGCATTTGCATGGTGTGCCCACAACAATAGTCTTTGACAGAGGTCCCCCGTTCATGAGTCATTTTTGGTAACAATTGCACAAAGTGTTGGGAACGCAGTTGAGGTTCAGTACCGCTTTCCACCCACAGACAGATGGACAGTCTGAAATGATTATTTAGACTTTGGAAGATCTTCTCCGAGCTTGTGTTTTGCAGTTCCCAGGCAGTTAGACGTGCATCTCAGCTTGATAGAGTTTTCCTACAACAATAGTTACCAATGGAGTATCGACATGACACCTTATGAGGCTTTATATGGCAGGAAGTGCAGATCTCCTCTATGTTGGTATGAGTCTGGTGAGTATCAAATTTTGGGTCTTGAGTTAGTGCAACAGACGACAAAAAAGATAAAAGTGATACAACAATAGTTGAAAGTGGCACATGACAGATAGAAGTCATATGCAGATAATCATCGATGACTTCTAGAGTTCCAGGTGGGAGACAAGGTGTATCTCAAGGTCTCTCCATGGAAAGGCGTGCTAAGGTTTGGCCGGAAAGGCAAGTTGACTCCCAGGTATATGGGGCCATATCCGGTAATAGCATGTGTTGGCAAGGTAGCTTACAAGTTAGAACTACCGCCACCGTTGCACATGTTACATCCGGTGTTCCATGTCAGTATGCTGAAGAAAAGCCATCCAGGCACAGAGACAATGATACATCCAGTTGAGGTTGAGCTTGATGAAGATGTGACCTATGAGGAAGGTCCAGTGTTGATCCTCGACAGAAGAGTGAAGAAGCTGAAGAGGAAGGACCTGGTGCTTGTGAAGGTTCTTTGGCATCATCATGGCGTTGAGGAAGCCACATGGGAGCTTGAGGAAGAGATGAGGAGGAAGTATCCCTCACTTTTCTCTTCGGATTTCGGGAACGAAATCCTTTTGTAGGGGTTTATGGCTTGTAAGGACCCATGACCCTAACCTCCGTTTTGAGCTTACCCTATTTGCTTTGCCTAAACCTTGTGTTGAGATGCTTGCTAATCACCTGAAGTTGTGATTAGGGTTTGTTTGTGCTTTGTTGAGAGGTTGAGGTGCAACTTGCAAATTACCCAAGTTTTAGGGTTGGTGTGCAAGTTTGTCACCATGAGAGATGTCTTTCTCTCTCCTTGCATCCTCTAGGGTTGAGAGGATGGGTTGGGCTCTTTGTTTGAGTAGCTTTGGGCTTTGTTAAGCCTTGTTTGAGTTGTGTTGAGTCTTGTTGGACCTTGTATCGGGCTGGACCTTGGTGTATCGACCAGGAGTGTTGTTGTGTCAGGAAAGGGGCTGTGACGGCCATGGTGTGTCGGGTTGCCATGTCGAGCGACACACACACACTTGACCTAGCCTCGTTTGTGTCACCATCTTTGGACAAGTGGCCGTTGCTTTGCTAAGTGGGTGGCAAGTCATGGACAAGTGGTTTGGGGTGCTAGCATGTGGCATAACCCTTGGACAAGTGTTCTAGGGGCGGGTGCCACCTTGCCTTGCTTTCCCTCTTCACCCCATAGCATATAAATGAACCCCTCCTTTTCTTCTAGGCTCTTTGGTCCCTTTAGTTGCTTCCCTTCCTTTGGTGGCCGAGCTAGGAGAAGAGTGGAGCAAGTGGTGGCCGATGCTGCTGGTGTGTTGGGTGACACACCTTGCTAGCTTGTCCCTTTCCTTCTCTTGTGGTAGGTACCTCTCCCTTTCCTTGGCATCTTCTTCTTCTTCTTCCTTCTCTTCGGCCATGGTGGTTACAAGTTGTTCTTCTTTGTGTTGGCCGAAGGTGGTGCCTTGGAGCGTGGAGCTTGGTGCTAGGAGCTTGGAGATTTAGAGCTTGAGGTGGGTTACTATTATGACCCCACCTCCCGATAACCCCCAATTAAGGGAGACCGAGAGGTCGAAGCCGCACCCATGACTCCCGGATCAAAGGTTCGGCAATTAACCAAGAATAATTATCAAATTTTAACATACTATACTGAAAGCTGTAAGAAAATAATTTTTTTTTGCATACCTTTTGAAAACTTGGATCTCTATTCTTCTATCCACACCGATACTAATATATCTAATCCTCCTTTGCACTTTAATTCTCATTTAGTATCACATGTGCCACTTTACTGTTTGTTATTTACATTGTACCTAAAATGCCGAGAACCAAAACGTCGGTCAGCCATAGCTGGTATGTGGGGGAAACAATAAACATGCAATTATGATAACAAGGTAATCAGTCAATTACTTATTTAACAACCAATATTACGTATTAGATATAACTCCGCGATCCAAGAGTACCCTATCCTCTGTGTTGTCCCCATTAAACCCCTCATGATCCACCTATAAGTGAACCGGTTTCTAGGGTTGAGTCACATGGCACTACTCGTAAGTAGACCACTCCTTAAATCGGGATTTGCTAAAGAGTCTCATGGCACTACACGTAGGTAGCCCAGTTTCTAACTCACGGTAACCTAGACCTTGCTCTAGGATTACCCCTTTTTTAGCCTTTTCAAAGTAACAGAGGTGGACCCGGATCTATCCAGTTATATATACACATTTATGGTGATAATCATAGTCACTTTATAGTGGCATGAAATAAATAAACATCCAACAGTTTAGTTGCATTCAATGCGATTAAACATCTGGGAATCCATCGGGAAACTATAGAGGTTATTCATAATCGTAACCACATACCTGTCTTGGAGATCTCAAGCAACAATTTATCCAAATCCAACTAGATGTCCAATCAAGCAAGTCAATCAATCAATCAAGCAAACATTGATCCTGAAAACATGTATAATGTCTAAATGTCACAAGCATATCCCAAACAACTCCTTATTGATTTGGGACATCTTTCTAAGGTTTCTAAGTCTCATTAGGATGCATTAGGTTTTCTTAGATCAATTTCTCAAACTTTATCCTTTTTAAGTTAACAAACCCTAAAACAACTTTTCCACTCATAAAAACCCTAATTACTCAAACTATCCACATTAAGGATCTTTTATGCTCAAATTGGCTTAGGATCATCACATCTCTATTTTATTCGTGGATTTACACAATTAAATCAATTAAAGACATATTCATCAAAATTTGGGTTTTCAAGCTCATTAGTGCATAATCATGCACAAAACTCTAAATTAAACCAATTATATAAAAAGATCATCTTTTTAGATCCTATTCTCACTTTTATTAACAACAGGTTAATTTCAACTTGAATTATCCAATTAATGTCATTAAGACCATCTATCATCAAATCTAAGAGTTTTCCCATAATTAAAACATTAAAGATGATAACTTTTATGTACTTTTCCAATTTCAAGCATATAAACTCTAAATTAGACTAATAATGTGCAAAGTTCTTCCTTTTTGAACTCAATGTTCCTTTTTACATTTAACATATTAATATCAACTCTAAAGATCCATTAAACCCTATTAAACACATTAATCATATCAAAATAGGGTTTCTTAATCTTTAATTCATTAAAGATGATAATTTACACTATATTTCGAACTATGATCAGATTCAGGCTATAAAACTATTTTTATTGGATTCCTTGTGTTCTCCTGATCAAAATTCATATATAACTTGTTTTAATCCGAGCTACGGTTATTTATCTACGAATTTTGCATTAAAACACTTACTTGACCAATCGGATGGCGCCACGTCATCCAGTTCATGCAACGCGGATTGCTTGAGAATTATAACCTAAATACAGTTTTGCCCTCGACTTAAAACTCAACTCTTTTGACCCGCGGAGGGAAATTTTGTCCAACGCGCATCTAACCTTCTTCTTCCTTGGGCAGCCCGACAGCTGCTGCCCTAGCCCGCCGTTCTTCAGCTGTGCGCGGCTGCCCCCTTCTCCTCCATGGGCCGACGACCCTCCGGGACTACACCATCACCTCCGGCGCTCCCCCATGCATCCAGGGTTGGCATTAACCTGCGGCCAAAGCAGCTGGTTCGTGCTAGCCAGGCTTGCACCTCCCAGCGGCCCTGCAGCCGTGCTGCTGCGGCCACACGCGACCCCGGGTGTGAAGCTTGACGGAAAACCTCCCCCTGATGTCGTGGGAGTAAGCCGCATCAAACTAGGTCATCCTCTGGTCCCTCACCACCCCATGGTGTGCTGCTTTACATGGTTAGGGTTTTTACGTGAAAGAAACTAGAAGAGGGAAGAGAGGGGTGTGTAAGATTTTTTCCAAAACCGGCCAAGAGCTCTACCCCTTATATAGGGGAGAGTTCCCATGCCCTTCATTGCTCATCTAGGGATTAGCAACACCCCTTTCCCATTAGGAATGTAATTCCTAAATTAAAAGGCTAGTTTCTCTCTCTTATTTTTTTTATGTTCCTTTTCTTTTGCTATTAGGATTTCGAATATTTCCACTTTTATCTTCCTTGTACTTGCCTTTTATGTATTGGCACGAAATTATATTCTTTTTTCAATAGAAATTATTTCCTTTTTCATAATGCTACCAAAACATTAATAATGTATCATATTATCTTTTATCTTGCAAATTTTAATATTTTCTCTTTCCTTTCTCTTTATTGGGACTCCTTGGATCCCAAGACACTCCATTATTTCAAAATTCTTTTTATTGAATACTTTTATCCTTCTAGATGCATCATTATGCATTATTTCACATTATCTTGTTTATTTCTCATTTAAATACCTCTTTTTGAGGATTTCTTTTTATTTCTCTTTTATTTTCCTCATTGAAATTCCTTTTAATATTAGCAACCTCATGGACACGAAATTTCCCTAAGAAATATCATTTATGCCCCTTTCCATTCATTTTCCACATTTTCTCATTGTTTTCAATTTCTTTCTTAATAAAGAAATCCATAATTGATCTTTTCTTTTCTTATTGCTTTCTTTATGAAAATTTGGACTCCTTGGAACCCAAGGAACCCAAGAGGCACGAAATCCTCTTTGGATTTGCCTTCTAGAGATTTCCACATATTTCTTTTATCAAATATTCAATTATTCATTAACTAATTGAATTTTCTATGTTATACGACCTAATAGCCAATAAAGCCCACAACACAAACATCAATGCTATTGTAAACAAAATCCATTTTGAAGCAAATTATATCATTATTTGTTCAAATATCTTTAATATGAGAAATTACTTTTCTCACCAATTGAACCCAAAAATTGGGGTTATAACAGTTACATAACTCCTAACCCTAGCTATACTACTTTTTTTTCATGTTGCATGATATATGTGCTATCTTGACCGGCCATGATATCTTTTAGCTATGTTTCTTGCTTTAATGGTTATAAGGTTGCTTTAGATGTACCCTAGACTTTGTGGAGATGGTTATCTTAGGTTGCCTTGGGTTGGCCGAACCATGGATGTGGAGTTCCTTGGGCAAAATCCCTCTCTCACTTAGTTGTTGAGAGGTGAGCCTAGGGTCTCCTATTCCAATGTGAGTTGAGCTTTGGTTGGTTGGCCGATATGATGTGATGGACATCCTTGTTGCCCTATAGATGATGGAAGTTGTACAATACCCCTCTCTCACTTGATTGTCTTGAGAGGTGAGCCAACTCTCTTGGACTCTTCGGGCTTCTTGGTGGCAGCCTTGAGGTTGAAGATGACCTACCCGTCATGGTCCTTGAACCCTTGCACGATACCCCTTTGATGTGTTCTGCTCGATATCCCTCTTCTAGGGATGAGTCTTGGGTGATATGCTAAGTGGTGTTTTGTTGACCCGTCTAACCGATATCCCTCATTTAGAGATGATGTTGTTGGGCGATATGCCTTTGACCGATAGGGACCTTTGCCTTAGAGGGAGTTGTTGGGCGTTATGCCTTTGGTCGATACGCTTGGTAGACATCCCTAGTTGAATGATAGGCTACCTTGGGCGCCATGGTGTCGTTTGATGGATGGAAGTAGTGTGCCTTGGGCAGTATGAGAGTTTCCTTGGGCACCATGTTGTTCTATCCAAGGGGTTGCTTGTTGGGCGGCAGGGTTTTGACCTTGGGCGTTATGGCTGTGGCCTACACGGTCTTGATGGTTGCCCGATATGGAAACCCTAACCCTAGCTTAGGTGATAGGGTATCTTAGCCGATAGGGTGAAGGTGCTGCCCGATGCAGTCTTGTACCTAGATGCCCGATATCATCTTGGTTCATGGATGCATGATACACCTTTGGTTCTAGTCATCCTGTTACCCCTTGTGCATGGGTGCATGTTTTGCTTGTGGCCGATATGTGTGGCTTGGCGCCCTAGGTTTTGTGGTGACTGACAACATTTTGGGCGAGGGATATGACCTTACCCGATACCCCTTTGGGTGAGGGATAGTGCTACCCGCCACACCTTTAGTGAGGGTCAGAGACACCTTTGATGAGGGATGCGCCTAGCCCAGGAACCCTAGTTGATGAGATACGGAAGATAGGTTGTGACCAGTGACATGTTTGTTACCTAAGGTTTATGTTAACTGAGATGATAAGATCATGGTTGTGTAACCTCTAAGGATGTATCCTTAGGGGTGGTTGTGTTCATAATCATGAATGCTGTTCTAATCTTATGCACCTAAAATCTTAATGGCACATGTTCTCTAAAGATCTGTCTTTGGTGATCCAGTTATCTCTCTTAATGTACATACTAACCATGTAGGTGTTATCAATTGAATTCATAGCCAAGTAAGAGCTATAAGGTGTATGTGTTTTGTATAACACTGAATTATGATGTTCCTTGTTGATGAGATAACATATACAGAAAGGTCTGATGACCTGATAAAGGATGAGTGCCTGCTTGAGGTGTTATCCTCTCATGATGTCATGCGGGACTGTTATTCCATGATGTATGATGATGAAGTCTTGAGAGGCAGTGGAATTATGTGATGAGGGATTGAGATCCCATGGCAATATGATAATGGAAGTTATAGTGGGACACAATGTTGTTTATGTTTTATAACCTGGTTGCCTCAACAATTCACCGAAAATATACTAATTAGTTATAGTGGAACATTTCATGTAGTTTTGCCCTGGCCATAGATCCATCATCGTCAGTAGCTGGTGATGGTGAAACATGTTTATCATGTGGGATATTGTTGAATATTCGGGGTTTCTCCTAGCTGAAAATAGGAGGATTAGAGTGCAACTGTGGTTGTGGACTCAAGATGTGTATAAGAGCATGGTGAATAGGCCCATGGCTTAGTGTGATGGAGCATGGATGGTTCATGGCTCAGGAGCTCGGTGAATAGGCCCGTGGCTCATGATATACTAGCGCCATGACCTGTACCAAGGTGGGCTAGAGAAAAGGGGAAGCCTGCAGAGTTGACCCTGTGGCTGAGGCACTTAAGCAAGAGACTGCAGCCCTTCTTTGGTTATCGTGTCTTGACCATGAGGAGGTGAGGTCATGGAGTCCGGCTCTTCCATTGACCTTTTATGGAACCGGTTTTGGGCTTCGTAGTCGAAGGTTGGATTTGAGTGGTACGACTCACTTCCTCAGGGCATAATAAATCGTAATCCAGACGTATAGTATATACAACTTAGGGTAAAACATGGAACATTTGTTGAGGTCTTGCTTGTAAAGTTTCTCTAGTTATATCTTGCAGTTATTTTTACATTCCTCATATTTTGTGATAAGTTCTTATAAAGCTTATATTGTCAATCACGTTCCATAAAGAACATCTTGTTATATGCCCCTTGGATATCTTGGTAAGATTGTTAATAAAGTTAATTCTGCTCAGTATGCTGCTCATTTAATCTGCTTACTTTGGTTATCTACTTAAGCTTCTCTGAAGTTTTATAGTTCGGTGGGGAGTTATGTTTCTCGCTGGGACTGTGTGTCTCACCCCACTGGTTTACAACCTTTTTAGGTGATCGTGCTAGATGTGGTGGTGGTAGTGAGGTTGCGGCCGAGCAACAAGAAGAACAGTAGGAGGCAAGAGATGGATATGATGCTGTTTTGGTTGTTTTGTAGTAGAGTCCTAGAGTCATCCCTATCTTTTCAAGTTCTTGGAGGTGTTTTGACGATGTATTATGATGTATAGCTGATGTAGCTTTATTTATCCTACTGTTGGCCTGGTATGGCCTGTTCTGTATATAAACATGTGGTGAACTCTTTGTGCCTATGTAACAACTGGTTCTTATAAGATGTGGACACATATCAAGGTTTATGTATGTTTATATAACATGTTTCCTTGCAGGATAAGGATCTGGATGCAATAGTTTCTTTGTTATCTGCTTTCCGCAATCGATTTTAATTAACCCTTGTTTTTGGTAATATGAGTATTATGGAAGTTCCACACATTTTCACGTGGCATTGCGTTGTCTGTGTGATGGCGGGATGTCACACACAGGAAGGAAATGTGCTGACTTAGTCAATCTATCAATGATCACCCATACAGAATCATGACCTTTGGTTGTCATAGGGATACCAACCACAAAGTCTGTAGTCACATGATCCCATTTCCACTGCGGTATAGGCAACAATTGTAACATACCTATAGGCTTCTAATGCTCAACTTTGACCTAGTGACACACATCACATCTCACAACGAACTCGGCCATGTCCTTCTTCAAGCTAGACCACCAATACATATCCTTCAGATTATGATACATCTTGGTGGTACGTGGGTGCATAACATACATGGATGAGTGAGCCTCTTACAACACCATCTTCCTCAGATTATCAACATTAGGAACCACAGATCTGCCATGGTAAAAAATTATCCCATCATCTGACTCATGGAAGTCATCACACTTCTCACTACCAAACTCTGATCTAATCTGCTGTATCATGGTATCAACCTGATGTGCCTCTTTGATATGTTGTCTAAGCATGGGCTTCACCTACAACTGTGTCAAAAAACTTACTAGTACCAAAACCTCTAACTGCACGTTCATCTGATGCAAAGAGACCAACATGTATCGCTTGTGTCATACCAAGGAACTCAACTGGGATCTATCTATAGGTGAATACAAAAACTTCCTTCTCAATGCATCTGTCCCAACGTTAACCTTCCTTGGATGGTAATTAATCATGCAGTCATAGTCCTTGATTAATTCTATCTAGCACCCCTGTCTCATTTTCATCTCCTGTTGTGAGAAGATGTACTTCAAGTTCTTGTGATCTGTGAAGATATGACACTTCTCTCCATAAAGGTAGTGCCTCTAGATCTTAAAAACATGGACCACAACATTCAACTCCAGGTCATGTGTCGGGTAATTTTCCTCATGTTTCTTAAGCTGTTGGGAAGCAAAAGAAACCACTTGCTTGTCCTGCATCAGCACACAACCCAAGCCATTCCTGGACGCATCATAGAAGACAATGTATCCTTTCCCTTGCTCAGACAGAATCAACACAAGTGCACTGGTCAACTTCTCCTTCAATGCCTAAAAAGCACGCTGACACCTGCCATCCCAGACAAACGACACATCTTTCCTGGTCAACTTTGTTAAGGGCAAAGCAATAACACTGAAGTTCTTAATGAACCTCATGTAGTAGCCTACCAAACCCAAAAAGTTGCACACTTCTATCGGCGTCTTCGGCTGCTCCCAACCTATCATAGACTCCACCTTCTTGGGATTCACACAAACTCCCTCAGTAGAGATCTCATGCCCTAGAAAAGCTACCACCTTCAGCCAAAACTCACACTTGTTGAACTTGACATAAAGCTGGTGCTGCCTCAACACTGTCAATGCCTGACGGAGATGTTGTTCATGCTACTAGCTATCACGACTATATATCATGACGTTATCTATGAAGACCACCACAAACTAATCAAGAAACAACTCGAACACTCTATTCATCAAGTCCATGAACGTTGTCAGTGCATTGGTTAGCCCGAACAACATAACCACGAGCTCATAGTGACCATACCTCATCCTAAAAGCCAACTTAGGTATGTCATCCTCCTTGATCCTCAGTTGATGATATCCTGACCTCAAATCTATCTTTGAGAACACCGTCACACCAAGCAACTAATCAAACATGGCATCCATCCTCGTCAAAGGATACTTGTTCTTTATCATCACCTTGTTCAACTATCTGTAGTCTATGCACATCTTCATAGACCCGTCCTTCTTCTTTACAAACATCACTGGAGCTCCCCATGGTGACACACTCGACCTGATGAAACCTTTATCAAGCAGATTTTACAACTATTTCTTCAACTCTTCCATCTCTGTTGGAGCCATCCTGTAGGGTGTATGAGCTATCGACTGCATGCCTGAACTAGATTGAACTCAAAGTCAATACCTGGGGAATTCCTTAGAAAACACATCCTCAAACTCCCTGACAACCGACACCTCCTGAATACTAAGACTCCTTGCCTCAGTATCTAGAACATGTGCCAAGAATGCCTCACAATCCTATCTCAACAACTTCCCTGCTATCGTCGTTGATATTAGACACATCGAAATAATCTTCCTATCCCCTTGGAAGATCCACATCTCATCAGTGTTTACAAACTTTGCCTGCTTGGACCCACAATACAATACCACTATATACTTCTCCAGGGTGTCCATTCCAAGGATTACATCAAATCCATGCATATCAAGTGGTATGAGGTCCACTTGTATGTTGTGCCCTGAGAAAGAAAGGACACAGGAAGGACACACCTCCTACAACACTACAAAACCGAATAATGAGGTTTCTAACAACAAACTATCTCTCCAATGACTAATAGGAAAAAGAAAACTTTCAAGAACCTCACGAGTGACAAAAGAGTGTGTTGCACTCGGGTCAACTAAAACAGATACGAAGCAAGAAGAAGACAAATCAGAATGAAATAACTCCATCTGACCTGTCATGACCCGTGGGTTGACCACCACCTCTAGATGACTCATAACATAGAATCTCGCCGTTGCCTATTGTAACGAAACGAGTTTCAAATAAAATTTTCAATTTCCACCCCATATTTTGTGCTATCTCATTTTCCCCTTTGCTTTGTCCTTAATATTGAATTTATGGAAATTTAACGGTCTGGATAACATATTCATGCCAACATAAGGGTTAGTGCACAAACTACCTCTACTATTATTTTTAATAAGGGAAATGATGCAAATGCTCCCAAAAACAAAATAATTGTTGCATAAATAAGATTTTATCAATGGATAATGTAATTATACAAATCTCATGTATAATGGGTGAAAAATAATTAATGTTAAGGAATTAATAACCCCCTTTTATTTTTCTCTCTCTCCTTATGAGTGTATAAAATTATGTAATGTAATTAATTGAGTGGGGAAAGCCTCTTGGTTGGCCTATCTCGAAAATACAACAAGAAAAATTATCATAATACATTTTCACATTAATTTACCCAATTTATACACTAATATATATGTTAATGGGAAATAAATTTACTAGGGACCTTATATGGGGTAAAACGAAAAAGTAAATGCATAGCATTGTTCTAGGTTTTGTCATAAACCTATGGTTAAAATTTGAGGTCATTTGGACTTCATTTGACCCTTCAAATGGATTTTACAAGTTCCAATAAAGTGTGACTATGGAATACCAATCGAATTTCATTTATGTCATTTGATATCCTTGTCACGCACCCCAGACCACTGTCCGATCCCGATCCAATAGCAGCTGCATCATCTTCTACCTCCAGCCTCTTCGTGTACAGTGAACTTGACTGCCTCGACTTCGTTCTCCCTCGTTTCTCGATCTCTTCACGAGATTTCTTCGCCAAATGAACCGTTGTGCTCCGACGCTTCATTCAAGCCATCACTCATTCACTCTTGTGCACTGTGTCCGAAACACCCAACGACACCAGCCAAGGATGCTCTACCCTCTTGTCGTTTCGACTCAATGAGTCTCCTCACCTATAAAAAGCTATCCCTACACCTCCATCACCCCCTAGCAACTCCTCCCTAGTGCTAATTTGGCCCGAAGCTCCCTCTCTTAGCTCTGACATTTCCACCTTCTTCCCTACCTTGCGGCCCTTTTCCTGGATTCTTGGTGATAGCAAAGCCCCAATAAAGTACACCGGTGAGTTCCTCTTGCCTTAAGCTTCGTTTCAAGTACCTATAAGTCCAATTTGGTCAAGAATTGAGGGAACGCCCAAATGGGCAAGCTCCTTCTCCGTAGCCATGGCTGGCGCGTGAGGAAGGAGACAACCGTGAGTTTTTACGAATCTGCCCTCATGCACATCCTATTTTTATCTTTAACGTCAGGGTCAGTTTTGTCATTCTCCGCCCTCTCCTTGCATAAGTCGCCAAGCTCACGTGGCTTTTTCTCGCTCTCTGATTGGTCCAGAGTATTTAATTAATAGAAAATCAATACTTCATCGGAAAAATGCGAATAAATACTCATTGGAAAGCTTGTTTCATGTAGAGTTTGATTTTAAGGTTTTTGATTATTGAAAATCAGTCTTATTTTGATATTTAATGTGTGTACCATCTTAATCATATTAAATATTCTAAAAATGATAACTAATGCATCTTAAGTCCAATTTTGGTAAATAAATATGTTTTCTTAACTAGAAAAATATTAGGAATCGACTAGTTAGGTTTTCAAGCTCAAATTTGATGGTTTGTTTCAAAGGTCTAAATTTTGTACACTTTACACTTAATCTCTTTCAAATAACTAATATATGTAATGAACCTTGTACCTAGGGGTTAAAGAGACTTGGAATTAATCATTTGGTGGAAAAATAACATCTAGGGATCTAAGTCAGGTATGTGCATTCTAACACCTAAGTTGGGAATCTTTTTAATCCAACCTAATTTCCAATTGAGGCATGAGCCATCTACTTGTTGCACCATAACTTGTTTATTGAGAATTGAGCCTATATGCTTGTCACTTTATATCTTGCTTATTTTGAATACTTTGATGATTATTGGGTCTTGGACCCCACCTGCAATGTTGCAAACTTCTCATATCTGCCATTTGAGTATATAAAGCATGTTAATATTTATATGACTAGTTAACTAATATAGTGTACATGAGTACAAACCACCCATAGAGGGCATGTGTATTTCGCCCTGGGGAATGTGCATTTTCTCCCCACTTTTATTTATATTTGAGGTTTGGGATGTGCATTTTCGCCTCTCCTCTTGGATGAGGTTAGGTAGGTGCCTCATCCCTATATTAGCTTAATTTAGTCATAATGTATCATGCTTGCTCTTTACATGTTATTTGTTTGGCAGAAAATCTAAATTGTTCACATGCCTCATACTCTTGAAGTCTCTTATTGTAGTGAATCTTTACTTTGTCGTATGTTACAAATGTACTTGTCCTTAGTCATATTTTGACACATACTTTTCTCTCTCTCTTACTGGGTGACCCCCAACCACCCAGGACCAGGGCAAGGACTAGATCACGGGCAAAGAGTACCAGGACAGGAATAGAGCGGCCATCATGACTCGGTTGCTTTTGCTAGATCCTGTAGTTTGTTGTTCAGGCTATGTTATAAACTTTTGATATAAGCCATGTAATAACATAGGCTCCTCATCTTTTTCTTCCGCTACTACTATTGACATTTATGTATTTGGTACATGCTTATTTAAATGGAATTATTATGCATGCATCCTTCCTCATCAAAGTTTTATGTAATTGAGGGATGCTTTGTATTTTTCGTTAAATTTTAGTGAGGGGGTGATCTCGCCTCCTTACACGCCCCCATCCTCTACTACCCTAAGCAGAAAAACCCACCTAAGATGCATTTCCATGTCCTTATCCTCCTGTACTACTGTTGTACTGATGGTATCTCTATGAGCCCTACTGATTCTACCTCGGCTGTTGTGTCACCTCATCGTCTCTCACTGGACACTCCTGATGTCATGTCTTCCCACATTTGTGCCAAGCTCAGGTCTCAAACTACGACCTAGATGACCTTGTCACCGACATTAAAACAATGTTGTGAGCTCCAATAGGTGGAAGACTATGAACTCTATACTCAGTGACCACTGCATCTGAGCACTGTACCTCTACAGTGCTGGTTGTGTAGAAAACTTCAGCTTCTTAAAGCCACCCGACGACTGCCCCTGGAACTGTGCAGAAATCTTCCTGGCACTCACCTCCCACTTCTCTACCACATACCTCTCGATTCATTGAACAGACTCCACAAATGTGGCAAACCACTCCCTATTCTCCAAGGCCACAACTAGGGTAGTCAACTCATCGTTCAACCCCTTCTCAAAATGACATATCCTCTCATCATCCATGGAAGCCGTGTGGACAGAACCGAAGAAGTTCCATAAAATTTGGCCCATACTCGTTGATTGTCATGGATCCCTGCCAGATTTGCTCAAACTGGATGATCTTCTCATCCAAATACGTATTCATGAAGTACAGACTGACAAACTCATGTAGGAACTCCTCCCAACCAACTACCACTACCAGTCTCTTCTCCTCTTCTATGGCCCACCAATTGCCAACACTCCCCTTCAGAAGATACACTGCTTGCTTCACCTTATCAGCTTCTAGGATGCTAAGGATCTTAAAGGCTTTCTCAAACTCAGTAAGCCATAGATCCGCAACCATAGGATCAACTATCCCCGCATATTCCACCGCTCCAACACTATGAAGCTACTCAAAGGTCTTCCAAGTTCTTGAAAATTCTGCACTAGGAACCGATACCCTAGACTAAGGTGTGGGCATCATGTCTGCCATATGCGTCATCGTAGCCATAAACTGCCCAAAAAGAGACTGAAAGGCAAGATTTTCAATCATGGCTGGGTCAAATAGGGGACCCTCAGGCACCCGATCTTCTTTTTCCTGGTTCATTGCACCTCCTCTTGGTGCATCGACACTACTCTAAGCAGCGTGTTCTTCATGTTCTCCAGACATCTTTAAGATTTCTTCTTCTGCATAAGCAGAAGTCACTATAAGATAGAGTGGAGGATACAAGAATAGACACAAACCCTAGTCCTAGGTCCCTATAAACTCAGCACACCTAAAGCTCTAATACCAACCAATGTGACACCCTTTGCCACACACAATGAGTTTGATAAAAAACAAAGCGCAGAAACCAACACTACTAAGGATTACTGAAAAACACTAGAAATTAAAATTGATCATGGTAAGACACAACATCAGAAAGCTTATCACAAGGAGATCCAAAGACACTTTTCATATGCATTATATAACCTGAAACAATGTTATGTATAACATGATGCATAAGAGGACCACCAGTCACACACAATATATGTTTCACTTATATCAACCTGTACAACAACCAACTATACAACAAGAGGCAATCAAACACAAAACTCTCATTGATATCATCATTAAAAACATGAGAAAAGCCATATACAAAACTATCCCCAAGGACATGAGTGTACATGGATGACTATAGGAATCTAACAATAAAAGACTAGCAAGTATCACTCCAACCTTAGAAGCTACTATCCTTCTTGCTGTTGCTCGAGCTCCACATCATAATCTCTACGTCCTCATGCACGAACACCTAAAAGATGTGGGAAACCCACATGGTGAGATTCCAAATCTTAGTGGGAGATATAACTCTCCACCAACTCTATTATAGCACAAATATGACATGTAAAGAGCATATAGTAAGGCCATTACTATGGTATGCAAGTGCAGTACTGATATAAGTAGAACAATCAATATCATCAACTAAGCATATTAGATTACTATAATAGAGCATATATGATTAACTAAATAGATATGGTAGCTGCATCAATCGGTAGAACAGTTATATGACTAAGAAGGAATATGAAGAACATGTATCTCATCTATCAACTATACTATATAAGGCAAGCAAGGCCTCATCTGATATTTTCATATTTGATCCTATGCAAGTATGCTACATGGTTGATTACATGTTTTATTATGCCCCAATGATTTGACTCGTACCACCCAAATCCAACCTACCATTACTAAATAAAAATTGTGGCATACAAGGTCCATGGAAGAGCCAAAATCCATGACCTCACCCCCTCGGTCAGTACGAGTGAACGTGCAGTGACATCACAAGTCAAACTGCTACGAGCGACATATAGTCCAGCTATAGAAGTCTAGCCCACCTTGGTACATGTCATGGAACTAGTGTAACTGAGCTACGTCCTGCAACCACACTTCTACTAGGGTATGTCCCACAGCCATTCATGTATCACATATCACTGAGCTACGGCCTGCAGCCGCACTCCTATGAGGGTATGGCCTGTAGCCAATCCTATATAACATATTTCTAGGAGACCATCTCATGCATGGTTGTCTCATATATCCTGGACGTAAGGGGATATTCATCCTCACCCCCTTATATTCAAAAATATGCACTCCAAGTTAAACTCATATCACCATCCAGCAAATGCTGACACTGAATGGATCTATGGCACATGGCAAAACTACATGTTCAAGTTCCACTTAATTAGTTAGGTGCATTATAATATCTTTTACCATCAATCAAGTTATAACATACAAATCCAGAAGAACTTCAATGAGATAAGGGCATAACATAAATCCAAAAATATAAAACATGTATGGTAAGAACTTGTCACACTATCACCACATGGTGCATGTATTACTGCCATTGGCATCATCATTATCAAGCCACATGCCATGGGATACCAATCCCTCATTTCATCATGGGAAACATGATCTCATAATAGGCAACCGCCATTGTTAGGTCATAGGACCCAATCACCACATTCTTGCATCACATGTAAAATCAACATGCCTCACAAGGGCATATACAACCTATCTCACATCATAGCTATCAAAGCACACATTATCTATGGTCATGAAATTCATAACACCTGCATGGTTAGAAGATCATAATCAAGGAGATAATCACATAACATCATAACCATCCATGATAAGGAAATAAGAAAGACTTGTTCACTATTAGGGTTTAGGGTTTGAGTTTCCTCTTTTTAGCCGATCAGGGTTTACAAGGTTAGGGTCAACCAACCATCCTAGTTTCACCACCCTCTATCATCTTGGAGTGTAATAGCATTAGGTAATATCATTAGAATAGATTAGATAACACACTAAATAACATTATACAAGTTCATACATGATTATCATTAGGTGTTCATATGTACTTCATAACCACCTATCATCACCACATGTAACCACATAGACACATGGGTCGCCGCCACCCTCCATGACATGTCACGAATGCGACATCTACCATGGGTGTCTCGACCCTCAATGCCATCACCATGTCACAACTCATCTCCTTCATGTCGCGCCTGTGACAACATGGTTAGGGTTAGGTCTTCGTCTTGACCATCAACTATGTGTCACGACCGCAACACATCAACCACCACTTTGTTGCGGCCACAACACTTCTTGATCGTGATCCAACACACCAAGGGTTATCTCACCTAGGTCAAGGCAAGGAACTAAGGGTCACTAGGATTCTAAGCACTAAGGGTTCTCACCCATCAGAACTAGGTCCAACATCAGCACAAGGAAAGGACATCTTGACCCCAAAGCCAACTAGGTCGCGGCCAACCACCATGGGCCACGTCATGACTACGACGCCCATGAATGTGTCTTGGCCACCAAGCTAGCTAGGTCATGACCACACCAAGGATGAACATCCAGGTCCCAAAAACAAAACCCAACAAAGGAAGAATCGTGATCACCATGAAAGGAAACCTCAAGCAAACTGATCTCCACAAACTTTAAGGCAAAGGTCCAAGAAAATCATAAACAAAGGAAAAGAAACCATGCCCAAGATAACTAAAACTGAGACTAAATTTTATCTCACCTCAAGGTGCACAAACACCAAACATGAAGGCTAGATCAAGGGTCAACCATGGAGAAGGAACTCCATGAAACAACATCTATAAAAAAAGGGCACAAGAAAGATTGGGGTTTCAGATTGCTTCCAAACCAAGCATAATGACTCTACTAAATGAGTTCTAGGGTTTAGAATGATATAATAGCATGATGGAGAAGAATTATAGATAGAGAAGATAGAAACAAAACGTAATGAGAAGTGCTATAATACAGAGGGTTTAGTGTGATATAACCCGCCTTAAGAAGATCACCACCAAAGCTCCAAGCACACGATCCAGGGGGTTGGAAAAGCTCCACCAAAAGATCCACACTCAGCCTCAAGAGAACCTCAAGAAAGGGGAAACACCAAAGTCAAAGGTTTGATCAAGAAAGAGAGAAAAACCTCAAAACTGAACCAAAAGAAAGAAGGGGGAAAATAGAGAAGAAACTCCCTCACTTGGGTGTGGCCTTGTCAATACATGGCCTATTACCCTTTTAATGAGGAGCTTACTCTCAAGAACGACCACCACGTCAAAACACAAAATAAGGCCAAGAAAGAGGAAGAAGATGGGGTAGAAGATTCAAAGGAAACACCAAAGAAAGAAGATAAACACTCACAAAGATTGGAGATGACCAAGGATCACGACAAGCACCACATGCAAGGGATGAACCACCTCCATGGCACCAAGAACACTCCTTCTTGCTCCACCAAGATCCAAGTACAAGCACAAGAGAAAGGAGGAAGAAGATGACAAAAAAGAACCACTTTCATGGAGAGCAGAGGGTTCATACAACAAAGGAGGAGGGAGGTAAGACAAAGGATGAGGTGTCAACAAGATAGGGCTCCAAAGAGACACTTGTCCACTAAAAAGACCAACATGCATCCACATGAAACCACTTAAGCATGACATGCAAGACATGGTGATACACTCTAGGTAGTGTCTTGACCACCTAAGAAACTCCACCCTCTATGTCACGACCGCGACACACCAAGGGGCTCCATGGTTGCGACACACCCTAACAACACTACTAGGTCATGACAGCAAGACCACCACAAGCAACCTGGGTCAAAGCACACCTCTCCAAGCCTTTGTCTTGAACCAAGAAAACCTTGGTCATGACCACCACACCAAGGGGAAGTGTCTAGACCATGACTCTCCCTAAAAAAACCCTAGGTTACGACCTAGGTCGAGACAAACCAACAAAGGTCACAAGGTCAAAGAACACCAAACCTAGAAAACCCTAATCACCACACTCTCTCTCATGAATCCAAGACAGAGATGGAACACTCTAGAGGTGGAAAATAGCACATAAACCCCCTATATTGGGTAAATTGCAATTTGCACCAAAACTAGCACAAAAAGCACAAACATCATCCAAACCAGCTGAAACTGGAAACTTGAACTCTCCACAATCTCTAATCACATCTCAAAAGATTAAAGCAAGGTCCTAAGCATAATATCAAGCCAAAGAAAACATGGTTACCCCAAAGCTCAGGTCAGGGTCCTTACAATTCCACTAAACTACTAAAGTTTCATTATTCAATTAAACCTTTTATGCATGCTTTTCATGAATAGACATGAAAACATGATGAGACCAACTATGATAGGTATAATTCATGACTTGGTATGAGTAATTGATTGGAAACCTAATTGGTTTTATGATGTTAAAAGAAAAAAAATCTGAATACATGTTCAAACAATCATGTGTTGTTAATATTGTTCATCTTTTGTCATTAAATTTATCTATTAAATGGAATCATAATAAATATGTGAGTAAATTGATAATTTTGGGTAGGGATGGTAGTGTTGTTGATATGATGTGATTACTATCAAAACCATAACCATACCTGAAGAAAAATCAAACACCATATGTGTACCATATCCACTGTGGTTTTTCTGAAACCATATCCACACTATCATTAAACCACAGTTAATTTCACCACACCACACCACACCTAATTGTGAATAAATGCCTATTATTCATAGTACCGTTATACATAAATTTATAGAGTTCTATAAAATAAATGGAATAACAACATAGATGATTTGAAACAATAATGTTCTCTTCATGTTAAATTAAAATAAGAAAATTTGATTTATGTAAATGGACATTTTAAAAAATAAAAATATAAAGTTTCCCAAGTATATACTTTTTGGTATTTAGATTTCAAACACCATTCTCTTCTAAAAACCCTCATGAAGTCTCCTTCTATTAATATACCTTCTATCTTTAAAAAAAATCATTCCATTTAAAACATTTCCTCAAGTCTTTTTCTGTTAAGTTGTCCTCCTAAATTTTAAGAATGTAAGCTATATTTCATTCTTCTTTATATTTTTTTATTGAGAGGGACGTCAGATAACATTTAAAATTAGATATAGTTGTATATTCTTTATAAGAGAGAGGATCCAGTTAAAATTATTGATACATGAGTAGGGATGGGCATGGCTTGGTCTAACCCTAAGACCATAGACCAAACTACATATAGTGGATTGATATTTTCCAAAATCAAACTTGACTGCTAAAGGATCTAGTTTGAACTTGAATGTGGTAAATTTTGTTTAAATTAAGTCTAAAACCATCACTACCTAGTATATACTAGTTGCACATTTTAATTAAGATCACTAATAGTTTGATTCAATTTGATGTCAAGTTATTGGTGGTCTTCAATAATAAGTATACTTTATTAAATTGAGATGAATTTGATTGTCTAAATATTAGATGGATTTTTTTGTATACTACATGTAATTATTAAATTTTAAATTATTTTGAAGGATTATATATATAATCAACTAAAACATTGATATAAAAGTCATTTACAACACTAATAAATAAATATAATGTTAGAATAATTTGAAAGTTTGTCTATTATCAAATGCATCATCACTAGAATATTTGCTTGAGAACACACACACACACACACACACACACACACACATATATATATATATATATATATATATATATATATATTTATATATATACACACTCACACACATACTCATATACAAAGTTGGGTAGGTTTCTTTTGATCGGTTAACTAGTTGCACAAACTATAACCAAACTATCTAAGGGTAGTTAGAATACTTTGTAAACCAAACTTGATTACACTACCCATCTAGACCATACTTAACTAGGCATAAGACATACTGAATGACAATAGAACAGACACAAACCCTAGTCCTTGGTCCCTATAGACTCAGAGAACCTAAAGCTTTGATACCAACCAAACTGTGACGCCCCAACATGCCACAAATGAGATTATTCAAAACCAAATGTGGAATTATAACTAAGCACGAAAATTACCAAAAACATAAGAAATTAAAACCAATTTCACAAAAGCACCATAATCCAAAAACTTATCACAAATAAGTACACAAGCATGTCACATGCATTACATATCATATTACAAGGTGCTTACATCACTATGCATCATCATTCCTGTCATCAAACTATTACATGAGATATTTGTTTCACATATATACATATACACATGCCATATCTTACAACCATGGCTCACAAGCCCAAAAACCTCATATCCACAAAATACATCGAGAATGCCCCCAAAGACCTGAGTGTATAGGGACGATATCTAGGACTCTATTACCAAAAGACTAGAAACACATCCAACCTAATCAGCTCCTGCACTTGCTGTTGCTCTTCCTCAGCTGCACGATCTCTACCCCTTCGTGCATGACCGATGATATGCAACAGGTTATTAGTTTGCCATTCCAGATGCAACAATTGGCTGCAAATCAAGTACAAATCATGTAGGCATTAGCGGGTGTAACCAACGAACTCACATTCTAATAAAGGAGTGCAATGACTTGCGCTAAGAGAACCAGAAATTGTGAGAGGAAGTGGTGAAGATGAAGGAAGCCACTTCCACAAGCAATGTGGCATCTATTGAAAGGTAGCGGACAATCACCACCAAGACAACCTTTGTAGTAGATACATATGTGCATTTGAAGGCTGACATGCTAATGGATGCTATGCAACCTATAGAGTTATTAAATGAAGTTGCCACTTCCACATGCACTCTTCCACTGGAGGAAGAGGAATCACAGGAAACTGCTAGGAGAAGGAGAGTGCCCATTGGGGACGATAATCTTGCCACCTCCCCAACATCACCAGGGTACTCAACAAACAATAATGAGGACAAGAGACTCAAAGTATTGTAGAAGTAGAATGCCCTTCAACGTTCAGAACCAACAATTCCCACAAAGCATGAAGAAGCAGTGGGAGAAAATGACATCATAACAATACAACCTAAAGTGAGGGGGAGTTGACCAAAACAACTGAAGATGTAATGGACGGGATGGACCCACTGTTCAACTATAAGGCTCCACCCCTTCCACATGATTATGATAGTTTCATGAATGAAATACTTCTAGATGAATTGATCGCAAGTGGAGGCCAACCAATCTCCTTCTAAGCAGAGCTGGGATAAATGGTGTTAGAGATTGATAATGGGAACATGGATCACATGGTCACTGATGCCTTACTAGAATGGGAGAAACTAGTGTTCCCTAACCCTCCTATACCATTTGTCACCAGGGATGATCCAATCCTAACAACACCACCTCTACTACCATGAAAAATGGTGAACATGGACATGACCTCAATGATGGGGATGTTGGTATGTGATGTTCATGTCCTAGATAACATCCTAAATGATGAATAGTCAGGACAAGATGTCGTCTACCGTAACAATCAGTACCATCTGACAAGGGACGACTTGTGTTCTATTTTTCAGCATCAAGCAAATATAACCAGAACCTTTTTCAAGATCTTGTGTGAAACCATCATTGAAGAGTTCATGCACAGGGATAAAAACACGTCAGTGTTCAATGCAACATCCAACTTAGCATCCCATCTTTTCAAAGAAAGAAATGATACCACATCCATCCAAGAATTACAAGATGCCTTGGATAGAATCAGAGACTTAAAGTTCATCACTCTTCCTTTTAAAAGGGATCAACCACTGGCTCCTCATAGTGGCTGACCTTTCTGAAAGGAAATTTATCACATACAACTTTAGCACCAAAGACCTTCCATGTGGAAGAATGGTCTTTGAGAAACCAGAACATAGGATGATACAAGAAGTTCTAACCCACCTAAAAAGGTTGATACTAGGCGTTAGCGGGTGTTATCACCCAAACTGGAAAGAAATTTACATCGACTGCATCTTTTCCCAGGAAAAGAAAAATTTATGTGACAATACTTTCATAGCACTGAGGATGATTGAAGCCATAAATAGAGGAATTCTGATGGAACAAATTGCCAATGAAGATTTACATGCCTTGTGAGGGAAATATGTCATGGAAACAATTCATGATAGGAGATTCTTCTATGACAAATGAATGACGGATATACCAAGGTGCACATACTCCCTAATTCCTCTACTTGAGAAGAAGCCCTGGAGAGAGCAGTTGAAAAAAATTCAAATAGGAACCCAGAAATAAGGCGCCCAAAGAAAGTAGAAAACAACAACCTTCTCCCCCCACCTCCTAGTAATGAACCTACAACATCCACACTTATCCCTGAAGCCCCATCACAAGTTCCTAAACCTACTGAGAGGGCATCAACTTAGGATATTGAAACAACAACAACTAGTCCCAAACAAAAAGAACCACCAATTGTACAACCCTCTACAAATAACATCATATAAGTAACCTCAACTCTAAGAAATTCCTGAAGAAGAGAGTGCAGTACACACAAAAGAAGAAGCACAAGATGCCCAACCACCAGAATGGCCACAACCTACAGATTTGATAATGCTAACCTTCGAGAACTTTGATGAATTAGCATGTTATGGGCTATCTGCAAAAGAAGTTCACTTTCTTTTGGATGTACTCTAACCAAGGGAGATTGATCTTGTTGTCATTTTTGATGAGAAAATGTACAAATACTGCTCCCAAACCTCTATGATATATTGACAATAGGAGGTTACATGAATGTGAATGTCATGTCCTCTTGCCATTTACTTCTGGCCCTTGATCTCTCCAATGTGTATATGGCATTATATGACATAGTGGAAGATGTCGTATCCAAAAAGGAATTTGGAGAGCTACAAAGGCTGATTGAGCACTTAAAATACAATGTGCCAATCTCGCATGATGGACATTGGGTACTACTATCGATTGACATCGTTAACGGAACATTCATTTTTTTTATAATAGTTCAGAAGTAATGTTTAGTAACAAGAGCACAAAATATATAAAATTACTAACATCGTCATCAAAGAAAAAGCCACCGAAGTAGCCAACAAGATTGTTGAGAGGATCTAAATGTATGGCCGCTGCATTCTAGATGACCTCAAATTTAAGAAACCACAATTCTATCATAGATGCTTACAACAAGAACCTCTATCAAATGACTTTGGCTTTTACATACTCTTATGGATGCAAATGCTAGCCACATTTGACCAGAAGATTGAGCAATATCAGGACGACTACTACTACCATCTCCAATGACAATATGCTATGAAGATCTTAGCTTCAGAATGGTCAATCTCAAATAATCAGCTATGACTCGTCTGTTCTAGATCAACCTCATCCTTTCACACCTGAGGACAGGTTGGAAGATAAGTTTGGTGAGGTATGAACATGCAAACATGGTATGACTCTACATGAAATATTTCAACTCTCCCCTGCTTAACAAACTTTTGATCAGACTAAATGGCCAATTTTGACTTAATCTCTGTCTATGTATATATCCTTGTTGAAATTTTGATGTATAAATAGTCTACAAAGGAAAATTTTGAATCCATTTTTCCCAGATAGTATCATAACCCCAACTCTTAGACTTTCTTGTCTTTAGGATAGCTCTTATCATAATTATTTCATGAATGTCAAATTTGGGCTATTTAATCTACTTAAAAATCTTAAGTGTGATAATATCTTAACGTCAGCCTTACATCAAGATATTGTAGAAGACACAAGGATTCTTGTCCTCTAGGGAAAAACCTCTAAGCAAGGAGGAGTTCATTTAATACACTCCTGATTGATCACCGTGATTCAAAGTAAGGTAGGAAACCAAATAACCCTAGCATGGAGGAAACAACTAACCCATCTAGTGTAATAAGCCCCTCTTTGGGATCAAAAGAGGCATGTTATCCCAATTTCCCCCCAAAATTCTATCATCCCAAAGATTTTGAGCTTGAATAAAAGCCAAGAAGAATAATATAATGAGGGTTGTGCCTGAGAAGATGTTGAAGGACTTTTCCTGACTGGCCTATAGCCACACTCATGAATGCAAATATGTCGTTCCTGGTAGTGGAGTCTAAAAGCCAACTTTTACACACCTGCATTTCAAAGGGGGAGCTCACACAACCACCTAACATTACATCAGGGCCCAATCGGGAAACACTTTCCTTAAGACAACCAACATGGTTGAGAAAACCTGAGAAATGTAGGAAAAATAGTATCCCAAGCCTACCCAACACAATAGCTAGGAATTCCAAACAAATAAAAGATGGTGTGAAAGCTACCTCTTCCAGAACCTTGTGCAAGTACAACCTAGAAAAGGATCATCGGTGCATCATGAAGAAGATATCTTTCTGCTAAAGAAAGTCCTAACAGGCATTGTGAGTACCACAACTCCAACTTGAGAGGAAGAGCCTCATGACCTACAACACGTTGTCCTAATGCATACGTTTTGACATAAAACTGACATTATCACATTGTTCACACTCACAAAAACAATAACTAATAAAACCCTTATAAGTCATTCAATGCTTTAATTCTATTTGTTAGCCTGAGGATAGACTAGAATTAAAGTTTGAGGGAGTTGATAACATCCAATTTTGTAGATATCACATGCCTTATTTCACCTCTATTTCTCTCCTGTCATACAAATTTGTATTCACTTTCCATTTATTTTGCACATAATTACTACCCTACCCTTTCTGAGGATGAAAAAGATGTCTCATGTAGGTAATCAAGGGGCTAAAGCATATTACCATGGAGCAGGACCACCACTGGTCCATTACCGATGGTCGCATCATGGCCATCAGTGTTTACCAATGGACCTTGATGGTGGTCAGTACCCCCATCTCCGGCACCAGACGACAGTCCCGTGCTACCACTAGATACCATCCGTCACTGTCCTAGACGCATCACCAAATGGTGGTCACAATAATCCAACAACCAGTAGGCACGCAAGAATTATCAAGTGATGGTCAAATGAACCTATCTTCCGGTGGTAGACCTGCCCCAACAGTTGGTGGCCCGACGGACTCATCAAATGGTAGTCCACCAGCACGGGCCACTGATGGCCATCTAGTGAACCACCAACCAAAGGTCTAGCAAGTCTGGTCAATTGATGGTCAGGAACCACATCCACCCAATGGTTGTCGACCGATGGTCCATCTTCTCGACCAACCGATGGTCTAGTAGACCCACATACCAGTGCTGCATCTTTACGATCACTGATGGCTACCAGCCGATGGCAGCCCTGATAGAACTGTCACTCAAGATCGTTAAGCATGTGGCCTGAGGAAGATACCTGGGATGCTAGGGGCACAAGTAAAGAACCACTTGCTTACACCTATATATAGAGGACCTCCATCAATGTACAAAGGGTTGCAAACGCCAAGGATGAGGTGACACTACCAGAGAAGGATCTCACCACCGCCTACTACCATGGTCATCAGTTGTCAGTAATGAAAGGTGAGAATTCGACATAGAATGTTACACTGCTTTGGCCTTTGTATCCAACTCTACTCTGACACTTCTCCAATAGAAGGAGGAAGAAGAGCAGGGCTTCGCCAACACCTCACCCAGTCCAGATCAGGAGGAAGCATATGGCAATCGGTTGTGGCCATCGCCTAGCTGTAGTTGGTGTATCATTTTCTTCCCTTTCTAAAATCATCCTACTTCACCTCCTTCTTATAATCCTCCTCCCTAGCAGCACTCTATGCTCTTATTCATATGTAAATCTATAATATTGCTCACTAACATGAGTGGCTAAACATATAACTTTAGTTGGGAGTAGCAACTAAGGCAACATATAGCTTAGCTAGGTTAGGAGTAGCCACTAAAGCTCTCCCAACATGTATATACTTAATTCCATTTGAATATATATATGACCATAGAAATGATTATCTCCATACTCTTGTTCTCAACTCTTCACTTGCATGATTAGCTACCATCTTGTGATGTTTTATTGTTAACTCCTCAAAAGAGTAGTGAAAACTCTATCTAAATGTTATGGAGTTGCATGGATACATGAGAATGTTGGAATTCTAAAGCTAATAATCATTTGGTTATTCTTGTGATTGTTTGTTTGCCATCTCAAAAGAAAGACAACCTTATACTCTAGGTCTATCCTAAGCTCGAGAGAGGAGGGAATAGACATATATGATGATCACCTGTAATCTTGCTAAGGGTATATAAAGGGTATGAGTATTGCATGTTGGTGATAGATCATACTAGGTGATACCCCATCCAAGTTCCTGTCATATTTTGTTATCATGTGCTTGCTTGCTTTTATTCTCATGTTGTTTCTTTTATTTTTTCCCTTAATTGTTTTATTTGTTTGGAGTAACACCGTTCCATAACAAACACCATCTTATCTTACTTCCTTGGTTGGTGTAATTGAGATAAGACTCTATGTTCTTAGCACTCATCGCCCTTGTCCATGTGGTTCAACCCTGATTACTACATCAAACCATGTATAATAGTTGTGGGATCTTGAGAGTCGAGTTATAAATTTAAGAGTCTGCCTACTCTAGAACCGCTCCATTTTAGACGTGTGATTTAGGCCGGTCAGTTTGCAAGACCAATTTTGAAGGACAAAATCTGCTTTATTGGGGGAGTGTTGTAACAAACTGAGTTTTAGGTAATTTAAATATTTACACATATACATTGTTCATAAGAAATATATTTAATTTCGTTAGTCATTGAAATAAATTAAATACATCCGCAATAATAAATATGATTATTATAAATCTATTTAAAACAATACTTGGAGTTATTCACCTTAAACACCAGCCTTGGTATATTATTAGAGAGTCCATAGGCTGCTACACTCTTTTATAGTCATAAAATACTTACTAAATGCTACCACTAATTAATGGTCTAACTTAACCAAAAATATGATTTTACTCAGATACTTCTAGATCTAGCCTACCAATGTCTAGATTTTTATGCCATTTTGACCTTTTTTGCCATCCATTAATTATTTAAACTTTCCTCTTAAATTTCATTTAGTTACATTTATCTGCCAATTCCATTTAATTCTCCATAAATATCCACTCCCCCTCCTTTGGCTAGCGTTGTGCAGTTCCTCTTTGTGGAATGCAGTCGTGACTATTTCCCCCTATAATTTCCTCCCTCTCAATTCCTCTTCCTTCCTCCTCTTCCAATCCCTCTTCATTGTCTATAGTCCTCTCCCTTCTCCTCTTCTTCCTCTTTTCCATCCTCCCTTCCTTTCTCTATTTTTTCCTTCTTCCACATTCTTCCCCACACAACCACAACAATCAATAAACCCTTGATGACACATCTCTTCTTCTCCTTTCTCCTCATGCTTGGCCACTTGAGTATGCTTAAAGTCAGCATCCTTTACTGAGAGTATATCATCTACATCCCAAGCATCTCAACACCTCCTTATGTTATTCTCCTTTCTAGAACTAGATTTATTGAGGAGGCAAGGTTTGCCAAGTTAAGCGAGTAAATCTTTCCTTGGGACCGATGATAGGGCTGCCACGAATCATCGACGGATCCGTTATGGACTATAAGAATCTACTTTTTTGGTACAACTCTGGTTCATATCGTCTCCCTTTCTCTTTCTTGATCATCCTCACAACCATCATAATATCTAAGTATGATTTCTACGATCCCTACATGATGTATATTAACATAGTTATTAATTTATAATACTTGTTTACTGATTGGTATGTAGAGACCTATTAGTTCATGATTCATTTGATTAGTACGCAACCATCTTTCATCTTTATGAAGCCTATTCCATCATATTTTCTTGCATCTAGTCAAATGTATAATTGTAATAATCTTGGTTATAGATCTGATCTCTCTTGTGCATATAATCCTTCTAAGAAACCACTTATCATCATTCTTAAAGGATACTAATTGATATATTTTGAGTCAAGCTATTACAATGATGTAGTAAATATTAGTCCAAAATAATCATGTATATATAATACACTGAAAAATGATTGACTTTGCACAATGGGTTTGTATTTAAATTATACCATCACCATACATAATATATTTGTAAAAAACTCATGTTATCAATGACCACCATTCCAATCACACCTTTCTAAATTAAATCAATAAGTCTTAGAGTCGATTAGTTTCTTGCTCTAGATTAACAACAATACATATATCTTTATTAGAATTTGACATGTTCTGTGTAATGCAAGTGACATGATTAATACATTTCTAGGAGGAGAATGTGATTTTGAGTATCAAAATACCCCTTTTGAGTTAGATTGGGAAATTGTAGATATGTACTTCTCACTTGAGATATTTGGAGCATTATCCTCTTTTGATACATTTTTCTCTTGCATTCTTTTGAATGAAGCATCATCCTTTAATTGTTATAAATCAAATAACTTCTTGAAAATATCATTGAATGTTCATAATATTCATTGTTGAGGTTATTGAACTCTCATTTATATTATGAATTAATTACCACTTTCCAAACTCCATTATACAAGAAATAGTGACACATTCCTAGTATAGTTTATCATATGAGGGGGTATTAGGCCTTCGTTGCACATACCCCTTGGGCTTGGTCCCTAAATCAGGGGTGTTTGGCCTTAGTTACATACATTTCTTGAACATAGTTTCTAAATCGGGGATATTTGTCCATAAATGAACATAATCATTGGGTCATAGACCCTAAATTGGTAGTTTGTGGTGGCGCAACTACCATTGTATTGTTAGATGTTACTAGTCTAGTTGTTCACATTTATATTGGTTGTTTCATATTTATGCATTGTTACAATTTATTTATTGGCAAGTTGAATTGATTGACGAATTTACTATCCTTGAAATCCCTCCTAATCTATATTTTGCATAAATATTTTTTCATCTCTTATTTCATTCCACTAATTCTTATTTAATAGTATTCCACTTACATTTTCAACTTCTCTTCTAAGTCTTTCTTCACATTTTGCAAATAGCATTTCTACTACATACCTGTTGATGTCTTTCATGTTTCTTATGGTTTTGGATATTCTAAATACCCAGAGCAGGAGATAGATAGGATGATATTGATACTCAGGATCAGTAGGTTACCTTTGAGGAATAGAAAGAGAGATGGCCATGTTGCCCTGTTTAATTCTAATTTCATATTTAGACATGTAACACGCTCTTGGAATGAACCTTTAGTTTTTGGGACAAATATTTGACTTTGCCACTGTTTGGCTATTTTTATCTCTACTTACATACCACTATGCTTGATTATCCAAAATCTGTTAGCATTTATTTTCATGGACAAATTTTGTTGCAGTTATTAAATTATTTAATTAGGATTGGATATATCTTGTTTGAAGAGTGAAGTCAGGGAACCACAACCCCACATTTATAGCAAGATTAGATCACATTACAAACTTATTGAACAATATAATCATCATTAATTCATAGCATATGGTTTGCATGCATCATCTTATAGACATACCCCAAGTAACATATAAATATGAAAAATACACTTAGAGAGCCTCATATTTCTAAGCAAGATAGATCAAACCAGAGTCATTCACATTATAATAATTCTTAACCAAGATTACCATTAATTGAACAAATCAAGGATTTTCATATTACTTTATCATATTCAAAAGCATAAAAATGCACTTTTTGAACTAGAAGACTAATTAGTCTCTAAATATTTTTTTTGGTCATCTACTCATTTCTTTGAGAAAAATGACCTATAATTTCAATACATTTTGACATACCATTTTTTCCAACATTTATTGTAACTTCACAATATATTGCCCAATCATTTACTAACATGTCAACAATTAACCTTGTTTCTATTAGTAGTTTGTCTAGCTCGAGACCTAGGGAAGTCACCCAAGTACCCTAAGTTTTTAGCACACTCCTAGGGGATTCTCTGTTAGTTGATCCTAAGTCATTCCCTACCTTGCAAGGGAGCTCAAATGCAGTCCTGGGTGATATAGATATTGAGTTTACCCTCTAGATCGAGACCTAGGGAAATCACCCAAGTACCCTCAGTTTTTAGCACACTCCTAGGGGCTTCCCTGTTAGTTGATCCTAAGTCATTCCCTACCTCGTAAGGGAGCTCAAATGCAGTCCTGGGTGATATAGATATTGAGTTTATCCCTTAGTCACTAGGTATCAAAAGGATGTGAGGAGGTTGGAGAAGCTTCATTAACCCTCATCAAAACTTGCAAGGTCCTTGGTTAGGCAGGACGTGGTCAGAGTAGAGGGAAACTAAGGTTTTTATCTAATGTTTAAAGAAAGAGCTAAATGAATGGATTTTGAGATGAACCACTCATACCTTGGCACACTTTCAGAGATAATCGTAGTTGGAGGACATACTAAGGATTGGGTGACCCTTACCCATGCTCTTAGATGATCATTTCCATGGAACAAGACCATCTCATTGTTGGTGCAACACAAAGAGGAGTGTGGTGTTTTCTACCTTGGCGAGGGTTACCCGGAGCTTAGAGGGTTTGCTCTCTGGTTGAATATAGATATTGGCCTTAAATGGGCAAAAGGGTAGAGGTTGCGTCTATGAAAACCACTATAGGCTTCCAAGGAGATAATACCATTATATGTGGTGAATTCACAACAAGGGTGTAGAGGTTGCGTCTATGAAAACCACTATAGGCTTGCAAGGAGATAATACTATTATGTGTGATGAATTCACAATAAGGGTGACTCCTTCTATCTTTGATTGGTTTGTTTGGATGTGGAGAGATGATCTATGGAGTTGTTTGCATTTTTGGGAGATTGGGAGAGAGAGTAACTAAAGGAGAACAAGCTCCTAATTCAATGGGAGGGTCTGGCTACAGGGTGGAGGAGACAATTTTCCTATCCCACAGACCTACTTGGGTCTGATAGTCTGGGTCCAGAGGGGCTTTGTTCCTCTTTTTTCTCCTTTCTTTTCTTTTAGTGTAACCCCATTCTAGGGAGATGATTATATTATCTAGGTTCTAGATTTGTTTAATCACAAATTTAGGAAAATCTTCTATTTTCTAATATCTGTCATTAGACAAAGTACAAAGCCTAAACAAGTCTGTTTAATGTATAAAATTAGGTTTTGCAAGGAAAATCTAGATAATTACATCAATTATTACCTAGGTCACAAGATAACTTATAATTCTCTAGAATTTATTCCATAATCTAATAATTTGATTTTCCATCAAGAGAAGATTATCGAGCATATATCATGAGCACAATATTCATTTCCAATTTTGTATCCCAAGGAAACATATGTCTATTGTAATTGGACCAATTGGCCTTGTATTGGGTTCTAGGGCAAGCCTTAGCCTTCCAAAGGGTCCACAAGCTTTTCCATCTTCTTAATTATAAGAACTAATCTTGAATCCATTATAATATCTCAATTGAATCCTCATATTATTATATTTGCTCCACATCACTTTTTTGCTTAAACAAAAGACCTAAGCTAGGTCTAGGACTTACATTCATCAACCAATGTCATCATTATCCCTTTATTATTATAATTTTACTATCATATCATATCAATGAATTAGATTCTAAATTCCCAAATTTCAAGGATGTTATAGAGGACAACTAAAGGTTATATTTGGTGGTAATATGAAACAACATGAGAATTGATGTTTAGTGTGGTAAAATGTGTAACTCAATCATTACTAAATGGACATAAAGTAGAGGATATACTAGTTGCAAATGTGAAAATAAAAAATGGGAGTGGACGTTTAAAGTGGTGAAGTGGGTAGCTCATTAATTAATACATGAATATAATGAAGAGGATGGACTAGGTGGGAACGCAAAAAAAACAAAGTGAGAGTGGATGTTTAAAGTGGTGAAATGCGTATATCAATTATTAATACATGAATATAAATGAGAGGGTATAAAAATGGGTAGTTACTCATAGTTGTTAGTATTTACATTACATTTTATAACTCGAAAGATACATCCTAAATGGTGTCTATTAATCATACCTTTTTCATGTTCCCAACTCAAAATGAATATATCAATCAATAAGCAACACCTAATATCTAAATAGTATTTTAGTTTTGTGAAGCAAAATTGTTATTATGAAAAAGGGTTACAAAAAGTCATATATATAGCCTTGTCTCAAGGTATGATGTATCAGAAACACAACATAACATGAGATAAACTAATTCTAATGGACCTGAGGAGATTAAGCCCATTTAGCTAGTACAATGGAAAATAAATGACATATTATACCACCAACACTCCCCCTTAAGCTGGAGAATACATATCACATATTCCCAACTTGCCATACATATAGGAGAATAATGAAGGTGGAAGAGGCTTAGTGAAGATATCATCATAATGTTCTCCGGTCTTTACATATGGCATAATGATCTTGTTGTCACAAATCATGTTCCTCACAAAGTGGTAGTCAACCTCAATGTTCTTGGTACGTTCATGAAAAAATGGATTATTAGCTATATAAATAGTTTCTTGCCTATCTCACTTGTGAGTTTCTAAAGAAGAGAGAGGAAAACCTAATTCTTGAAGAATAGACATCACCCATTGAAATTCACAATAGTCATGTGTGATGGCACAATATTCTACCTTAGTACTGGAATAAGCCACAACAAACTACTTCTTACTTCACCAACTAATGTGATGACCCCCCAAGAGAATGCAAGAATTAGAAATAGATCTCCTATCATTCACATATCCAACCCAATTAACATCTGCATAGCAATTCAAAGATATATACGAAGATGGTGGTTTCTTGTAAGGAGACTTCAAATGGGTGTACTTTTCAGATACCGTAGGATGCATTGTACCTAACTCTAGTGGAACATAAGAGGTTTATCCGTGTTGACAAATTAACACAACAACAAAAGTAATAAATGATCGATAGTTGTAAGATATATGAGTTTCCCAATAATGCGTCAATATTGTTCACAAATGGAAAGACTTCCCCTAAGATAGAACCTTGTTATGATTGTCCATGGGAGAAGAAACATGCCTAGAATTTAGCATTTTAGAGTTCTTCAAGAGGTCAAGGACATACTTCTACTGAGATAACAAGTAAGTTCCGTGGCGAGATAGTGGAACACCTATGCCCAAGAAGTAGTGAAGTTGTCCCAGATCTTTAGTATGAAAATATTGTTGGAGTTCCTAAACATCACTTCCAGTGATAATGATATCATCAACATAAAAAATGTGGATGATGCTTCTATCTTGAGAAGAATTAAAGAATAGACTATGATCACTAGATTATTTGGAGAAATCCAGGCTAGTAAGAATGCCACTGAGTATTTTAAAACAAGTATGACATGATTGATTGAGACCATTCTAGAAGCATTTGAAATGGAAAACTCTTTGGGAAGACTCCCCATGAGTACGAAATCTGTGTGGGGCTATTTCATACATACTTCCTCCTATGAATTACCAGTAAGGAAGGCATTTTTAATGTCAAGTTAGAACAGAGGCCAGTCTGAGTGAGTGGCAATGGAAATTACAATGCTAACAAAAGCATTATTGTGACGTCTCTAGATTTTCTAAAACTTAATATGGTGTGTGACGTCCAAATTAAAACCCTCACTTCAGTGAGAATCCCAATTTAAACACCCCACACTAGGCTAAGAAGAAGAAAATCAGAGGAAGTCAGAAGGAAACACAATAACACATGTACATGAACAATAATAAAACCATACACATATGTTCAGTGGTAGATTATAAGGCCTGAAGACGTCAAAGCCTTGGTGGAAGACGCACAAGATATATGATGGAAATGTGCTTAAAATATGTGTTCTCTTTTGCTAATTAATATCTTTGTGCAAGTATACACTTTTCTTATATTCTTTTGTTACTGCCAAGTATATTAGTTTTATCTTATTGCCAAGATATGATGAGAGGTATATAAAAGAGACGTAGGCGTACTCAGTACAATATTCTTGAATATGTGCTGATGTGTACCACATGTAATCTTTTGTTTAGGTTGTGGTCATGCTCTTGAAGATCCAAGATGTTGAGAGTTGTGTAGCGAGCTGATGTACAGGTGGACCTGTTGTCTTAAGATCCTGTACTTTAGTGGTAGTACATGTATATGTATAAGTTTGTTGTTCAATATGTAATATCAAATGTTGTAACAATTCATTATGTAATTATATGTTGAATGGTGAACATATATTGTATGGTTTTTTTATTGTTCATGTACATGTGCTACTGAATTTTTTTCCTTCTGACTCCCTTGATTTTCTTCTTCTTAGTCTAGTGTGGGGTGTTTAAATTGGGATTCTCGCTGAGGTGAGGGTTTTCAATTTGGACATCACACATCAGATTAAGTTTTAGAAAATCCGAGGACGTCACAAGTGGTATCAGAGCATGAACAATAGCAAAGTCCGACATTTTCTCATTATGCAACTCAAAACTAAAGAACCTTGAACTTAATAATCTTTTAGGGTTTGATTAGTTGTCTTTTAGAGACTAGATCTGACCTAGCCTCTAGGTTAGCACCTAGATGTCCGAGAACTAGGTCTAGACTGGTGCTTGTTGAGTAGCAAGTCCTTAGATGTCATTCTTTCCTTGTAGTGCAGCGGTATGGGACGTTGCACTATTTGGAAATGACGTGCATCAAGAGAAGAGAAACCCTAGACATATTCACATATTGTCTACAGTAGTTACACTAGTCTACCCCTTGTTCTCACCCTATTCACTAGTTTTCATGAAACTTTACTCTCTACTATGTGTGGGATACTTGTTTTCTGGATTTGGTTTTTGATTCCAATCAGATCGCTTGATAGTTTGCTCTGACGCATGTTTTATGGGAGAAAAACTATATAATATTTTATTATATATGTAAGTATTACAAAAATGTGTCCCCACACATGTATGAGTAGGAGGTGATCATGCAATCGAAGTGAAAGTGAATGACATTAGTCTAGAAGAGAGAGTAGTTCTAGATTAGATGTCTAGAGCCTTTTTGATATATATGTTAGATGGAATAGATGAAATAAGTTTTGATGATATGTTGTAAATCTTGTATAGATTATATAAGATGGTTTATGATGATCAATGTTATATTTAAGGTTAAGATGAGATGTAAGATGATGAGAACCTGATGGTGATATGCAATTTTGTCTTAATCAGGGTTGACTAAGGATGTAGATGACATCAGGAATGTGATTAGGTTTGTCTCTCTTGATCAAGGTACGCCATTACCTCTTACTTTGCTTATTATACAATATTCTTGTGTTATATGTGTAGTAAAATACTTGATATGATATTGGATGAAATGATTGTTCTTGTATGATATGTTGCATGATTTTCCATACTTATTGCTATATGTATACCTTGAACACCTGCAAACATAATATAGATGTTCCATCATAAGATAGCTCACAAACCACTTGGTGGTAGAGCGCATGCATAATGATCACAAACCACTTGGTGGTAGATTATATGATGTTTGTATAATGATCACAAACCACTTGGTGGTAAATCATAAGGCCTGAAAACGTCAAAGCCTTGGTGGCAGACGCACGAGATATATGATGGAAATGTGCTTAAAATATGTGTTCTCTTTTGCTAATGAATATCTTTGTGCAAGTATACACTTTTCTTATATTATTCTGTTACTTCCAAGTATATTAGTTTTATTTTATTGCTAAGATATGATGAGAGATATATAAAAGACACGTAGGCATACTCAGTACAATATTCTTGAATATTATGCTGATGTGTACCACATGTAATCTTTTGTTTAGGTTGTGGTTATGCTCTTGAAGATCTAAGATGTTGAGAGTTGTGTAGTGAGCTGATGTACAGGTGGACCTATTGTCTTAAGATCTTGTAGTTTAGTGGTAGTACATGTATATGTATAAGTTTGCTGTTCAATATGTAATATCAAATGTTGTAACAATTCATGTTGTAATTATATGTTGAATGGTGAACATATGTGGTATGGTTTGTTTATTGTTCATGTACATGTGCTACTGACTTTGTTTCCTTCTGACTCCCTTGATTTTCTTCTTCTTAGTCAAGTGTGGGGTGTTTAAATTGGGATTCTCACTGAAGTGAGGGTTTTCAATTTGGACGTCACACATCCGATTAAGTTTTAGAAAATTCGGGGATGTCACAATTATGGTTTATATATGAAAGGTTTTAAAGAAATCCAAACTATATGTTTGGGTAATCATTTGTCAATAAGCTAAGCTTTAAGTAGTTTCTCTGATCCATATGAATCAAATTTATTAGATAAGACCCACCGACAATCATAATATTTTTTTTCAGGTGGACAAGGGACAAAATCCTATGTGTAATTCTCATAGAACATTATCATTTCCTCAAGCATCACAACTTTCCAACCAAGATGTTAAAGGGTCTCACAATAGTTTTTGGGAAATAGGATATAGATGAGATGTTGGGCTGTGGATTTACCAGTATGGAAAATCTTGGACAGGCAACCGATATGAGATATAGGATGGCAAAAAGTGCAGGGCGATACCCTTTTGGAAAGCCACATGAAATGCTAGACTCTCATATGTGAGCATTAGTGTCAGATCCAATGTTGAAGGAGGAGGAATGCAAAAAAGGTGTGGGGTATGTTCATGATCAATTGGGTCAGAATAATCAAGCTCAATGAACTCCGTTGGAGGTTGAAGTTAAGACAAAGAGGATATTGACATAGAATCGAAGAACATTTTGGATTCATGAAAAGTAACGTCAGTAGAGACATACATATGACAATTTATTAGATTATAATAAGGATAACCTTTTAAAAGATAGAATAGTCAAGGAAAATTGTCTTCATAGAGCGGGGTTCAAGTTTATCCACTTTTGGATCAAAGCTATGCACAAAAATAGTACACCTGAAAACACACAAAGGAAGATGGCAAGCCATTTCTGTAGAAAAAATAAGAAAATGGCTCGTGTTATGAAGAGCAAAAGATAGTTGTCGATTGATAAGGTAGTAGGGCGTGAGAATAATATTATGCATATAAGTCTTACGTAATTTACTTTGAAACAAAGAACATGAGAAATATCAAGTAAATGTCAATTTTTATGTTCTGTCATCACATTTTATTGTAGGATGTGAGTGCATGAACGTTGATGGGTGGTTTCAGTTCGAGAGTAAAAAGAAGATACCTAAGACAAAACATATTTTAAGTATTATCAATCCAATTTTTCGTAATGGATTTATTAACTTGTATTAATATCATTTTAGATTCACTAGAGTGGGTCAAAGTTGAGAGTGAGTCTGATATAATTGGTTGGACTAAAACATCAAATATAGAATTTTGTGCACAAAATTTAAGGCTATTTTATAGTAATTGGAATACAATTTTTGAGGAAATAACTGAGGTTTTCAAGTGACAAGAAAAATATATAATAGCTCAAAATATGTTTACAGTCTAAAATTGGTATGTTACAAGAGGGATTTGGCAACGACACATGACATCGGGCACATTACAGTCTAACCAGCCAGCACACCATCCTGAAGCTTGTTAACCAACATTGACAGTCACCATAGAACGGGAGACGACAACTAGATCTAGGTGATACTTGAAGAGTATGACTCAATGTAGTGCACATCTACTCCTAGGGAAGCGTACACTTAGGTTTGACCACTACATCAAAGTCATAAATGGATCAGATGCCTTCTGGCTCTTGAAAAATGAACAAATTACGTATATGGGGGCCTCCTCATGCAAGACGGCGGTCGTGGAAGAAACACATAGTGCTCAAAGTGGTATAATAGTAGAGAAAAAATATATTTTATTTTTATCACCGGTTCAAAAGCTAAGTATCCATATCTTGTATAGAGGAAAGAAAATTCACTTCTAAGATATATATTCTTTACATCATAAATCCAATAGATGTATCTCAAAACCAATTGATAAGAATACATGCACCCATTACCTTTATACATGCAAAAATACCATTAACCTTAATTACATCATATATTTCATTCTATGCACTTTTTTGTTCCATCCATCATATGGCATGTCATCATTGTCCCATGATCGTCATTCAAGATAAATGAATACAATGAACAGAATTAAGAAATCCTAAAATCGTACAATGTCCAAAATCGTACACTTAAAATTTTTTTTTTTGAAAAAATAAAATTAAAAAAAGTAAAAAATGCCACTTAAAGTGGTGCTTTCACTTGACGCAAGATATGTATGTCAAATTGAAAAGCGTCACTTTAAGTGACATTTTTTACTTTTTCTTCTTCAAAATTTACGCCAATATTTGTGGTGCTTTTCAATCCTGAATACAAAAAGCTCCAGATAAAGTGGAATTTTTTAACCAAAGTGTGCTATTTTGGGAAATATTTCACAAAGTGTGTTATGTTGGTAAATATTTTTGCAAAAGTGTGCTAAATTGTTTTTTCTACTCCAATGTGGCTCTTAGAAAATGAACAAATTACGTATATGGGGGCCACCTCATGCAAGACGGCGGTCGTGGAAGAAACACAAAGTGCTCAAAGTGGTATAATAGTAGAGAAAAAATATATTTTATTTTCATCACCAGTTCAAAAGCTAAGTATCCATATCTTGTATAGAGGAAAGAAAATTAACTTCTAAGATATATATTCTTTACATCATAAATTCAATAGATGTATCTCAAAACCAATTGATAAGAATACATGCACCCATTACCTTTATACATGCAAAAATTATCATTAACCTTAATTACATCATATATTTCATTCTATGCACTTCCAGAAAACATAATTTTTATTCCATGCATCTTATGGCATGTCATCATTGTCCCATGATCGTCATTCAAGTTAAATGAATACAATGAATAGAAATAAGAAATCCTAAAATCGTACAATGCCCAAAATCGTACACTTCCACAAAAAAATTTGAAAAAATAAAATAAAAAAGTGAAAAACGCCACTTAAAGTGGCACTTTCACTTGACGCAAAATATGCATGTCAAATTGGAAAGCGCCACTTTAAGTGGTGTTTTTGACTTTTTTTTTCAAAAATTTATGCCAATATTTGTGGCGCTTTTCAATCCTGAATATAAAAAGTTCTAGATAAAATGACGTTTTCTGACTAAAGTGTGCTATTTTGAGAAATATTTCACAAAGTATGCTATGTTGGTAAATATTTTTACAAAAGTGTGCTAAATTGTTTTTTTCTACTTATAATCCAGTTAAAATTCCACCGTAGAGTTTAAATGTCCAAAATCTGACTATGACGTTCCTTAAGATGCAAGCTTAAGGCCAAATGGCCATGAGGGTATTTGGTAGAGCGTGACGGGTTTAGCAACTGACTTACCACGGTGAAAGGCACAGCAGGGTGGCTTACCATGGTCGATGTTACAACAGACTGGCTGTAACATGCCCCTTTCATAGTTATACGCTGCTTCAGGCAAGAATGACAACTTGAGATAATTGGGGCAACAAAACCAAACTCCAGCATGGAGAAAATTCATCCCTGGATCCTGCGCAATCTGCACGAACTCAATTCGATGGATCCTAGTCCACGGTACAGATGTGGCTGTCTCGTCGGCAGCAACGACCTGGCAGAGCCTCAACAGCTCAAACCCGAATTTGTCAGTAATGCAACACAGGATAGCTCCAGTAGCGTGCTGACAGAGCGTAGGGAGTGGTCCGTATATGAAGCCGGGCGGCAAAGGAAGAACCTCTACCAACTTAGTTGTTAGGTCATAGGATCCGATTGCTTGGTCATGGCTGGACCAATACACCTTTCGTCCAACAACTAACACGCTATCTCGACACTTGTAAGACTGCCGTAGTAGTCTCGATGGAACTGGGGACCTTGTCCACATATTGGTGTTAGAAGAGTACGACTCAATGTGCTCATCTTCTGTAGGAGGGAGTGTAAGCTTAGGTATGCCTACTAGCTCGAATTCATACATAGATTCGATGCCTTCTGGCTCCTGGCAAATGAAGACTAGTTTTCCTCGGGGCCTCTTCAACCAGGTTGGCGGCCGTGGGGGCAGGACGACGGTGGTTGCAGATAGTGGGTTGTAAACAAGGAACGAGCGCCTACCACTGCGGTAGAGGAGTAGAATGCCACACGAACTTGCCACAAGAACGATATCGATGGGATAGCACGTATTTGCGCCGGCAGATAAAACCCAGCAGTGTATCTTCCTTCCCGAGTCCTTGATCTTCTTCGATTGTTAAGCTGTAACCATAGGTGTCAAGAGTATTTCCTTTCCAACAGTCAACAAGCGGCTTCATGTAGACCTTTGCTTGATAAAAATATGTGTTTGTACCGCCATTGCGGGAAATATATTGACGGCGGAATGATGCATCGTGTGAGATCACAGAGTTCCAACTTTTACAAACAGTTTTGCACCGGAACAAGGCCCGCAGCGGGAGACGCTGGAGGATTGAAAATAAGATATCTCCTTCTTCCATTATTCTTGTGGCCGAACAGTTCATCCTGCCGTTCCTGCCGTAAAACAGAAAACCTGTGACGAAACCCTAGTCCGGTTTGTTTAATAAGATGGCAAACCGAAACCTAATACCGGCCAATATCCCGAGTCTACCACGATGTGGTCCGAATTAAACTGATAAATATAATTAAAAAAACGTGATTAAGAAGGCATATTCTATTTAAATCGCTGGTGCGTTTCAAATCCTGGGTGATGAGATCAAATGTTCTCGCTCACAATTAATGCTTATATTTATATTTCACCAAAGAAGAAACTAAACAGTTAATTCATATATGCAACGTCTGAGAAGGAAAAGACCGATTCCATAACACAACCGTCATCGGGAAAGGTTCAGCCCATCTCACAACAGCGAGGTAAGGCATTTAGTTGTTATAAATTCCCAATTTAGTTCCCCACGGAATTTTAACCCACGACCTGCAACAGGTTTTACCAACTGCGCCAACTTTGATGGCCTCTTTTGTATGTGGCGAATGGAGGGGAGATGAAAGGAGAAGAAGAGGCTTGAGCTGTTTGGTCGGACAAACTGAGGAGAGGGAAAGGGAGAAGAAGAGACTTTGGGCTGTTTGGTTGGACAAAGTAATGGTGAGAGAAATGTAGGAGAATGGTGGGGAATAAATTAAACATATTTTCAATCATTTGTCTACATTTCTCTCCCCACCAAATCGGAGTGGAGGCAAAGAAAGAGAACAAAATTTGACTAGATATATATTAGAAAGGTCAGAGAAAGTTTTAAAATGGGGAGAACAAATATAAATAATTTGTTGGAAAAAATTAATACAACCCACAAATAGTATATAAATAGAAAAGTAGTATGTGCATATTGAATGATGGAGGAGTATTGGATAAAATTTAGAGTTTAATTTGTGAAAAAGAATAAAAGTAAAATAAAAGAAATAAAAATTAAATTTTATGCATAACATACAAGGAACCATAAAAGCCAATATTTTCTTAATAGGAAAGTTGAACACTTTTGAGATCATTATATAAATATAAAAATAAAAAAAATAAAAAAATTAGAAAAATTGTTGGACTATAATGGGAAGTACTTAACTACATAGATGAAGAATTTGTTATAATACAAAAATAAAAGAAAACTACTTCTCTAACAAAAATTACCATATAAAAAAGTCATATTCTTACTTACATAAAATATATCCTTAATGTGGCATTTTCAAAGGAGAACAAATAAAATTGAATGTTGTCTTCACCTACATCTTATAACTTTTTAAATATATAGACATTGCCATCTAGAAATGGGTGGCAACCTTATTGGTTGTTCATGCCTTTGTGAATACATTGCTATAAAATAATATATATGAATAAATATATAAATATAATTATAACATGTAAACATATTTCTGTATCAACAACATTTTATGTCAGATTTTTTTTTTCATATTTACAATTTTTTCAAATTTTCCTTTCCTTCCCCTTCTCATGCTAACCAAACACATTAACAGAAATATCTCCTCCCCTTCCCTCCTTTTCTCTCCCTTCCCTCCCTTTTTCTGTATTTACCACACACCAAACATAGCGTTAGGATCCCGATGTTAGGATCCCGATATCATAAACTATCTAACACACAACTATATCACAAATTGGGGAAAACCACTATTAATCTCACCATGGTAAGAAAATCACACATCTTATATTTGGTAATTTAAGACAATTCATATACAATTTTAATATAACGAACCAATCAAAATACACCACTTCTCTGAACTCTTCTCTAAAATTCCACATGTCAAAGAAGAAGAGAGAGAAATGTGTATTGTGTACTATAACAAAAATCTATTGGATGATATGAGATTATTATAGGATGTGTCCTATAATAAGTAAATCACTTATATCCATTGTAATTTTTAGCTTAAAGACTAGGTTTCCTTGTAAAAAAAATCTCGCCACACAAAAAAATGTAGTTCATAAAGGCTTCAAATACAACAAAATAATATCTTTTCTATGATAAATAGTATGCATCATACTAAATTACTCTTCCCAAATTACTTTCTAAAGACTAAGTTTCCTTATAGAAAAATCACTATCTTAAAACACTACAAAAAATGCAGTTCATAAAAGCTCCCAATACAATATTTTATATCTTTTTCCCAAAAAATATTATGCACCATACTTAATTACTCTTCCCACATTACTTTGTAAAGACTTATTTTCTTGTATAAAAATCACAATCTTACTACACTAAGAAAAAAGATGCAGTTCCCAAAAACTCCCAATAGGAAACAACAAATGTATTTTAACTTGGGGTGGGGCTTCCCTTTCATTACTTCTTTCACGACGAACCGCTTCCGCATCAGTTGAAGTGGTGGAATGTATAGCTAATCAGTATTTTTCCTTTGAAAATAGTGTACATCATACTACATTAATCTTCCAACTTTATGTTTAAAGACTATGCCTCCTTGCAAAAGAATCACAATCTTATCAAACCAAAAAAAATGATATCATTCATAAATGCTCGCAATGCAACAAATTAATATCTTTTCTCACCAAAAATATATATATCACACTAAATTACTCTTCCCACATTACTTTTTATATTCCAATATTGGCAAAGATATTAGAATTTCTAATATTGACATAAGAATAGTACAAATATTTCATGCGCATTGTAAGCAAGCCCACACAAGTTAACTAACTTTGTATGTCATTTGTACAACTTAATCCTTATATTTATAATTAAATACAAAGAGCAAACATAATAATAAAAATGAAGAAGGGTCATGGTATCATAAACCAGAAATGATGGACATGGATGTGGTGGTCATAGTTACATTTTATAAAATTTTCAGCAACATTTGATAATTATTTAGAGTGGATTGAGCAATATTGTTTATATTCAAACAATATTATCTAATACTCTTATATTTCTCTTCCTCAATGTGAACTGTACACATGAAAAGATATCATTAGATAAACTTCTCCATAATATGGGAAATTCAAAAGGCCATACTTTGTGATGCTTACATTATGAAGAAATCTGGTATATATATATCTCATATTGGAAAGGGCAAGAAAACAAGTAGTTAAAGAAGTCAATAGTATCCCTTCTTAGTAGGCGTTAGTATGGTTCATGAAAGCCTCTTTTGAGAGGTTTAGCTCTACTGAGAAGATTGATTGATCCAAGAATCTAGATGAATAAAAAGACTCTACTGGGGATTTTCATTTCTCAGAAGTTCTTTTTAAATGGAAAAGGTATACCACACCTCCCAAGAAAGAGAATGCTTTCTTAACAGAAAAGATGTCACCCCATATCCATAAAATTACTAGACAAGGTTGTGGGTAGGTAGATATTTGGCATATGTTTTGTGATTTAGCTTGTGGGATGCTTAATGATAAGAGAACTATATAAATCCAATTATAAATGGGGATGCCTATTTAAGAAAAATAATTTTGAGTCAATGTCATGATGTGATATTTAGTCAGACATTCATATATCTTGAACCATCAAGCTATGCATCCTTGCAAAATAAAGTTTATGAAGAACCATATAGGTTATAAATAATGACACTTTATAGATATTTAACTTGGTTGATTTTTTTGTTTGTACATAGTATATCATCTAGTCAATCAGGGATCCCTTTAGTGTTGCCTTGTCTAGTAGTATACAACCATAATGATGCCTTGTCATGGGAATTATACAAAAAGAATACAGTTTCAACATTTGGCATTGAACACAAGTTGAGTATTACATATATTCTCAACACATGTTATTTGAGATCTACATATAGGCGATTGGTTGAAGAAATGTATTCACTTTTTCATTGGATACACCTACAAAAAATGTTTATACATTTTATCAATCATTATAAAATAGTAAATGTAAAACTTGATCTTAGAGTTAGGGAACTTAAACACCCTTAAAACTAGATATCACACAAATTAAAACAAAAATCAAATTGATCTTTGATAAACTAATGTAATTAAGAGTGGTGATATGGATGTCATATGCCTATTTTACCCACTTTCTAATACAATTCAAGCAATTAGCATGATAGTTCTTATGATCTTATACCTTATTTTTAAATCTCCTTGTTGAAGTAAGGATCCTTCCAATTATAGGTAATAGCTAATTTTGAGACCTTGCATTGGTCTAATGAAGGGAGGCACCTCCTTGACCTAGAGGGTAGGCCGCTTAAGCATGTAATCTTGTAGAGAAACTAAAAGACCCGATGACATGTAGAGTCTCCACGAAAGATCATATTATCTAGGACATATGTTGATTATGAGTCACCATTATTCAACACCCTCATCGTTTAAACTACATTGAGTAGAATCCCCATCAGATCAGACTAGGATCCCACTACGTTTAACACTCATCAAACATAAAACCAAAAAAATTTCACGCAGATGGTTGATGGTGAAGTAGATCAACAACCGTCAATAAAGCATATACCTCGATGGGACCTTCAATGGAGGAGTGGTTTGTGCTGATAATGCAATGCACCAGTAAGGTTCTTGCCTCCATTGAACGACAAGGTTCCTTCTTTCATAGACTGACAAGGTCTCTTTCTCTTAGAGTGATGAGATCACTCCTTGATGAGGCTATGCATAGATAGAAATCAATGTAACCTCTATCAGACATGCCTTGGGGCATGTTCTCCTTCTTTTATATCTCAAGTAAAGTATCCCACAGTCACATCATGAGGGTTATTGTGATATCCTTGACTTTTTTCTCTCCTCTTGTGTGTGCTATGCACTTCACATGCATGCTTTTACTTAATTCTTGAATCAAATTTCACTATTAAATATGTTTTGGAACTTATTTTGATTTTCTGAAGTACATGTGTCTTGTGGTGACACCTAATTCATCTTAAACTTAACTTTCAACCATGTTACACATTATCCTCTTTTTATCAATTTTGATCTCCTAAATGATTCATTCTCTATCATATTCTTATTTTTATGTGATAGAGAACACTCTCACATTTCCAATGCATCTAGTTTCACTCAATTTTGAGATTCGATGAGGAAGTTATGCCCTCTTTGAAATATGCTCAATTTAACTTTGTTTTAACTCGTTTTTTATCATTTTAACCTTGTTGGGCCCGAAGGCAGTAGCCCACTATCTCCCTTCCCTTTTTCCTTGGCTATCCGATCGAATCCTTAGTGACCAATCACTTGTCTTTTTCCAAGGAACATGTATTCTTACCCTTGGATCCGAGCTTCCATCCAATGGTCCTCCACCTTCTTCCTCCTTTTGGCAGTGCAGTAGTATATGGCCACTCTTGGTTGGTCGGGATGACATGAACCCACCTAACCTCGAATTGGCAATCCCCATCCCTTTGCCAACACTCTTTCGATCATTCCCCTCTCTTTTCCACTTCACTCGTAAGCCCTAACCCCCTTTGTTCTCCTTCTTCCTCCATTCCTTCTTGGTGGCCACCTCCAACGACGAGGTGTTGTGGCACTGTCTCATGACCTAGACGTGGGATTAACCCACCATACTTTCTGTTTGGAGTCTAGTTTCCTCGACGGCCAGCCCCCGCAGCCCATATCCCTCTCAATGATGGAGCCATCGAGAGTTCATCGACCTCGGGCCGCTGTGAGAAAGGTTTGGGATGGGAGACCTAGAGCGAGGTGGTGAGGAGCGATGATAGGCGGTTGGGAGGTGCTGACAACCGCACGTGGAGAGGCCAACCGAGGTGATAGGCCACTAGACACTGGGGTGAACCCTTATGGGCCAGTACACCATAGACGAGGTCTAGAAGGATGTAGGAGCCCAAGTGAGGAGCTCTACCCAGTAAATGCCCGCATTCTGACCCTTGGATTTCGATCCAAGTGCCCTCATTCCCTAAATCGAGGTAGATATTAAAAAAATCATATCTTGGTGATGCTTTATCCAAATATGGTCATATAATATGCTATTTGATCATAAAAACAAGACCTATCCAATAAAAATACATTCAGATTCTAATTTCACTTGTACTTCTACAGATATCCTAAAATTCATGATTTTGATGCCTTTTTGAGATGGTTATCCTATTTGAATGCATGATCTTAATCTTTTATGTCTCAAACTTTGATGTTAGATTTAGATTAGTAACTTGAATGACTCTATGCATCAATATTCTAAGTCTGTCCATCCTTGCACCCTTATATGGTCAATGTTGCATTTATGGCCAAAAAAGGCTTTTAATGTTAAATAGTACTTATTTAATACTTAATCATGTTGAATGTGCCTCAGATCCTCATGCTTGACATAAATCAGTAAATTTTGATGCATCTTTAACTAGGATTCAAGCTTGTCCATGTTATCATCCTTATTTGACTGGATGATGTTCTTTGAACCTTGAAACATGCCTTTTACAGATACCTTGAGGTTGAATCTCAACCCCAGCTCATGTGGGTTTTCTATGTCTAAAATGACCATGTGAACTCCAAAATTAGTAACTTATCATTCTATGCACACCCAAATACCTTGTCAATCATGCATGTGCCATAAGATGATTAAATGCCCAAATCTTGAGTTGAAATGTGATCTAGTATGCATGTTGATAACCAAGTCTTCAACCTTGTATGAACCTTGCTCTAATGATGATCTATGATACATTATGACTTCAAATCGGTAGCTTGTTTATGTTTATTGCATATAATGCAAGTAGAACCCATCTATACTCTAATAGTGACAATCTTGCATGATGATGACTCTAAATGACTAGTTATGCCCAGTTGAGGCTTATGCTGACTAAGCTTGTTTGAATCATATGATCACTCCATTCAATATCATGAAATCCTAATCTTACGATTGCTAATCTTAGTTATGATGTGTCACCCAAAGAACTAAGTGAATCCATGATGTGTGATGTAACTAGATAATGAACCTGCATGACTAGTTGAAATGTTGAAAACAATGTGAAAGGAAACGATACCTATATCTAGAAGACACATCCGACCACCATGATTATGATTGATGATACCTAGTCTTGGTGATGTTAATCCAAATGTACTCATTTGTAATGTCAGTATATCTATGATGAATCAATTGCCACGATCTAGATATGTTGCTAAATATGGTCTTCAAAATCAATTATTAATCTCGTGCTCTACTCAAGGTATGCTTTATCCTCCTATTCGCCAGACTAATGGTATTGAACTTGCTTGTATGAATTTATGATTAAATTTCTTGGATTTATATACTTGTTTGATATACTTGTTTCCTGTTATTAGTACGTTTATTTTGCTTGAAATATGTTTAATAAATCTTGAACATAATTGAACTTGTCCATTATACAAACCTTGTGTACCTGCCTGTGTTCTGGGGTAAGGGCACAAGGCATGTTGAGATAGGGTTAGCTCACTAACTTAGGTCTTTAGGTCCCTCATGTATAAAAGGGTTAGCTAATCTTGAGCACCCTTACAAACCCTTCCTTTAAGGAAGTTAGTCAATGGCCAAATATTGTTGTTTAAGTATAATGAAAATGCACTTTAAACATGATTTCATGTTAATAAGAAATACTTTCATGTTTTTATTTCTTCCTTGCTATCATATTAAGTTTTTCCGAGCATATATGTTTCTTAAAACTATGAGTTTATGTATTTTATAGTGTACTTAGCATAGTTGTTCTGATGTATACCCTTTTTATGATTTTAGGTAACATGCACACTTTTGACTCTTGCTATGATCAATGCTTATGCTATATGGTTACAATATGATGATCGTATCAGGTGATATCTAATGGCACAAAAATGAAATTATAATGGGTTGGCATATGGGACTAAGATCTTGTTTCATGTACTAATTTAGTTTCTTTTATTCTATGTTGTCTCTTACCTTGTTCTTGGTTGTGGTTTTATTCATGCATATGTTTATGTGATCCATTCAAGGGAAAGACACCCAGGTCCACTCGCCTTTGGATTTGTATCCGTTAGGAGTGTGGACTTAGGGTAATAAACAATTCCATGATAATTAGCCTTGAGCACATCACCTATTCCTATAAATAGGACCCCTATCCTTACTTTCTAGGAATATTGGAATATCAAGATCACTTTTTGTTATTCCTTCCATCGATCATCAAGGAAGATGGAATTCCTTCCATACCATCCATCATTGATTGACGCCCATGATTGCTTCCACATCCATTCCTCAAGAAAGTGTATTGTTAATTGTATACCCAAAGAGCCATAATGTGATGATGGTGATGCATATACATTGTATACGATTGATGATTAATGGAAAAATATCCACTTATAATGTTAGATTCAATATTGAGATGATAGGTAGATATAATAATGTTCAAAGAATATTTTAACTTTGATGGAAAATGGTTTAGGTTAAGGACCATAGCATGAGATCATATGTATGCTCAAGTGTATACATTCTTATTATGTCCATGATAACTTATTATTATGGAAAATATAGGAAACCAATAATATATAAGACTAGTGTGTATGATAAATGATGACTATGTCTCTTCAGTCATATATTACATATCAATTCAGGTATATGGGTACTTGTTAAAGAACACGTTGCATTGGATAGATCTATTTTGAGAACAACATAGGGAAGACATATCATAGCATTCAGAGTCATATGTAATGTGACATTAGTGAATGTGATCATTAAACCTAAAGTCACTATGATGATCTATGTACTTTAATACTACTCAATGTGAGTCTATATAAGGGTTGTCATACATGTAGTGATTAGGTACACTATTGCACTTGTGCGTTCTTATGAGTGATGCAGATGAATTTGTCCCTCCTATTGGAGTATTATCCTTGACACTCTATAAATGAGACAATGAAATGTATGGCCATACTAATATGAGTCAATTTATGATAATGGGCTCACACAATCTCAACAGTCTCCTTTGGTTCAAGAAATGAGATTGATTAGTGTTAAGTGTATGACTACTATGTACCTTGGGTTTATCTACATATCTCTGACAAATGGATTGTATGATCACGGTGACATTGTTCATTTACAAGCTAAAGTTGTTCTCAACTTATTCCAATTACTTGGGTATCAATGACATGTTTCTAGATACTACAGTTTGATTGTGAAGTTGACATCACTGCCAACTTAATGTGGAACCTATGAGGTCACTCACATAAGGGAATATAAGTTTTTAATCATAAACATCATGGGAATTATGAAAAACTGTTACACTAAATGAGATTACTCAAAGCAGAAAACTCAATTGATCACTAATTAATTACATACCTAAAATAAGGATAAATTAAAACCGATTCAACATTACCAACATACTTTGAAATATTACACAAGAGCTCAATAACTTGATTATATTTATATTATGCCAAGAATCTCTTAAAATTGTTCCATGACCTCAACCACCACATATATAGGAAACATTTCCACATTTATCACATGAAAAAACATATAAAATGCTACCAAAAACCTGATTCGATTGAAACACCATTTACAAACTTTCCCACATGGACCTCAGAGTACAGGGATGACTCTAGGACACACTAGAAAACTAAAAACCTTCTCCAAGGTTCAACACCAAAGATCCTCGTTGATGCCACTGGTCTCCTTCCACTATTGTCAGATCACCTAAAAGATGTGGTGACTCACAGAGTGAAACCCATATCCCAGCAAGATATATAACCTCTGACAATGTTGATTGATTACAACCGTTTAAGTAATTTAAACAGTTTAAGAAGTTTAATCAGGTTTAAAAAATAGCCTTAGAAATAGTGATGATTAACAAGATACTTAAAGGAACAAATAACAATTATCATCATTAGCTAGACTATTCTCATATCCCTATTAATAGTATAAGGAGTCCAACAACATGAGCATTCTAACACCATGAATAAGCTCAAAAACATAAGCATAGGTAATAGAATTAGCATGTCTATCAGATTAATAAGCTCTACATCCAAATATAACTAATAGTATAAGTACTTCTATTTGCATAAGCATGATTGGCAATTTAAGAATCTCTAGGTATAGAGGCATATATAAAAATTACAACATCTCTAAATATAGAGGCATAGCTATCAATTAACATTTCTAACTAATAGAGGCATAGCTATTAGTTTAACATCTCTAACTAACAGAGACATAGTTCAAAATGTAAGCATTATCACCAATATCAGATGACTATCATCATATGTATAATCAACAGTAGCAGTGTATCATAAACATGGCTACTTACATAATTGCACTATCAATCATCTATATGTGAAAAGATCAATCAAGGGTTATCGTCCAATGTGAAGCATTGTGTATAACCCTAAATAGATATGCTACACGGTTGTATTACATCTTTTATTAAGCCCTTGGGAGTTTGAGTCATACCACCCAAAGTCCAACCAACCCCTACGACAGGCTATTTGGTTCCGTAAGAGATCTAGGAGAGCCAAAATCCTAAGATCTCTTCCCCATGATTAGCACAGGTAAAAAGGTAGAGACAGATAAGTCAAGCTACCACTACAATGCCATATAGTCAAGCTACCAATACCTAGTCTACCCTTGGTACAGGTCGCGACACTAGTCATCAAGGCATGCAAGCAAAACCTTGTTTTTTGAAGTACAACCGCAATGTACTCAGTCACATCATATATAACAAATATCTAAGGCATTACCACAACCACCCTCTGTAACCTGCAAGTTATGGATGACAAGGATCATACTCAACTTGCCACCCCCACATACTCAACAATATGCACTCTGAGTTTCCTTTAATAATACTCATTTCACCATTCAACAATTTTTGATACTGAAGATGGTTCTATGACATAGGGAACGACATGATCAGAGTTTTCACTTGACTATTTATGCCAATTGGGTATATTAACGCTGCATCAAATAAGTGGACACAAAAACCCTAATTCACTTCTAGCAAGCATATAAGTATAACAACTTCAAAAGATATAAAATGTGTGAAACATAATTTCTCATCTCAACATCACAATGCACTATTCACCTACCAATCAAGAGACTATACTTGTCATTACATCATCATCACATGGCACTATTCATTGCTTCATGAGACTACACTTGTCAACACACTATCACAAGATATAAATCCTTATCACAACATCACAAGGTATCAACCCTTGTCATCATAAGAGGATTACACCTCATTCAGGGCTCACCATGCCCAAAGGTCATTAAGACCATCATATCATTTCCTGAAAGTTCATCATTATCTTTTCATGCCTTATAACAAGGCTCAACAAACATCACCACACATGTGATGCACATGCTTAGCATGATATTGCATTATGTGACACCCCATGACAAAACCACAAGAAAACTCCAAAACTAACCACAAAAACAAATCTTAACAAGTAGATTACCAGAAAACACCGGAAATTAAAACCACTTTCATTAAGCTCCCAAACAGCAAAAACCTTTACATATGAGTCCTTTCATGTCACAAGGTACTTACCATGTATGTCATCAGCCTGTTACAAGAAAACCTATCCCAAACATATATACATATCTAGCATAACCATACATGAAAAGAACACACACGCCGAACCATGTATCGAAAGCACATCTACAAAACACACTCAAAAACCATCCTAAAGACCTGAGTCTACATGAATGACTCTAGGACTCTAACAATAAAAGGACCACCAACAACATTTCCAACCTCGTCAGCTACTGTCCTTCTTGCTGCTTCTCAACTTCTGCTGCATGATCTCTACCTCCTCGTGCATGTCCACCTAAAAAGATGTGAGAAACCCACAGGGTGAGATTCCAAATCTCAGCGGGAGATATATCTCTCCACCAACATGATTATTAGCACATGCAAGATGATTAAGGAACAACAGTATGACTACAACTATGATAAACAGGTAATCATCCCGAATAGAATAAGCAACTGTAATTAGATTATGAAACATATTATCATCATAAAAGGGATATGAAAAACATGTATATTCACTACCAACAATACTGTACAAAAGCAAGTAAGGCCTCATCCAATATTTTCGTATTTGATCCTATGCAAGTATGTGACACGACTGGTTACGTGTTTTGTTATGCCCTGAGGGTTTGAGTCGTACCACCTAAATCCAAACAACCACTACTAAGTCGAAATCAGTGCCATACAAGGTCTATGGAAGAGCCGGAATCCACGACCTCACCCCCTCGGTCAGTACAAGTGAACTTGTAGTGACATAACCAGTCAAACTTCTACCAATGACATATAGTTTAGCTATACAAGTCTAGCCCGCCTTGGTACATGTCACAGTGCTAGTGGAACTACACTATGGCCTACAGCTGCACTCCCACCAGGGTATGGCCCGTAACCAATCATGTATCACATGCCACTAAACTATGACCCGCAACCACACTCCTATATCACATGTCACTGAGCTATGGCCCACAATCATACTCCTGACAGGGTATGGACTGCAACCAATCCTATATAACATAGCACTAGGAGATCAGCTCACGCATGTCTGTCTCATATATCCTAGACGTAAGGGGATATTCATTCTCACCCCCGCATATTCAAAAATATGCGCTCCAAGTTAAACTCACTTCACCATTCAATAAGTGCTGACACTGAATGGATCTATGGCACAGGGAAAAACTACATGATTAGGTTCCACATGATTAGTTAAGTCAGTTATGTATCTTTTAGCATCAATCAAGTTACAATGTATAAAATCATAACAAATTCTACAAAGATAAGGGCATAATACTCTTCCAGTAGATAAAAACATATAGGGTGTGAGCTTGTCACACTAACACCATGTGATGCATGCCATTTATCATATCATCAATACCATAGTCACATGCTATGGGATATCAATCGCTCATCTCATCATTTCTGTATCACAAGCCCCCCAACATGCCTCTCAAGGCTCATTCAGCCTATATCATGTCTCATTATCATAGCATACACTAGCTATGATTATCAAGCTCATAACACCTGCATGGTTCGAAATTTATAAATAGGAGAGGTAACCACATAACATCATAACCATTCCAAAATGCAGAAACAAGCAAGATCATCATTCATTAATATCAAGGTTAGGGTTTTCCTTTTAACTGATTAGGGTTTACAAGACTAGGTTCAACCATTAACCCTAGAACTATTACCCTCCACCGTCTTGGAGTGTATAAGGATTAGGAATCATCATTGGAGTTTATTAGATAACATTCTAAACAACATTGTATATGGCTTATGTATGATACATATATGGTTATTGTTAGGTGTTTGTATGTGTTTCTCATCCACCTACCATCACCCTATGTAGACCACATAAACACATAGGTTGTGATCACCTACCATGGTCCATGTCACGACTGCAACCCTCATGTGCCTCAACCATCCATCCCATGTCGCGACCTTCCACCTCTAAACCATGTCGCTCCCGTGGTACTTAGGGTTAGGGTTTCACCAAAGCACCTCAACCAGAGGTGTCTTGACCCCAAACTATGTCGCAACCCAAGACGATCAACCTTCACCCATGTCGTGATCCAAGACCATCATGGTTGTGACTCTACTCTCTAGGGTGAGTCTTCACTCAAACAAGATAGGTCCAACACCAAGGGTAACTCAACCACCACCCACCAAGGGTATCAACCTAACATCAGTAGGTCAAACTCAACCTCAAAGGAGCATCTCGACCCAAGAGCTATCAAGACCTCTTCTTCTCGATTGAATTCCATTCGTTGAGTCACCTTCTTGACATTGTTCTGTTTCACCTTTGTCTCGAGAAAGAAAGAATCCCTTGAATAGGTTGTTCGGCTACCTCCCAATAGTTGCGACCATCATGAGGGGAGTGCGACGACCTCCCAAGATGCACCACCTTGGTTGCCAAACAGAACTGAAACTGAAGGTGAAACCATGGTTACCATGAAGAAAAGGTCACATATAACCGGTCACCAAAACCCTAAGTCATGGGTCAAGAAACTACCAACAAAGAACCTTAGCCTAGGAAGAGAAAACCAGCTCAAGATAGCCAAAACCAAACCTAACATCCCTCCAAAATCTAGGTGTACAAACACCATGCATGAGGGAAAGGTAAAGAGCAAAACATGGGGAAGAACCTTCACAACACATCATCTACCAAAAAGGGGTACAAAAGGTTAGGGTTTCATATTTCTTTCAAACCAAGCAAGGGATCACCACCAAAAAAACTCTAGAGATTACCACTAAACACAATCATGGTGAGAAGGCAACTTAAAGGAAGAAGATATTAACAAAAATTATAAAGTGCAATAATATAGTAGGTTTAGTGTTATATAACCCATCTTAAGAAGATCACCACCTAAGTTCCAAGAACACGATCCAAGGGTTGGAAAAGATCCACCCAAAAGCTCCACACTCAGCCTCAAGAGCACTCCAAGAAAGGGGGAAACACCAAGGTCAAAGGGTAGCTCAAGAAAGAGAGTAAAAACTCAAAACCAAACCAAAGAAAAGAAGGGGGAAAAGAGACAAGAAACTCCCTTTCACTTGGGTGTCACCTTCTCAAAACATGGCCTATTACCCTTGTGATGAGGAGCTTACTATCAAGAACGACCACCATGTCAAAACACAGTCTAAGGCTGAGAAGGAGGAAGAATATGGGGTAAGAGATCTGAAGAAAACATCAAAAAAAGAAGATAAACACTCACCAAGATTGGAGATAGCTAAGGATCACCACAAGCACCACATGCAAGGAATGAACCACCTCCAAGGCACCAAGAACACTCCTTCTTGATCCACTAAGCTCCAAGGACGAGCACAAGAGAAGGGAGGAAGAAGATGAATGAAAAGAACCACTTGGATGGAGAGAAGAGGGTTCATATAGAAAAGGAGGAGGGAGGTAAGACAAAGGATGATGTGTCAACAAGATAGGGCTCCAAAGATACACTTGTCCACTAAAAGGGACAACATGCAACCACATGCAACCACTTAAGCATGACATGCAAGACATGGTGATACACTCTAGGTAGTGTATCAACCACTGATGCAGGGGTTTTGAGTCATTTTTATAGACTGGTTTTGCATACGTTTTATGTGTATTTTGATCATATTTGTGATTAATATCGCATGATTCACTACCTTTAGTCTATAATCTCATTTGTATCAAATTTACCTTAGTGAATCTTATTCTGTATAAAAGATCATATTTGTTGGATTTGATTGGCGTTCTTCTCTTCATTTTAGGCAATTTGGATATCTAAATACGTCGATACCATCGACGGATGGTCGATACCATCGACGGATGGTCGATACCATCGACTTGGTCACAGTCATTTCCAGAGAAGAGCAACCAGAAGTCGATACCATCGATGGGACTGTCGATATTATCGAGAGAGCGTCAGCGAGCCAGATTTCCAGATGTTGATACTATCAACCCAAAGTCAATACCATCGACCTCGCCTCAGCAAAATCAGCTTCAGCGTCGGATTCCAGAGAAAAGCGACGCCTAAGGTGTCGATACCATCAACAAACTGTCGATGGTATCGAGGCAACATCAGAGAGAACCCCAATAATTGCACAAGTGCCGGTGCCTCATGCAGGTCGATACCATCAACCTACATCAATGGTATCGATGCCGTCAAATCATGTTTTGCTAAAGACCGTGTCTAATCATACGGTGGTGATCTTTGGGTGACCAAAAGTGGTGCATATACCTAATTACGGCGGCCCTAAGCAATCTATCATGTCATTAGCACCAGACAAGTTTCAAGAAGGAGAGGAGAGAAGAACGGAGCCGAGAGCTATGCCTCGATCATTCTGAGAGCCGTAGAATACGTTTTCCACCGCCAGAAGGCTGTAGAACGTTTACCCCGCACCAAGGAACGCCCAGATCTTCTCCGTTCAGGGGCGAAACAACATCTATCCACGTTTTCTCCATGTTTTCTCCTTTCCTCATGTTGTTTTTCGTTGAGATGAACATGCGGGGCTAATCCCCTTTATCTTTAGGACTGGGAGTAGCCTGGGTGATCGTTGTATGAAAGTTTTGACATAGTTATCATAATTTGTCTCTAAAATCTGTGGTATGATTTTGTTTTCTCCATCATATGATTATGATTGATCACCCTAATGATAATCTAATACTTTTAATTACTTTGAAAGAAGAATTAACGGTTGAAAAGAGACGAATATCAAATTAACTAATAAATCCTTTGAACAAGGTGATGTACAATTAATGGTGGAAACCCAGAGTGTGATCTTCATGCACCTGATCTAGGGTATAGGTTACTACTACCATGGAACCGACCTAGATTTAGGTAGTAAATGTATCACGACAAAAAACAATTCTGACTACATGACACTACCTGGAATAGGAGACAATTTAGGATAATTGTGTAGGCATTAGTACAATGAGAACCTGCGATGAAACCGCAATCGTAAAGAATCCATCTTTAATTGATTAAACCAACCAGTTAATCGATTATTTTGCTTTCTTTTATTTTTCTTTTCTTTTTCAGTCAACTCTCAAACCATTTTAATCGGTCTAGATGATTGCGAACAATTAGTAGTAGTCTATTGGAAATCCATTCCCTGAGTTTGACTCGGGCCTCACAAAGGTCTATATTACATTGACACATGCACTTGCATTATACGCACAGTAAATTCGTGTCAAGTTTTTGGCGCCGTTGCCGGGGAACGACAATTTTCGGCACTACGAGGGATGCAAGCGGCCACTCTAGGCTACATTTTTTTAAATTTTAAATTCTGGAAATTAATCATCTATCTTTTATAATCCGTAATCGTCTAGCATTGTGCCTAATTAAATTTATTACTGTGCATGTACTAGTGCATGGTGAGTACGCGTAGCACAGACTACGCACAGTCATTGCTGGAGGTCCCGTTTCTGGGATCAGACTATGAGGAGAACGACACCCAAAATCAACTCGAGAATGAGAATTCACATTCTGAACCTGAAGCAATGGCTGAGGAACAAACAATTTGGGGGAAAATCAAGGCCTCATCCTCTTCTTCATCTAAGGGGCCAATTAAGAAGTAGGCCATCAACATTCCTAACTACAAAATTGACCCATGCCTAATCAATTTGGTCAAGTCTAATGCGTTTCACGGGCTCAAAAATGAAGATCCAATGACCCACATAAGCCAGTTCGTGGAGAACTGTGATATGGTCAAGAAAGACCGGTTTCCACATGAGATGCTCTACTTGAAGTTATTTCCCAGTTATCTAGCGGGAAATGCTCGAGAATGGCTACATAATCTAGACGACGAGTATGTGGAATCTTGGGACCACATGGTTGAAGTTTTCTTCTAGAGATTTTTCCCGCCTGAGAAGACAAACGATCTCATAAGAAAAATCCATAACTTCAGTCATAAAGCTGGTGAAACATATTCCGAGACATGGGTGAGATTCCAGATAATGCTGAGGAGATGCCCACATCATGGGCTGGATAAAGAAAAGTAGATTAATATTTTCTATTTTTCTCTTTCTGAGCATGATTGAAGCAATCTAGATTCAGTAGGATCGGGGTTCTTCCTGAATAACAATGATACAAGGTGTTGGGAAATTATGAAAAACATGGCTAAAAAGTAGTCATGGGGTGATAGAGATGCTCCGAAACAAGTTAAGGTTGCGGGAGATGCCAAATCCATCAAAGAACTCAATGAAAAGATGGACCTAATTGCTAAAAGGCTACTCGTACAAGAGGAGGAAACAGATGAAGACGTGCAAGTTAAATACATGCGTCAACAACAAGGGTACATGAATAATGATGACTCTTAGAGGAAAGAAAAAAAGTTCTCATGGAAGGATCCAAATAATTTTCTCCAGGATCCAGATGCTAAGCTACATTTCACGGCAGAGGACAAGAGCAATGATTTGCTCAACCAGGTGATAAAGCAGAATCAAGAGCTGATGAGCACCTTTGGTCAACAAATCAAGCAACAAGGGGAGTTTATGAATCAGTTTGGGCAGACTCTGCAAAGTCATGGGGCTCAAATGAGGACACTTGATACGTCTTTAGCATAGATGGCAGTAGAGATTTCAAGTTTGAAGAAACCAACACAACAAGGCTTCCCAGGAAATACAAATGTTCTAGGAGGAACCAACAAGATTGTTGCTTGATAGTGGATGATGCTACAGAGAAGGCCGTAGAAGAGCCCATTGCAGAGGAAGAGACTGAAAAGAGGACGCCATATGTGCCACCACATCAGAGGGCACAGACCGTACTGGTCCCTTATCCAAATAGTTTGAAGGCAAAGAAGGTGGATGCTCAGTTCAAAAAGTTCCTAGACATTTTTAGGAAACTTTCGGTTAACATCCCTTTATTAGAAGATATCGAGCAGATACCCTCTTATGGTAAGTTTCTGAAGGATGTAATTACCAAGAAGAGGAAGATTCCTGATACTGAGGTGGTAGTTCTCAAAGAGCAGGTTATCACCTTTATTTTGGGCATGTTGCCACCAAAACGACAAGATCCGTGCTGCTTCAATATTTCATGTTACATTGGTAAGGTGAAATTCGGCAAAACATTGTGTGATTCCGGGGCAAGTATAAACTTGATGCCCCTTTCTACATTCATGAAACTGGGTCTTAAGGAATCTAGACAAAGCAACATGACAATTCAACTCGCGGATAATTCTGTGGTATGACCATATGGTATTTGTGAGGATGTTTTGGTAAAGGTTGACAGATTTGTATTTCTAGCTAATTTGTAGTAATGGAAATGCAAGATGAGCAAGGGAATGAGATACTCCTAGGAAGACCCATCCAAGCCACCGCTAATATGATACTGGAAATGGGTAGAGGCCATCTAACATTGCGTATAGCAGATGATAGATTTGAGATGGTCATGCCACCAAGTACAAAACAATCACAGGCAAAGGAGCAATATCGTATGGTGAAGCACTTTGATCAGAACATTTCTCTTTGTTTAGAGAAACCATTTCTGGATATGGCTCATGTCATGACTAAGGTAGACAAGGGGACACTGGCCGTGGATATCAAGGAACAAACAAAAGTTGTTTCTCTTTGTAAAGCTGTGGGTTATCCAAATGATGAAGAGGAGGAAATTCCTCTATCAATGGAGGATGATGCAGTAGCAGTTTCTATGCTTGATTCATATCCGAAACTGCCCCTTGAAGCTTGCCTTGTCAACATCATGCATGATTGGATGAGAAGCACATCGTTACAAGAATGTGTCAAGATGCTTCAAGTGCTCCCTTGCTATTATGCTAAGCACTATGAGGATCTTGGACCACTCCCACCAGCGCTTCAATAATCATTGATCTGTTCACCGAAATTAGAGCTGAAGCCACTGCCCCCTCACTTGAAGTATGCCTTCTTAGCTGATGGTGAAAAGCTACTGGTGATTATCTCGACATATCTGAGTGCCGATGAAGAAAAACAATTGATGATCGTGCTGAAGAACCACCGTGGTGCATTCAGGTGGTCAGTTGCTGATATTAAGGGGATTTCCCCTACTCTTTTCCAACATAAGATTCGGCTCGAGGAAGGAGCTAAGTCTGTGATTCAGCCGCAACGTCGACTCAACTCGAGTATGATGGATGTCGTTAAGAAGGAGGTAATCAAGCTCCTTTCTGCGGGCATCATCTATGCCATTTCAGACTCGACATGGGTAAGACCAACACAGGTAGTCCCTAAGAAGGGGGGAATCACTGTAACTCAGAATCTTATGAATGAACCTGTCACTACCCGATTGGTAACCGGGTGGCTAGTGTGAACTGATTACCGTCGCCTCAATTATGCCACTTTAAAAGGCCATTTCCCTCTTCCATTTATTGATCAGATTTTAGAGCGGCTGGCTGGCCGCTCTCATTTTTGCTTTTTGGACGGCTATTCCGGCTATAATCAGATTTCTATAGAACCTAAGGATCAAGAGAAGTCCACCTTCACTTGTCCTTATGGGACTTTCACATATCGCCACATGCCGTTTGGGCTATGCAACACACCGGCCATTTTCCAGTGCTGTATGCTTTCTATATTTTCTGATATGGTAGAGCACTGTCTAGAGATTTTTATGGATGACTTTTTTGTCAATGGTGCGTCGTTTGATGAGTGCTTGTACAACTTGGATAAAGTGTTACAAAGATGTGAGGACACCCATCTAGTCCTAAATTGGGAAAAGTGTCATATGATGGTTAGTGAAGGAATCATGCTTGGACACAAGGTGTCTGGCAAAGGACTGGAGGTAGATCCAGTAAAAATCGAGGTTATTGTCAAATTACCTCCACCGAATTCGGTGAAGGGAGTGAGGAGTTTTCTTGGTCACGCAGGTTTCTATCGCCGTTTTATCAAAGATTTTTCCAAAATTGCTAAACCATTGTCTAAATTACTTGAGAAGGATGTCGTGTTTGATTTCAATGAGAAATGCATACATGCCTTTAATGTCCTTAAAGAAAAATTAATTTCTGCACCGGTTGTCCAAATGCCGGATTGGAATAAGCCCTTTGAGCTTATGTGTGATGCGTCTGATTTTGCTGTAGGGGCTGTTCTTGGGTAGTGTTTTGAGAATAAACCCGTAGTTATTTTCTATGCATCTAAAACTTTAAATGATGCACAACTTAATTATACCACCACTGAAAAAGAGCTTCTTGCCGTGGTTTTCACATTCGAAAAATTTAGGCAATATTTAGTGGGGTCAAAAGTTGTGGTTTGAACGGACCACACTGCTATCAAATATTTAATGGAAAAGAAAGATGCCAAGCCTAGATTGATTAGGTGGATCTTGCTCTTGCAAGAGTTTGACATCGAAATTAAAGATAAGGCGGACATTGAAAACATGGTTATGACCACTTGTCTCGGTTAGAGCGGGTAGATGAGAGAGATATCAATATACCCATTACCGAGACGTTTCCCGATGAGCAAATCCTTTCAATAAAATCTAAGGATACGTGGTTTTTGAATATTGTGAATTTCATGTAAGGAAATACCGGACGATTGGACTTATCAAGAAAAGAAGAGATTTTTCCATTCTTTAAGATCTTATTTTTGGGATGACCCCATTTTGTTGAGACAATGCAGGGATGGCATCTTACGCAGGTGTGTACCAGAAGGTGAATATGATAGTGTGCTAAGTCACTATCATACACTACCCACTGGAGGTCATCATGCGAGTACAAGGACAACGGCCAAAGTGTTGGAGAGTGGCCTTTATTGGCCTACACTCTTTCGTGACACCTATGACTATATGAAAAGATGTGATTCATGTCAAAGGGCAGGTAACATCTCAAGACGGAAAGAGATGCCCCTAAAAGTGTTTCAATAGGTTGAGGTATTTGATTTATGGGGCATCGATTTCATGGGACCATTTGTGTCCTCAAATTCTAATTTTTATATTTTTCTTGCCATGGATTACATGTCAAAGTGGGTAGAGGCAATACCCACAAGGACTATGACGCTGCGGTAGTGTGTAGGTTCGTGAAGGAAAATATTTTTTGTAGGTTTGGTGTGCCACATATGATTATAAGTGATGGAGGCACCCACTTCATGAACAAGAGATTTGATACACTATTGAGTAAATACGGGGTCAAGCACAACAGTGGTACCCCGTATCACCCGCAGACGCAAGGCCAAGTCAAGGTTTCCAATCGAGAGATTAAGCAGACATTAGAACACACAATAGCATCTTCGAGGAAGAATTGGAGTCTAGTACTACCAGATTCTGTATGGGCATATAGGACCACCTTTAAAACCCCTATAGGCACTACACTTTTAGGTTGGTTTATGGGCGGGCTTGTCATCTGCCGGTCGAGTTAGAGCACAAAGTGCACTGGGCGTTACGGAAGCTTAATATGAGCTATGATGATGCAGGAAAGAAGAGAATGTTAGAGCTCAATGAGTTAGATGAGCTTAGGATGAATGCTTATGAGAACCAGAGGATCTATAAAGAACAGACAAAGCAACTCCACGACTGCCACATTCAAATGCACATTTTCAAAAAGGGTGATCGAGTGTTATTGTTCAACTCGAGATTAAAGTTGCATCCCGGGAAACTAAAATCCCAGTGGAGTGGACCTTTTGTGGTGGAAGATGTCCGCCCACATGGTGCTATTATGGTGAGAGATGGAGAGCTAACATTCTTAGTGAATGGTGAAAGACTGAAGCTCTACTATGGGGAGGATTACACGAGAAAGGTGCATAAGGTTAAATTCATGGCACCTAAGGAAGAATGAAAGGGCTGATTTCGACTAGCCTAAGATGTTAAAGTAGGGCGCTTGTTGGGAGGCAACCCAACCATAGGTAGTTCATTTTGTTTAGTTAATTTTTCATATTTTTCTTTAAATTTTGTAGTTTGGTTTGTAAAAATGATGCCCTGATACATGTGTTAAGTGTGCGGTATTGCTTGGGTGTCGATACCATCGACCCTTGTGTTGATGGTAGTGACGAGGGTGCAGAGCGGCATTTGTATAAAACTTTCTCCGTCGATACTATCGACGGCCTCATCGATAGTATCGACCACTCCTCAGATTGAGTTATGAAGAATTCCGGAGGAGGTCAATAGTATCGACCACTGAGTCGATACTCGTGAGATCTCTGGAGGTTTTCATATGGATTCGTCTCTCAGTGAAATCGATACCAACGATGGGGCAGTCGATGGTATCGACCCGACAACAGCAACGAAGCATCGCTGGGGCCTCGTGAAGATAAAGGACACATAAAGTGTCGATACCATCGAAACTTTGTCGATGGTATCGACTTGACACGTCACCAATCCGCGAGAAGATATCAACGGTGCTCGCCAAATTCAGAAGTCGATCCGTGGGATGGGTCGATACCATCAACTCACATCGATGGTATTGATGCGTCATCGATTCGGGCCCCCACATCCAGCCATCGATGACCGTCGATAGCAGTGAATACTCAGATTGTGATACAGGTGTCGATACCATCGACACCTCGATGATGGTATTGATGAGTTAACAGTGGTGGCGATCTCAGCTATAAAAGGAGGGGTTGAATTCATTTTCTTTTCACACCTTTAAACCTTCTCCTTTCCTACTTGTGCTTGAGCACTTGTGTGCAACCAGAGGTCTTCACCGAGCATATAGCGATTGAGCAATCTTCCCCGAGCTCTTCATCGACTACGGGGAACATCTTCTCCGACCTTCACCGAGCTCTTCTTCATTATCCTTTTTTGTTTACAATGGCGAGGACAACATGAGCTTCTTCCTTGCGGGCGGCCCTCATGGAGATTGAGATTTTCATTCCACCACCACCAGGCTCTATTCCCCGTCTGAGGATCGTTCATCCTTCAGAGGAAGTGAGGAGGATTTATGAGGAGATATTGAAGCGAAAAATCGAGCCTACCCGATATGTTAATCAGGCTATGATCCTTGACCTTGGGTTTGAGGCCAACCTTGCTTATGTCCTTCAGGGTCAGGCTAGGCATACCCAAAGGTTTCCTTACCAAGTCCAGTACCACACTGAGGGCCACCCCTTTTTCGGTGAATGGCCAACTTACAAGGAGTTGGTGGCAGAATTCATGGCATCTCTTGACATCTGCGTCACGCCCAAAGACCTCATCGCCACCGATCGGGAGTGGATCAAAGGATGAGTGTATTTCCGAGTCTTCAACAACAACTACACCATTACCCTAGACCAGTTCAATTCTATCTACAACTGGTATCATTCCCCTAACCAGCACAGGAGGCCAGACAACCGGGAAGACTATGATGCTATATTTGCTGATCTGGTGACCACTCCAGTGGGAAAGGTGATGAGCTATCACAATGTGGCCGTGGCCGACTTCAAGCACCCATTTGTTTGGGTTCTGCATCACATGTTATGCGTCACTTTCTTTGCTCGTAGCGATCTGGCACTGAGTAAATTTCAAGAGACGGATCTGTTTTTCCTCTACAAACTACTGACTAAAGAGGAACTCAACTGGGGCGCGTTTTTCTTTATGCGTGTGTTGGATGTACGAAGGAGTACTAGACGAGCCCCTATCCACTTTGGGGGGCTTATCACGTCGCTAGCTCTCTATATCGGGCTAAATCTGTCACAACTCACTCCATTGGTCAACAAAAATAAAGTCAATCTAGAGCACTTACACCGTTCTAACCTTATTATCGTCGATGGCGGTGTGGCATATGCTCATTGCCACATCAGGAAGGAATATCTGTGACTATCACTCCCAGACCCCATCTTCAACATTTAGGCAGGCCAGAACTTTCGGTGGCCCATCATTCCTATTGCCGAGTCTGAGGAAGAAGTTGAAGCTACAGATGAAGACGATGATGCAGGCGACGAGGAGGAGGAGGAAGAAGAGCCTATCATTCCTCTTCAGTCTCGAGTAGCCCTAAGGAAGCGTCCACGCTTCTACCCGGGAGCTTCATCCTCTTCTCAGCCACTGCCACCACAACCCTCTCAGGAATGAGAGGATGTCCACTCAATGCAGGGTATGTACTCTATGCTCCAGAGCATCCAGGAGACGCAGCAGCAACACACTACCTCCTTTGCCGGTATTCAAGATACTACAAACCAGCTATTTGTGAATCAGTAGGCAATTTATGAGAATGAGCACCTCCTCCTCACAAACAAGAAAATATTCACAACAGGTTGCATAGGATGGAGATGTAGCAGCAACCGTTCTATGATCCTACTGGAGCCAAAACTACTTCGGGGGATATCCTCAACCTCCGCCCATTCCGCCATATGATCCCACCTTTCAGGGATAGTATCCTGAATGGGACCCGAACAATCAGAAGCACCCACATTTTCCACTGCCAGAACAATAATGGGTATCACTGTTCCACCTTCTGAGATTGTTTTTGACGATGAGGCCATAGTCAAATTCAAGCTTGGGGGGGAGATGGAACAATTTCTATCTCAGTTTTATTTCCTTTTCTTTTATTTTAGCAGGTCATCTTAGATTTTGGCAATTTCTTCTAGTTTTGAGTAATTTTATTATTTAAGGCTTTCTAGGATCCACTTGCTATCTAGTGTAATCCGTGGATGTCTAATGTTAATGTGTCATATCAATGTTTTTCACATGGGAGTTATGGGATGTTACAACCCCAATTTTGGGTTCTTTTGCTGAGAAATATAATTTCTCATAATAAAGATTTTTGAACGAATAAATAATATAATCTATTTTGAATAAATGGATTTCATTTACAATAGCCTTGTTGTTTGATTTGTGGGCTTTATTGGCTATTGGGCCCAATAACGAGGATATTCAATTAATTAATGAATAATTGAGAATTGAGATAAGAAAGGTGTGGAAACCTCTAGAAGGCAAATCCAAAGAGGATTTCGTGCCTCTTAGATTCCTTGGGTTCCAAGGAGTCCAAAGTTGCAAAGAAGAGGCAATAAGAAAAGAAAATACCAGTTAAGTATTTCTTTGTTAATAAAGAAATTGAAAACATTGATGAAATAGGGAAAATATGTGAAAAGAGGTATATTTGAGTTATCCTTAGTGGGATTTCGTATCCCAATGATTCCTAATAATAAAAGGAATACCAATGAGGAAAATAAAAGAGAAATAAAGAGAAATACTCAAAAAGGAATTATTTTAATAACAAATAAGAAAGATAATGAGAATAATGCATATTGATGCATTTAAGGATAATGAGTATTCCTTAAAGAGGAATTTCGAAATAATGAGTATCTTGGGATCCAAAGAGTCCCAATAAAGGAAAAGGAAGAGAAAATGCCATAATTATAAAATAAAGAAATAATGGATATGCATAATCCATTAATTATGTAAAGTTGCTAAAAGAAAGTAATTGTTATTAAAGGAAATAGGATTTCGTGCTAATGATTTAAAAAGCAAGAAACCAAGAGATTAGTATGAGGATTTTCGAAATCCTAATATCACAAGGAGAAGGTATATCAAAGAAATAGAGAGAGAGAGAGAAAGAGGCTTGCTTCCTAATGAAGGAAGTTGTTTCCTTTTAGGAAAAGACCTTGCAACTTCGTGGATGCACGTCTTGGGGTGCGAAAACCCTCCCCTATATAAGAGGTTGGCCTTCTGGTTCGAGTTCTAAAGAAATTTCACACATATCTCTTCTCCTTCTTCGTTGTTCTTGGTTACAAAACCCTAACATCGAGTGGAGCTTTCTCTGGAGCAGCAAGGAAGTGCGGGACCATCTGGAGGGAGGCCTGACATCCCTCGAAGATCTGTGCTTGACTGGACGATGTTCCCAAGCATCCAACTTCATGCAGTTGTCCGCGACACACCTGCAGCGCGGCCGCAACAGGGCTGCGAGGTGGGGAGTTTGCAGAACTTGCTCCCGGCCTTTCTGACCTTATCCGGGGCAGCATCGGCTACGCAAGAGAACATCGGAGGCAGGGGAGCAGTCCGCGAGGGTGGTCGAGGTTCCAGAGTGGGAGGAAAGATCGCGCTACTCGCGATTAGGGCAGCAGGCCGGCGCGCCTGGCTGCACACGAGGAAGAAGAAGGCAAAGGGGGCCATTGGACGAAGTTGCCCCTCTGTGGGCTGTAGAAACAAATCACTTATCGGGGGCAATTCAGACTTTTGGTTATATTTTCAAACCAACGATGCATGGGAACTTGGCGACGTGTCAATCCCTTATTGGCCGGAAGGTAATTTACTTACTAAAATCATTATTAAAGATTGGTAGCTCCGATGAGAACATGTTATACATGAAAATTAATCAGAAAATCGAGGGGAATCCAAATAAAATATAACTGAAACCTGATTCCCTATGCAATTCGAAAAGTATATAGAGATACTATCTTTTATAGTTTAACCAATGAAAAACCCTAACCTTTGATGATTAATGAGTTAGAAAGGGTTAAATGAGTATATAAAGTTGATATTAGTCTGTTAATGATAAAAAGATCATTAAGATTGAAAAAGGACGAATTTGCATGTGATTAGTTTAATTTCAAGTTTAATGTGCATGAATAATACTTTAATGGGTCTTGAAACCCTAATGTTGGTAAATTCGACTCTTAATGGATTTAATTGACTAATTTCATGAATAAAGTGGAATATGATGAGTCTAAGTTATTTTGAGCATTAAAGTCACTGTTTTGTGGAAAGATAACCTTAATGTAGAAATTAGGGTTTTCGTTTGAGTCAAAGAAGAATTAATAATAAAAGGGATTCATATGGGGATTAGACCATAATGAATTATGAGTTGTTAATCCGAAAGAAACAAAAGGTGATAATTGAGTCTAATAACCTTGAAATAAATTAAAAGGATAAAGAAGGTAGTCTTGGTAAAAAGAGAGAAGTAATCAACTTTAATTGGGCTTATGGTGTTGAAATTATGGTTTATGAACTAAGAGAGCATTTAATATGATAAAAGTGTTATGGAGGCAAAAACCCTAATAAAACCCTCATGAGGTCTAGAAAACCTAAGGTGGAATCCAAGTCTAGCTTTAGAATGTTCTGGATAAATTATAACACTTGGATGTCATGCATTAATTTCAGGATACTTGTTGATTGCTTATTGCTTGTTCTTTATCATTATTTCTTGGACAGCAAGTTGCTCTGGATCAGGTATGTGGTTACACTTATGACTAACCGATGTAGTTTTTCCGGGATTTTGTCGATGTTTTCATCATGTACTGAATTAAACTGTTGGATGTTTTAATTCAAGCAAATTATAAAGTGAATATGATTATCACATAAGAAGTTATGCCTACTAGCTCAGATATCAGTCCCTCATGTAGTTTGATGGATGACCTAGTAAAAGGCTACCAATGGGGTAGGCCATCAGGTCCGTAAATGACTTAGTAAATGGCTACCAAGGAGGTAGGTCCATCAAGTCATATCGAGTTAGAGATTGGACTTCCTACGGGGAGTGCCATGCAACTCAACCCTAGGTATTGGTCTACCTGCCAGGTAGGATCATGCAGGGTATAATGAAGATCCACCAAGTGAGAATGGTGGTATCCATGTCCACTGCAAGGACACTACAGGGATAAGGGATAGGAAGGGATTGAGTAGTACTGCTTAAAATGTAATTTGAATGTTTAATGATAATTGGTTACCTACATTGTTACTATAGTTGAACCAATTTTTGTGATCCCCCACATACCAGCTTTGTGCTGACCGACGTTTTGTTTGTCGGCGTTTTAGGTACAAATGAAAAGAATAAATAGTAAAGTGGTATATGTGGAATTAAATGAGAAGTAACGTGCCCCGGAGGATTAGTTAGAGTAGCATCTCCATGGATAGAAGTTTAGAAATCCCAGTTTTTCCAAGGTAAGAAAAGTTTTATTTTATACCAGTTTTTAGCCTTAGTTGGTAAAGTTTATTTTATTATTATTGATTATTTGTCGAACCTTTTATCCTGTTAATTGAATAACGGCTCTGACCTTCGGGTCTCCCTTAATTGGGGGTTACCGGGAGACGGGGTCGTTACAGTGCCATTATTTGAAATCGGAGCATAATTGAATTTTTTTCAAGAATTTGCAAGTTGAATTTGTTTGAACTTGAGCACTCTACCTATGAAAATAATTGAGTTTGTCAACTTTAAAGCATAAGATCATAATTGTACATCCTTATGATTCAAGAAATGTGGATGGACATGGATTTTGAGCCTAAACTGACCAAATGGTAATGGGACTTTAATCGAAAGTGAGAGAGAGAAACCCTTTGATTTATTGTTACACAGGTCAGTAAAGAGGAAAATTTAATCTATTCCAATGGTTTTGTACATTAGTCTTGTGATCTATCCATTTCATTTCATTCAATATCCACCATAAGAATTGGAAGCACTTCTAGTTTTTCATTTCTTGATTGCATGACATGTAGATAATATTTCATTGTAGTTAGATTTTGCATCTCTGCATTCACACATTCTCAAGTGCATGTTGTTATAGTTGCATTTTGCATACTCTAGAGCATATAAGACTTTTTGTACCTTATTTCTGTTGGATAAATTGGACATTATGATAAATCCCTTTGTTTCGATGATGACAAACATTTCATTCTTATTATTCTAACGAGCTACTTGAGTGTGCAGGATTATGGTGGATGACAAAGCAACTAGGGAAATCACGAGCTTACATATTTATTTTCATGCAATGTAAACACTATTGTAAAAACTTGTACAGTTATATAATGTACAAGTACTTAGATTGCATGTAAATCAAGCGTTGGATCTTCCCTAGCTAAACACCATAGTTAGACAAGTCATCCCTTCCAATAGGATCACATAATGCACACTCATGCACACACTTAGTATCTTAATTGATAGATTGAAACAGAGTCAATCTCGGTCGACCACACTCCTCGACCGAGACACTCTCGGTCGACAAACTTCTCGACCGAGATTGACCCAAAGTAGCCGTTAGACAGTTGCAAATAAACGTTAATCCAGAGAGCCTCTCGGTCGACAAAACTTTGACCGAGTAGGTATCTCGGTCGACAAATGGTCGACCGAGATGGTCTCTGACAGCAACTGCAGAATAAAGCAACTAGCCGTTGCAAAAGCAACTAGTTTACCCTTAACGGCTAGTTGAGCACTTAGAACCCCCTAGAAGTTGTCTAGAATGTCCTTAAGCATCCATAGGCCATTCCTATAAATAGGACAAGCCTTAGGACACTAAGATATACTCATATACTCAATTGTGCAATCCTTGAGCTTATACTACATTGGCAATCTGTTTAGAGCAATAGTGCAATTCCCACACTTGTTATTCATTCCTATTGCTCCCATTTCGTGTCCTATAGACTAGGATCTCCTATACACAATAACCAAATTGTTATACATCTTGGTTAGGAGATCCAAACGCTTGATATAGGAAAATCAAGCCTTGTGCTTACAACGGTATTGTAATTTCTGTTTTCTTTCTTGTTCCTATTTATTCTTTGTACTCTCCTTGCTACTCCTAGGGTTGGAGGCTGCGGATTGGAGAGGGTTGACTTCTCGGAGGAGAAGGGGACTTCAAGCTACTTCAAAAAGGCTATCACACGGGAAGCTACTTCAGAAGGCTGGTGCAACGGGAGTTGGTACATCTACTTCAAGGGAAGGCTGCTTCGAGTTGGGCGATTACTTCTAGGTGAAGGCTGCTTGAAGGGTTTAGGGAAAAGAAATTGTATTTTATGTAAAGTCCTTGCGAGGTAATAAAATAGATTTCTTTTCAATTCCCGGTTGGGTAAGCAACCGGGTAGTGGACTGACTACCTTAGTATTTGCTAAGGCTAGGAACCACTCTAAACCCTTGTGTCTCCTTGTCCAAACTTTACTTTGGTTGTTTGAGTTAATTAATTGTTAAAATCTATATAAAACTCTATTCACCCCCCCTCTAGTAGTTTTCAATTGGTATCAGAGCAGGCTTCAAGGAGCCCTAACAAGGTCTTGAAGAGATAAAGGGAGGAGGTGACTACAACCACAAGCAAAGGAGCATGGACCAATGTTCAACAAGTTGCAATTGGTGCTTAGGAACAAAGCACTCTACATCTAGATGTCCATGGAGGTCAAAGAAAGAAGATGCAAATAAAGAATGCTTTATTGCTACAACTAGTGAAGAAGAAGAGGAGGTAAGCCTTTATGATTTACCTAAAGAAGAACTAGTTGTTATTATTGAAGAAACACATAGTAAATATATTGAGTGTAAAAAGAAGCTAAAGAAATCGAATAAAGTAAATGAGGATTTAAATACTAAACTTCTTGCTCTTGAATCTGAAAATGAAGATCTAAAAAGGGAAAATGAAGGTTATGATCTTAAGTTAAAATCGGTAGAAGGAGATTGTAATCTTCTTTCCTTAGAAAAGTTAAATTTGCAAACTCAAGTGAATGACCTTCAGAAACAACCTATTATATGTTCACATCTAGATTATGATAAGGTTGTCAATGAAAGAAACTCTCTAGTATGTGATTTAGATAAAGCAAAGACGGATATCAAAGGGAGGATGGATGAAATTGTTAAGTTGCAACAAAAAGTTAGAAGTTTAAATAACAATGGCATCCTTGATCAAATCTTAGATAATCCCTATCATCAAATTGGGAGAAGAGGACTAGGTTATAAGCCTAAGGGGAAATCCTATCAACAACCTAGTTGGAGAAGGGCACAAGCGAGTCAATCCATGAATGAACATAGAGGCAAATATACATTTGTACCAAAGAACAACCTAGACCAAAATCATAGAAAGAGATATGAGGTTGATTCTATATGTTGCCACTATTGTTTACGACTCGGACATTATTCCTTCTCCTGTCCATACAAGAAAAAGGATGTTGAGTTGGTATGGGTTCCAAAACCCCCAAATTGAATTGGTTAGACTAAGTTGAGATATGACCAAAGACTTTAATTTGCATATCTTTATGTCTATCTCAACTTAACATATAGGGATAACAAATTTATATCAATTAAGGATTAATCAAAACTTAAAAGATTTGAATATGATTAGTTGAGATATAATCCAAATGTTACTTTGATATTCATATGTTTATCTCAAACTGATCTTTGAAATAATTAAATTAGATACAGTCTATATTGTACTTGAAATAGAATTCTGAACACTTTCCAGAAATTGGGTCGGTCGAAGATTTGTCGACCGAGTGAAACCCGGTCGAGTAATCGTCGACCGAACATGTCACTATTTTTCAGAATGTTGTAAAATTTCTGAATTCTCATGAAACTGATCAAAATTGTTGTCTAATTGTGATTAATGACTGTACAATAAAGTATCAATTATGGAAATCATTCTTGAAAGATTATGAGAAATGAATTTGGACAAAAACCAAAATTATTCTTAGTTTAATGAAAATTTCTGTTCTATCATTCTATCATTACATAGGCAAGCAAAAGAATTTATTGGTGATATATCTCTTAGAAATGCTTGCAAAGAATATAATGTTTTCAATTGATATATTTATTTGAAATATTCATTGTGCTTTCATGATTAATATCATCTAAATTGATTTATATGCTAAATTGGAAATCTGAAATTTCTGCCTCTTGGTTAAAACAAAATTTAGCCAAGGGGCGCTACGGTCGTAGTCAAGGGCGACCTAAAATAAGCTTTGACAAAATGCTTATTTGGACATCAATTTTATTGTACTTAATCTTAGCATACTTTTAATATAGGTCAAAATCAAAACTTAAAATCATTTGTGACCTTAAAAGCACTAAAATTGCTTAAATTGTAAGATTAAGGGGGAGCTCATAACAAATTGGATAAATTGATTAAGAAGTTTACAAAAACATTATAAACATAATTTGGAGTTTGCTATAACCTTCGTATTCTTAAAAGTAATTTGTATGAAAAAGAATTTCATCAAAAATGATATATTTTGCTCTTAAAGGAATTCTCTAAACAAATCTGGATTTAAACATCCCTTGTATTTGGTTAGAGACATCTTCTTATATTCTAAAGCTTAAAGGACTCTCATTTCATTGGGGCTTAACATCCCTTGTAAAATGGGTGAGAAATCAATATACATATGCCATGAACCTAACATTGCAAATGATTGAGAAATAAAGTGTGGCTAAATTGGACAAAAATGATATAAAATCCAGGTTCTTAATAGGATATCTATTTAAGGGGGAGCAAAATATAAAATTAAGGGGGAGAAGAAAATAAAATATTCTTATTGGATATCTTTTTGAAATGACAAAGGGGGAGAGAGAAAGAATATATAATAAAAAATATAAATATAAATGAGTTTCATCTTGATGGCCAGCACTCACACTTGTAAAACAAGAATGGCTACAAAAGGTAAATCCTCAGGTATGAAACTCACATGCTTTATATTTCCTTATTTCATATTTAAGGAAATGTTTGTCATCTTCAAAAAGGGGGAGATTGTTGGATAAATTGGACATTATGATAAATCCCTTTGTTTCGATGATGACAAACATTTCATTCTTATTATTCTAACGAGCTACTTGAGTGTGCAGGATTATGGTGGATGACAAAGCAACTAGGGAAATCACGAGCTTACATATTTATTTTCATGCAATGTAAACACTATTGTAAAAACTTGTACAGTTATATAATGTACAAGTACTTAGATTGCATGTAAATCAAGCGTTGGATCTTCCCTAGCTAAACACCATAGTTAGACAAGTCATCCCTTCCAATAGGATCACATAATGCACACTCATGCACACACTTAGTATCTTAATTGATAGATTGAAACAGAGTCAATCTCGGTCGACCACACTCCTCGACCGAGACACTCTCGGTCGACAAACTTCTCGACCGAGATTGACCCAAAGTAGCCGTTAGACAGTTGCAAATAAACTTTAATCCAGAGAGCCTCTCGGTCGACAAAACTTCGACCGAGTAGGTATCTCGGTCGACAAATGGTCGACCGAGATGGTCTCTGACAGCAACTGCAGAATAAAGCAACTAGCCGTTACAAAAGCAACTAGTTTACCCTTAACGGCTAGTTGAGCACTTAGAACCCCCTAGAAGTTGTCTAGAATGTCCTTAAGCATCCATAGGCCATTCCTATAAATAGGACAAGCCTTAGGACACTAAGATATACTCATATACTCAATTGTGCAATCCTTGAGCTTATACTACATTGGCAATCTGTTTAGAGCAATAGTGCAATTCCCACACTTGTTATTCATTCCTATTGCTCCCATTTCGTGTCCTATAGACTAGGATCTCCTATACACAATAACCAAATTGTTATACATCTTGGTTAGGAGATCCAAACGCTTGATATAGGAAAATCAAGCCTTGTGCTTACAACGGTATTGTAATTTCTGTTTTCTTTCTTGTTCCTATTTATTCTTTGTACTCTCCTTGCTACTCCTAGGGTTGGAGGCTGCGGATTGGAGAGGGTTGACTTCTCGGAGGAGAAGGGGACTTCAAGCTACTTCAAAAAGGCTATCACACGGGAAGCTACTTCAGAAGGCTGGTGCAACGGGAGTTGGTGCATCTACTTCAAGGGAAGGCTGCTTCGAGTTGGGCGATTACTTCTAGGTGAAGGCTGCTTGAAGGGTTTAGGGAAAAGAAATTGTATTTTATGTAAAGTCCTTGCGAGGTAATAAAATAGATTTCTTTTCAAATCCCGGTTGGGTAAGCAACCGGGTAGTGGACTGACTACCTTAGTATTTGCTAAGGCTAGGAACCACTCTAAACCCTTGTGTCTCCTTGTCCAAACTTTACTTTGGTTGTTTGAGTTAATTAATTGTTAAAATCTATATAAAACTCTATTCACCCCCCCTCTAGTAGTTTTCAATTTCTTCTGGAAAATAAGAAAATTAGGAAAATTGTTCTATACTCTCTGAAAAGTAATTTGTAAGGCATCAATGATGTTAGCTAAGTGGAAATAGGCCCAAAAAATATTGTGAATGTTCTTCTAGTCAATTGAAAAATGAGGGCTTGAAAAAAAAAGAAAAAGAGAAGAAATGTAAGTGAAAAAAAGAGAGGGAGAAAGGAACTTGTTTCACCTGCATGTATACATAAAGAAAAAAGGAATAAGCACATAATGTAGTTTTAGTAGTCATTCCATCTCATCTTGAGACGGAATGATAGTGCATGCATCATTCTACCTAAATTTAGGCATTAGGTCATTTTCATATGCATATGCATCATTTAGGTCATTTTGTTGATTTTGCATGATAAAACTATTTGGTGCTTCTCTTTCTTCCACAACCGCCCATTTCATCCACCCGTTGCTCAAAATGGTAGGCCACCCATGATTATCTCCTCATTATTGTATACTAGGAGATCTACTTCCATTTAGATGGTAGTTAGGACTTGAGCAACATAGATAGGAGATCACAAGATGCACTAAGTCTGAACCGAAGGAATTCATTATATCAACTGCTTCATTTGATAGTGTTTGATGATCTTGGGGTGGACATTTCTTATGGACGACCATTGTCACCTCTAGGGTAGTTATCGTTCTGTGGTTAGTGAGGGCCGACATGTGCATGATAGGTGGGAGTCATATTGAGTTGTCTTTTATGCTAGTATGTTCTTTAGTTGACTCTCACAATTTATTCTACAGTTTTGTGCTCGAGGACGAGCAATGTTCAAGCTTAGGGGAGTTTGATGCAGGGGTTTTGAATCATTTTTATAGACTGGTTTTGTATACATTTATGTGTATTTTGATCATATTTGTGATTAATATCGCATGATTCACTACCTTTAGTCTATAATCTCATTTTGCATAAAATTTACCTTGTTTCATCTTATTCTGTATAAAAGATCATATTTGTTGGATTTGATTGGTGTTCTTCTCTTCATTGCAGGCAATTCCGATATCTAAATACGTCGATACCATCAACGGATGGTTGATACCATCGACCTGGTCACAATGCATTGCCGGAGAAGAGCAACCAGAAGTCGATACCATCGATGGGACTGTTGATGGTATCCAGAAAGCGTCAGCGAGCCAGATTTCCAGATGTTGATACTATCGACCCAAAGTCGTTACTATCGACCTCGCCTCAGCAAAATCAGCTTCAATGTCAGATTCCAGAGAAAAGAGATGCCTAAGGTGTCGATACCATCGACACATCGTCGACGGTATCGAGGCAACATCAGAGAGAACCCCAAGAATCGCACAAGTGTCGATGCCTCATGCAGGTCGATACCATCGACCCACGTTAATGATATCAATGCCGTCAGATCAAGTTTTGCTAAAGATCGTGTCTAATCATACGATGGTGATCTTTGGGCGATCAAAAGTGGTGCATATACCTAATTACGGCAGCCCTAAGCAATTTATCATGTCATTAGCCGCTGGACAAGTCTCAAGAAGGAGAGGAGAGAAGAACGGAGCTGAGAGCTATGCCCCGATTATTCCGAGAGCCGTAGAAGACGTTTTCCACCATCGGAAGGCTGTAGAATGTTCACCCCGCGCCAAGGAACACCCGGAGCTTCTCCGTTCAGGGGTTACCCAACATCTATCCACGTTTTCTCCATGTTTTCTCCTTTCCTCATGTTGTTTTTCTTTGAGATGAACATGCGGGGCTAATCCCCTTTATCTTTTGGCCGGGAGTAGCCGGGGTGATCGTTGTATGACAGTTTTGACATAGTTATCATAATTTGTCTCTAAAATCCGTGGTATGATTTCGTTTTCTCCATTATATCATTATGATTGATCACCCTAATGATAATCTAATACCTTTAATTACTTTGAAAGAAGAATTAACGGTTGAAAAGAGACGAATATCACATTAACTAATAAATCATTTGAACAAGGCGATGTACAGTTAATGGTGGAAACCCAGAGTGTGATCTTCATGCACTTGATCTAGGGTATAGGTTACTCCTACCGTGGAACCAACCTAGATTTAGGTAGTGAATTGTATCGCGACAATGAAAATTCTGACTACATGCCACTACCTGGAATAGGAGACAAATTAGGATAATTGTGTAGGAATTAGTTCAACGAGAACCTGTGGTGAAACCACAATCCTAAAGAATCCATCTTTAATTGATTAAACCAACCAATTAATCGATTGTTTTGCTTTCTTTTATTTTTCTTTTATTTTTCAATCAACTCACAAACCATTTTAATCGGTCTAGCTGATTGCGAAAGTTAGTAGTAGTCTACTGAAAATCCATTCCCTGAGTTTGAATCGGGCCTCACAAAGGTCTATATTACATTGACGCGTGAACTTGCATTATACACATGGTAAATTCGTGTCAACCAACCAAACAACTACACCCTCTATGTTGCAACCGCAACACACCAATGGGCTCCATGGTCGCCACACACAATAACAACACCACTAGTTCATGGCTCTAAGGCCACCACAAGCAACCTAGGTTGAAATACACCTCCACATGTCTTTGTCTCAACCCAAGACCACCTTGGCCGTGACCACCACACCAAGGGGAACTGTCTCGACTGTGACACCCCCTCAACAAGCCCTAGGTCGTGACCTAGGCTGAGACAAACCAACAAAGGTCACAAGGTCACAACACACCAGACCTAGAAACCCTAATCACCACTAAGGGTGAAACCACTCAACCAAGGGTCAAACAAAGCACCCCAAAGAACCAAACTTTCTCTCATGAATCCAAGAGAGAGAAGGAACAATCTAGAGGTGGAAAATTGCAAATCAACCCCCTATATTGGGTAAGTTGCAATTTGCACCAAAACTAGTACAGAAAGCACGAACATCATCCAAACAAACTCAAAATTGAAAATTAAGCTCACCACAAGCCGTAATCACATCTAAAAAGATTAGAGAAAGGTTATAAGCACATGATTAAGACAAAACAAATAGGGTTACCCCAAAACTCAGGTCAGGGTCCTTTTGGGCCAGGGTGCTTATAAGCCATAAACCCTAACAAGGATTTTGCCCCTAAAATCCTAAGAGAAAATAGAGGGGTACTTCCTCTTCATATCTTCCTCGAGCTCCCACATGACTTCCTCAACACCAAAATGATGCCATAGAACCTTCACAAGCACTATGTCCTTCTTCTTTAGCTTCTTTATTTTATTTTTGTCAAGGATCTACATTGGGCCTTCAACATAGGACATATCCTCAACAAGCTCCACCTCCACAGGCTGTAACATCAACTCTATTTCAGGATGGCATTTTCTCAACATGCTTACATGAAACACTAGATGCAAATTGTGCAATTTAGGTGGAAACTCCAACATGTAGGCCACCTTCCCAAAATGTGCTACCACATGGTAAGGTCCCACAAATCTGGGAGCCAACTTACCCTTCTTCCCAAACCTCAAAACACCTTTCCAGGAAGAGAACTTAAGGTATACCCTATCTCCCACTTGGAACTCCAAGGGTCTATGACGATTATCTGTATATGACTTCCGTCTATCCTGTACCGCCTTCAACTATTGTTGAGTCACTTTGATCTTTTCTGTCATTTGTTGCAAAAGCTTAGGACCAAGAAGTTAGTATTCTCCCATATCAGACCAACACAACATAGACCTGCAACGTCTCCCATATAATGCCTCATATGGTGCCATGTTGATGCTCCAATGATGATTGTTATAGTAGGCGAACCCTGTCATACTGAGGTGTATGTCCCAACTGCCCAAAACTAAAGAACACAAGCTCTTAATAGATCTTCCAAGGTCTGAATGGTCCTCTCAGACTAGCCATCTATCTGTGGGTGAAAGGTAGTGATGGACCTCAATGGCGTACCCAAATCTATGTGTAGTCGCTCCCAAAAGCAACTGGTGAACTAAGGACCTCTATTAGACACTATAGTTGTTGGAACACCATGCAAATGCACTATCTCATGAACATAGATCTAGGAAAGATTCTAAACTGTATACATCATCTGCACAGGCAGAAAATGCGCTGACTTGGTCAACCTGTCAACAATCACCCAGATGGAATCATGACCTTTGTCTATCCTAGGCAAACCAACTGCAAAGTCCATAGTCGCAAGATCCCATTTCCATTGTGGTATAGGCAGCGGTTGCAACGTCCCTACAAGATTTAATGCTAGGATTTAACCTCCTGACACACATCTCATCTTGCAATGAACTCAACTATGTCCTTCTTCAAGCTAGGCCACCAATACATATCCTTTTGATTGTGATACATCTTAGTGCTACCTGGGTGCATAGCATACATGGATGAGTGAGCATCTTCTAGCACCATATTTTTTAGGTCATCAACATCAGGAATCACTACTCTGCCATGGTAACAAATGGTTCCATCATTTGACCCATGGAAGACATCATGCTTCTCGCTGCCATACTTTAATCTAATGTGATGTATCACATTATCAACCTGTTGTGCCTCTTTGATCTACAGTCTTAGCGTGGGCTTCACCTATAACTGTGCTAACAATCCTACTAGCAAGGAAACTTCTAGCTTAACATTCATCTGACGTAGGTAGATCAAAATGTCTCGCTTGTGGAACACCAAAGAACTCAACTGGGCTCTATCCATAGGTGAAGGCGAAGACTTCTTGCTCAACGCATCTGCCACAACATTCACCTTCTCTGGATGATAATCAATAGTGCAGTCATAATCCTTGATTAACTCCATCCAACACTACTGCCTCATATTCAACTCCTGTTGTGAAAAGATGTACTTCAGGTTCTTGTGACCCGTGAAGATCTGGCACTTCTCACCATAAAGGTAGTGCCTCCAGATCTTTAAATCATCAACCACAACAACTAACTCCAGGTCGTGGGTTGGGTAATTTTCCTTATGTTTCTAAGATGTCGGGAAGCAAAAGAAACCACTTGCTTGTCTTGTATCAACACACAACCCAAACCATTACTGGTTGCATCACACAAAACTATGTATCCTTTTCCTTACTCTAGTAAGACTAGAACCAGTGCACTTGTCAACTTCTCCTTCAACATCTAAAAAGCACACTGACATCTTTCATCCCAGATGAATGACACATCATTCATTGTCAACTTTGTTAGGGACAAAGCGATAGCACCGAAGTCCTTGATGAACCTCCTGTAATAGCCTGCCAAACCTAGAAAATTGCACACTTATGTCAGCATCTTTGGATGCACCCACTCTATCACTGACTCAACCTTCTTAGGATCCACACGAACTCCCTCGGTAGTATAATATGCCTCCGGAAAGCTACCTCCTTTAACCAAAACTCACACTTGCTGAACTTGGCATGAAGCTAATGCTTCCTCAGGACAGTTAACGCCTAATGGAGATGTTGTTCATGTTGCTGATTGTCACAACTGTATATCAAGATGTCATCTATGAATACCACAACAAATTGATCAAGAAACGATCGGAAAACGATGTTCATCAAGTCCATGAATGCTTCCAGTGCATTGGTCATCCTGAAAGGCATAACCACAAACTTGTAGTGACCACACCTCATCCTAAAATCCAACATAGGGATGTCATCCTCCTTGATTCTCAACTGGTGATATCCTAACCTCAGGTCTATCTTCGAGAACACTGTCACACCACACACAAACATGTCATCTATTCTTGGAAAGGGGTACTTGCTCTTTATCATCACCACGTTCAAATCTCTGTAGTCTATGCACAACCTCATAAACCTATCCTTCTTCTTTACAAAAAAACACTAGAGCACCCCATCGCAACATACTCATCCTGATGAAACATTTGTCAAGCAGTTCTTACAACTATCTCTTCAACTCTGCCATCTCTGCTGGAGCCATCATGTATGGTGTCTGGGCTATCAATTGCATGTCAGGAACTAGATTGATCTCAAAATCAATCTCTCAAGGTGGGGGAACACCTAGAAACTCCTCAAAAAACACATCCACAAACTCTCTGACAACTGGAACCTCCTAAATACTAGGACTCCTCGCCTCAACATCCAGTACTTGTGCCAAGAATGCCTCACAACCATATCTCAATAGCTTACCCACCACCATCGGTGATACTAGACAAGTCAGAAGAAACTTCCTGTCTCCTTGGAAGATCCACATCTTAACACCATCTACAAATGTCGCCTACTTGGAACTACAATCCAAGACCACTCTATACTTGTCCAAGGTTTCCAATTTAAGGATTACATCGAACCCATGCATTTCAAGTGGTTTGAGATCCACTTGAATGTTGTGTCCTGAAAAAGAAAGGATACAGGAAGGATACACCTCCTGTAACATTACATAACCAACTAATAGGGTTTCTAGTAACAGGCTATCCCTCTTATGACTAATAGGAAAAAGACAACTATCAAGCACTTCATAGGTGATAAAAGAGTGCATTACAACCGGGTCAACCAAAACATATACAAAGTAAGAAGAAGACAAATCAAAATGAAATAACTCCATCTGACCTGTCACTAATCGCGGGTTGACTACCGCCTCCTGCTGACTCATAGCATAGAATCTAGTTGTTGGATGTTGTCACCCCCATCATCTGCTTCCCTTTGTAGAAGATCCGACTTACGACACTTGGCTACATCCCCCTCCTCTTGCACCACTATTCTTCTGTCTCTGAGAGCCCTATTGGCTCTGCCTCAGTTTTTGGGTCACCTCGTCATCTCTCATTGGTCACTCCCATTTCAGATGTCATGTCTGCCCACACTTGTGACAAGCTCAGATATCAAAATGCAGCCTAGATGGCCCCATCATCGACACTGACGTGGTGCTATAAGGTCCAGTAGGTGGAAGACTACGACCTCTGCCTCTACTCAGTGGCCAATGATTCGGAGCATTGTACCTCTACAGTGCTGGTGGTGCGGAAAACCTCAGCTTTTTAAAGCCTCTTAACGACTGACCTTGGGACTATGCATGACTCTTCTTGGTGCTTGCCTCCCTCGTTTCTATCACATATTGCTCTATCCTCTGAACAGACTCCACAAACATGGCAAACCTTTCTCAATTCCCTAAGGCAACTACTGGGGTAGAATATTCAATGTTCAACCCCTTCTCAAAATGATGAATCCTCTCATCATTCATTGCAGTCATGTGATGATAGAACCGAAGAAGCCCCATAAACTTAGCCTCATACTCATTGATGGACATGGATCCCTACCGGATCTGCTCAAACTGACTGATCTTCTCATCCAGATAGGTCTGTGGAAAGTACCAACTGATGAATTCACATTTGGAACTCCTCCCAACGTACAACCGCTCCAGGTCTCTTTTACTCTTTGATGGCCCACCAATGGCCAACACTCCCCTTCAGAAGGTGCATCACATTCTTAACCTTGTCTGCCTCTGGGATGTCGAGGATCTTGAAGGCTTTGTCAAGCTCAGTAAGCCACAAATCAACATCTGCTGGATCAGCTGTTCCAGTATACTCTACCGTCCCAACATGGAGAAGTCGCTCAAAGGTCTTCCCAATACTCAAAGATTTTGTAGTGGGAACCAGTGCCCTAGGGCTGAGGCGCGGGCATCTTGTCTTCCATATGCGTCATCATATCCACAAACTGCCCAAAAAGGGACTGAAAGGTAGGGTTTTCAATCATGGCTGGGTCAAATTGGGGACCCTCAGGCACCCAATCTTATCGTGCCTAGTTCCTTGCACCTCCTCCTGTTGCACTGGCACTACTCTCAGTAGTGTGTTCTTCATGTTCTTCAGACATCTTAAGGAATTTTTGCTTCTTCTGCATTAATATAAATTACTATAAGATAGATTGGAGCACACAAGAATAGACACAAACCTTGGTGGTCCCTGTAGACTCAACGAACCTAAATCTCTTATTCCAACCAAACTGTGATTCCCTATGCCACAAACTACAAGATAAATCTAAAACTAACTGCGGAAACAAAATTTAACAAACAAATTACCGGAAAACATTGGAAATTAAAACCACTTTTAGTAAGCTCCCAAACAGCAAAAACCTTTACATATGAGTCCTTTCATTTCACAAGGTACTTACCATGTATGCCATCAGCCTGTTACACGAAGACATGTCCCAAACATATATACATATCCACCATAACTGTACATGAAAAGAAAACACAAGCCGAACCATGTATCGAAAGCACGTCTAAAAAACACACCCAAAAACCATCCTAAAGACCTGAGTGTACAGGAATGACTCTAGGACCTTAACAACAAAAGGACCACCAACAACATTTCCAACCTTGTCAGCTACTGTCCTTCTTTCTGCTTCTCAACTTTTGCTATATGATCTCTACCTCCTCGTGCACGTCCATCTAAAAATACATGGGAAACCCACGGGGTGAGATTTCAAATCTCAGTGGGGGATATGACTCTCCACCAACACTATTATTAGCACATGCGAGAGGATTAAGGAACAACATTATGGCTACAACTATGATCAGTAGGTAATCATCACTAATAGAATAAGCAATTGCAATTAGATTATGAAACATCTCATCATCATAAAAGGAATATGAAGAACATGTATATTCTCTACCAACAATACTGTACAAAAGAAAGCAAGGCCTCGTATAATATTTCCATATTTGATCCTATGAAAGTATGCTACACGGCTGATTACATGTTTTATTATGCCTCGAGGATTTGAGTCATACCACCCAAATCCAACTGACCACTACTAAGTCGAAATCAGTGCCATACAAGGTCTATGGAAGAGCCAAAATGCACGACCTCACCCCCTTGGTCTGTATGAGTGAACCTACAATGACATCACCACTCAAACTACTACCAGCGACGTATAGTCTAGTTGTACAAGTCTAGCCCGCCTTGGTATAGGTCACGACACTAGTGGTACTAAGCTATGGCCCACATCCAGACTCTCACCAGGGTATGGCCTTCAACCAATCCTATATCACATGTCACTAAGCTATGGCCCGCAACCACACTCCTATATCACATGTCACTAATCTATGGCCCACATCCCTACTCCTGTCAAGGTATGTCCTGTAGCCAATCTTATATAACATAATACTAGGAACCAGCTCATGCATTATGCTCATATATCTTGGATGTAAGGGGATATTCATCCTCACCCCCACATATTCAAAAATACGCGCTTCGAGTTAAACTTGTTTCACCATTTAGCAAGTGCTTCACTGAATGGATCTATGGCAATGGAAAAAATACATAATTAGGTTCCACTTGATTAATTAAATTAGTTACAACCTATAAAATCATAACAAATTCTACAAAGATAAGGGTATAATACTCTTCTAGCAGATAAAAACATATAGGGTGTGAACTTGTCACACTAACACCACACGATGCATGCCATTTATCATATCATCAATACCAAGGGTAACTCAGCCACCACCCACCAAGGGTATCAACCTAAAATCACTAGGTAAAACTCAACCTCAAAGGAGCATCTCGACCCAAGATCTATCAAGGACATGGCCATAATAAGGGGAGTGTCACGACCTCCTGAGTTGCACAAACTAGGTCACTAAACAGAACTGAAACTGAAGGTGAAGTCATGGTTACCATGAAGAAAATGTCACGTATAACTGATCACCAAAACCCTAAGTCACGGGTCAAGAAACTTCCAAGGAAGAACCTTAGCCAAGGAAGAGAAAACTAGCTCAAGATAACCAAAACTGAACCTAACATCCCTCCAAACTCTAGGTGTATAAACACCATGCATGAGGGAAAGGTATAGAGCAAAACATGGGGAAGAACCTTCAAAACACATCATCTACCAGAACGGGTGCAAAAGGTTAGGGTTTCAGATTGCTTTCAAACCTAGTAAGGGATCACCACCAAACAAACTATAGAGATTACCACTAAACACAACCATGGTGAGAAGGAAACTTATAGGAAGAAGATATTAAAAAAAAAATAAAGAAGTGCAATAATAGAGTAGGTTTAGTGTTATATAACCCTCCTTAAGAAGATCACCACCAAAGCTCCAAGCACACAATCGAAGGGTTGGAAAATCTACACTCAAAAGCTCCAAACTTGGCCTCAAGAGCACCTCAAGAAAGGGGGAAACACCAAGGTCAAAGGGTAGATCAAGAAAGAGAGCAAAAATCAAAACTGAACTAAAAGAATGAAGGGGGATAAGAGAGAAGAAACACCCTCTCACTTGGGTGTCACCTTGTCAAAACATGGCCTTTTACCCTTGTGATGAGGAGCTTACTCTCAAGAATGACCACCATGTCAAAACATAATCTAAGGCCATGAAGGAGCAAGAATATGGGGTAGAAGATACGATGAAAACATCAAATAAAGAAGATAAACACTCACCAAGATTGGAGATGGCTAAGGATCACCACAAGCACCACATGCAAGGAATGAACCACCTCCAAGCCACCAAGAACTCTCCTTCTTGTTCTACTAGGCTCCAAGGACGAGAATAAGAGAAGGGAGGAAGAAGATGACCGAAAAGAACCATTTGCATGGAGAGAAGAGGGTTCATATAGAAAAAGAGGAGGGAGGTAAGACAAAGGATGATGTGTCAACAAGATAGGGGTCCAAAGAGACACTTTTCCTCTAAAAGGATCAACATGAAACCACATGAAACCACTTAAGCATGGCATGCAAGATATGGTGATACACTCTAGGTAGTGTCTCGACCACCCAAACAACTCTACCATCTATGTTGCGACCGCAACACACCAAGGGCTCCATGGTCATGACACACCCTAACAACACCACTAGGTCGCGACACCAAGACCATCACAAGAAACCTAGGTCAAAACACACCTCCCCAAGCCTGTCTCAATCCAAGACAACCTTGGTCATGACCACCACACCAAGGTAAAGTGTCTCGACTCTGACACCCCCTCAACAAGCCCTAGGTCGCGACCTAGGCGGAGACAAACCAACAAAGGTCACAACGTCAAAGCACACCAACCCTAGAAAACCCTAATCACCACTAATGGTGATAGCACTCAACCAAGGGTCAATCAAAGTTTCCTAAAGCACAACAGTCTTTATCATGAAGCTAAGAGAGAGAAAGGAGACTCTAGAGGTGTAAAATTGCACAATAACCCCCTATATTGGGTAAATTACAAATTGCACCAAAACTAGCACAGAAAGCACAAATGTCATCCAAACAAGATCAAAATTGAAAATTAAGATCTCAACAAGTCCTAATCACATCTCAAAAGATTAGAGAAAGGTTATAAGAACATGATTAAGCCAAACAAATAGAGTTACCTAAAAACTCAGGCCAGGGTCCTTACACATTATATAACTAAAAGATGTTTACATGATAACATTGCAGGGTTATCTTAGCATTAAGAGCTTTCCTTTATTATATCAAGATATAAGGAAGCTATATGATTGGCCATTATCACACTGACAATGTACAAGTTTAGCATAAGAAAGCATAAATCATAAAGCTATGATGACCACTAGTTAACACACTAGAGTTGCAATCAATCATTAGGAAGGATATTTCATCATTATATTAACCATTCAAGGAAGGGTAGCATTACTAACTACCATCATCTACTAACATTAGCATTAGGATCAATAACATAAGTTACTTTGATTTTTAAAAACCAACATTCATACCCAAGCCCTACTTGTGGCGTCCCCATTGGATCATGGATGCATAAGGTGAAGCATCACCACCACATTCCATACCATCCTCAAGTATGGATCCACACATAACTCAAGGTGTAACCATTAGGTTATAGAATGCTAGGGTTCAACCACAATAAGACAGTACTCCATGATTTTATTCATTATTCAAGTATTGTTCATAATTACTTACCACAATTTGGTTATATTAAGGCTAGGTATAATGATCTATACTTCATTAGGGTTACCTATTAACTCATTTTGGTGATTATCAATTCTATTCATATGACGGCAAAGATAAGACTTACATAAATAAGGGCAAACATCTATTGGTTTCAACATCATTCAAACCATACCATTGACCATAGCATCAACCCAGAACCATTGGATTATTGAGAGGGCAAAACCATTGGTTGTTTACATAAGTAAACACCTTGAACAAACCCCCTATAGATCTATTGAATTGTATACTAGAAAGAGTCACCATGTATCCCTAAACATCCCTTGTTAAATAACATAAAGGGTACCATCGGTTGTAGGGATAAAACCCATCATCGGTTGTATATTTAAAGTATATCATTAATTATCACAAATCAAGCTTCCTAGGATATTCACCTATAGGAATTCATCAAATTCAGGTTATTAGAACTCGCATGTTATACTATAGGCTTCATTTCCAACCATTGGATGTTGAAGCATCTAATCTCAACCATTGGATCAAGTTCATCATTCAAGATCATCAATTGGGGTGTAGGTTTAAACTTGGAATCAATTGAACCAAGAACCCATAGGTTTAGATCTTAAAGTGAAGAAACATAGGAAACCAAGATCCACCATCAGTTGTGGTCTATTCGACCATCATCAGTTGATGGGGTCAGCACTACCATCATTTTTCTCCATCAGATGTTGAACTAATGTCACCATTGGTTGATACCATCATTAGGGAACCAAACCATTGATCATTGAGCTTCCAATCAAGCCTAAACCTGACGTAAAGAACTAGTTGTCACATTTGTTCACCACCATCAATTGTCATCAAGACAACACCATCGGTTGCAATAGCAACACCATCGGGTCATGAGTTAGAGAAGATAACAACTTACAAACCCTAATATGGACCATCATTTGATAGGTGATTAGCACCATCCTAAGTCATATTCTACCTTAGAAAGATTGTGCACATGTTTATAGGTTAATATAGAACTAGAAACAAAATAGGGAACACCATAAAAATCAAAACCCTTAGCAAACATAGCTTCTTAATGC